>ML675637.1:17513897-17549854 GCA_007922155.1 Mesoclemmys tuberculata
CAACGCCCCTCCCCATTACACAGCCCTCCCCCCACAAAACCCGTCTCCTACTGCACAACCTCTCCCCTCACAACAGGGCTCCACAGCCCTCTCCCCTGCTGCACCTCTGTCTCCCCTGACTGCCCCTCCACAGCCCTCTCCGCCACTGCATGACCCTTCCCCATTCCCCCTCACCCTACAGCCCTTCCCCCATCACACCCCCATTGCACAGCCCTTCACATACACACTGCCCTTTCCACTGCACACAGCCCTCCCTCCTGCACACAGGCCCCCTACTGCACCCTTCCCCACACATGACCCTCTCCACCCTACACAGCCTTTCCCCACCACCATCACAATCCCTTCCGCAGGTACAGTCCTTCCCCCCACACTATCACCTCTCCCACCACAACATACAGTGCAACTGGCACTGCACACCCCAACCTCCTCCCTCACTAAAACACACAGTGTAACTGGCACCACACCCTCCTAGACAACACACACAAATCCTTCCCCCACTGTAACATACAAGTCCCTCCAACACCATTACACAATACAAAATGCAACTGGCACTGCACCACACACCTCCACACCCATTATCCACCCTACCACAACACACAACAAATATGCATGGTGCCAGCTGCACTGTCACCTCACCCCTCCCTACATACACACACACACACATCCAGATGCACAATCCATCCCACCATTACAATGCACAACAAACTTATACACAGTGCAACTGGCACTAAATACCCTACACTACACAACCCCCCAATACACCACATAAAACACAATGCACATAAAAACACAGTGCAGCCAGTGTCTGCTGCCTCTCACCACACACATAACCATCCACAGCCCCTCCACACAACAAACAAACACAGTGTGCAACTGACAACATGCCACACTACTCAGATATTTTTATGTGGAGTTAAGATTAAAAGTTACCTCTGGCAAAAAAAATAAATAAACTGAAATAAGAGGAAGTTGTATCTTTCTCCAAATCCACAAGCTTTAGAAAACTTTGAAATTCTAAGTTAAGGTTCCACTTTATTAAGCAAAACACCACCACTAATAAAAATACAGTCAGACTAGAAAGTAAACAAATGCATACATATTAACCAGAAACTGGGGCTAACTTTTTAATCCATTGCTCAAATTTATTTCATTAGTGACCACAAAAATATTAATATAGTATGGCCTAATTTTTCTGAACTGGTTAATACTCACTCCATGTTGTAGAAGCTGGGATCTGCAAGTATTCCAAACCTCTTACACTCAGCTGCTTGCTCTTATCTTACTGTACCTAGTTAGTGGCACTACAGGGGCAGAGTTAAGGTTCATAGGTAGCTATTAGTTGTGTATTTAAATACTCATTTTTCTTATTTATTATAAATTTAAATCTTATCTTGGAATTTCCCTGGTTTCTAACATTTGTGTATAGTGTTAAGATATGGGTTGGTTGGTTTGTTTGTATTAAAGAGCCTGAAAGATTCTTCCACCCTTCAGTGCACATTAGTGAAGTGTTTGTTAAGGAACTTCTTTTAGGTTTTAAAATATGTTTAAAAAATTGCTGTCTCACAGCAGTCCCTGTAAAATTTGTCATGGGAAAACTCATTTAAATACCTTGCTAAATCCCATGGAACTAGTCACTTGTTTAAATACCTTGCCTTAATGTACACTGTAACAGTAAATAACTACATTCATAGAGAAAGAAGCCTGATAAAAGCTGAGGCCAGGATATCAAGAAATGAGAAGAAGGGAAATAGACATCTAACAGTCTTTTATATGTTTAATGTTAATACTGTGTTTCTTTGTTAGAACAGCACAGCAAATCAATCATCTTTTCTGGAAATTTCATCTTTAGCTAAACATTCAGTTATCTTCATCCATTTATCAAAAAGTTTATCTAGATTTTCCTGCAAATAATAGATGAGAAGCCACCTGCTATGTGTGCTAACACAATGTGAAAGTTTAAAGATGTGCTTCTAAAAAACAGCACTAAGATTGTCCACAGAAGGACTCTCATCAGTGATGCAACTTCTTGAGGGGAGTGAGGGAGGAATGAGGATTTTTGAAAACTTCTAGCCTAAAAAGATCAGAATAAAAATCCTTAATTTGCTGGGGATGAAATACCAATGTAATTTACTCATTAAGGTGGTCTAGGTTATTGACTCATGTTTCCCTATGCACCTGTGAATGATGCTGTTCTTCAGAGCTATAGAAAGGTATGTGAGATAGCGGGGGCTGGAGCAAAATCTGAAACTGAGGTGCCCCACCCATCCAAAAATTATCACTGAGAGGAGATCCTGTGGGGACAGGGTTTTGGAGAGCAAATGTGTTCCATGCTCAACCTCCAGCAGCAGCTCCTGTCCTGCAGGGTCCTTCTCCCTGCTGAAGGCATTGCAATCTAGTGCATGGGTCAGAGTGTCAATCAGGTTTGGCCTGAGTGAGAGGCTGCTGGGCCAGACCTGAGATGGGCTGTGACCCCATGCTCCAGGTCATAATGCCACTTTATTTGGGGAACCTCTTGACAGTGGGTTGGGGATCAAACTGCTCCTATTCTTCCTCCACCCTCCAGGCTGCTATTCCTTAACTTATGCTTCACTTCAAATTATGCTATATTTATATTGTATTGGTGGCTCATACCTGCCTGTGGAATAGTCTATTATTCTCATTGCAGATCTCCATAAAATTTAAAATAAATGGCTAATGATACATAAAGGATTTAAAGGAATATTCATCACCAGTCATTTATTTCATTGTTCTCAGTGGCATTTTGAGTGACATCCCATTGTTTTCCTTTTTAATACTTCTATTATATGGACATGCTAAAACCTCTCTCATTTATGAAGTTGAACACCACATCTAACATTATGCTGCTCTCTACATGTTGAAATGTGGTAGAGAATGAAGTCCTTTGAACTATATTAAGAGTCTTGTCATCTGAATTTTTGTCTCCTTCTAGACTGAATAAACATTTCTCTTTATCAGGATATTTTCTTTCATTATTCTATTGCAGTTTCTTCCCTCCTCGGAAAGATCACTGTGAAAAGGTTCAAATGACACTTTCAATAAGTAATTTACATACTTTGAAATCATCAAAACAATTTTTTTCTATAAGTAGATCAGGTCTTCCAGTCTTCACCCAAGAATATCCAAAAGGGCAAGCAAAAATCAGACTAAAATGGACAAGCTTTGGAAAAAAGAAAAGACTTAGCAGCAGATCTTGTGCCCACTGAACAGGAATGTATTCTATATTTTCTAATTGTAATTTTTAATTAAGCGTGAATACCTAATGTGACATCAACACATTACATTGTTAAACAAGCTCATGATTGGTTATCATATAGGAACTTTTACTTTTCACATTGATTTAGGGTGAAATTCATCCTTGTGACAATGCCAGCATGGTGCCTATAATCACTTAAATCCCTGTGATGAAGCAGAGAAACTTGCAGGCAACACAGCAGGAATTAAAGAAAGCCTTTGGGCCAAGCTAGCCCCACCCTGCTATACCCGCAGCCAATGCCAGACCTGGAAGGGGGTTAAAAGAAGGGAACCTGGTTCCACTACTTTAGAGCTTGCAGGTCCGAGGCAGTTATATGTTGTTGCCCTGCCTAAATGGATGGTGCATCAGCCAGGGCTGCTATCTTGGAAGTAAGCACTAGTTTCCCAGCCAAGGGAAACTGTAGAGAAGCCCCAAACACAGGAGGTAAGAGTGAACCTCAAAGACATTGGAGGGCTTGCCCTCACCAGTTTGCAGCTACCGTGTCCAAAGGATCCTGAGGCTGCACCAAGGTGCTGTCGGGATTCTGGAGAGAATTCTGTGGTAAGCAAGCTGCCCGTCAGGTATATTGGATTAGAGGGGCCACACCCCAAACTGAACAGGCTGGTAAGAAATAAGGTGCTCAGGGCAGCGGATTGATACCAACCCGCAAGTTCAAAGGTTGACAAACACAGGGCCCTGGGCTAGGACCTGGTGGAGTGGGAGGGCCTATGTCCAATGGCATATGGATGGAGTGGGAGGGGGCCATGCCTGCTGGGTGAAACTACCTCAGAGAGCCCTGGGGATCCCAGCTGCACAAGGGCCAGGTAGCCAACCTAATGGCAGGATTCTGGGGCAGAGCCCATCATGACCCCCCTACCGCCACCCTGGATGGCCTAGGGTCATCTGCCCCTGTCACTCCCACTGACCCCATAGGGGGGGAGAGCAGGAAACAGGCCTGCAAACACCCCCCCGCCTGCCCATGGAGCACTGTCCTGCTGCTGCCAATAGGGATGCAAACACAAGTATTGGCCCCTGGGCACCAGAGACCCATGGGATGCCACAGCCTGGGTCCCCTGTCCCTCCCTGCCCAGCCTTAAAGACTTAGGCCACTCAGCCAGCAGGGGCTGAGAGCCATGTGATCTAACCATTAGAGTACCCAGCCACCCAAGCCCTGTTAAAATCCAATACAGGCCCTCTGCACAGAGGTAAATTTCATGTTTAGAAAACAAAATCCACAGGTACGTGTCTGCTGTGATTCCTCTTAGACTAACACCCATTCAGAATATGATAAGAAGTCACGTTTCTATGCTATTTTGAAGCTTTCTCTCTAAATCTTAACACAAGCTCTAGTGTGCTCTATTTACACTAATCTGCAAAGAAACTATGCTATTTTGTATTGTTTAGTTGCTGCAAACCAGCAGCATTAAAATTAAAGTATGTCTCACTGGCATTCAGCCGGGCTTGTAGCTATAGCAGAAGAATATGCCCAATGTCTACTGTTTATGGGACAAGGATGTGATCTTTTTCACGCTGACCTAAGCCGAAAACTTCCCACGAAATCCAACAGTTGCACAATCAGGTACTAAATCCTGTTTGCCTTATTTGTACAAATATCCTGTTGACAGCAAAGGCACATTTGCATGCATAAGTGAGCAGGATTTTTCCCTATAACTATAATGTATAAACAGACATTGAGTAAATTGTAGTAAACATGATAATTTTTGACAGATGAATGTGTCTGTCTCAAATAAAAACGTCAACAAGTTCTATGTCTCTTGTTTATTCTGGAAAATTAAATACCTGACAAATGAAATGAGTGGCAGTTTTGCAAGTATAATCTGGAGTGCATTGGATGAGCTTTTTATTTCCTGTGCTACCATTATACTGCAAATAGAAAAATGCTGCATGGTTATTGGATAAGACCTAGTGTCATTTCCAGCTGTGACCATATGATCCTCCCGTATCAGGTTACACAAGTGTTTTTATTCATGGAAACACAAATAATTGAAATGACAGGGATTTGGCTGGACAAATACACTCTTAAAATTTTTGTTTTAAAAGAATCAAAAGGGGGAAAAATGCAGAACCACAGAGGCTGATATATTTATTTAAGAAATTTCTTGTTAAAATGCAAAACTAGGGTTAGGTTAAAAATGATGTGGGAAAATTCTTCAGGATTAATGGAATATTAAAAAAACCCTTACACTTCTTTTGGTGCTTTCATTCAAGGATTATTTACAAACAGTAGGCGGCAGCTCACGTGCTGGGCCCAATTCATTATTCCATCACTCTAGATATTTGCTGATCTAACTCTATACACCATCATAGAAATGGTAGAAATACACCATCATAAAGATGGAATAAAAGATTAATGGGTAGGGCCTCCTATGCAGAGGGGTGGCCCAAGACATATGCACCAATTGAATCCCATTTACATTCTTTTGTGAAGACTTAAGTGGGAATTACTTGTGCATTATACTAACAATATGATGCAAAAGCCAAGCAGATCCTCTACTAGAGGGGGAAATATCATCCCCATATTAAAGATGAGGAATGGGAGACACTGGTTCATGCCAAATTACATTTTCAAATCTAGATGCCTAAAGTTAGATCCCTAAATCCTGTTTAAGAGGTTCTGAGCGGTGACAACTAGTGGTGGCTTGACTCAGTAGGACAACTGAGCCACTTATCTAGATGCTTAAATGTCGGCTTAGGCACCGCAGTTGCCCTAACTAACTCATCCAAAGTTACAAATCAGAAACCTGAAGAAGAGCTCCATGTAGCTTACAACCCTGCCTATTTCACCAACAGAAGTTTGACCCAATAAAAGATATAAACTCACTCAACTTGTGTGTCTAATATTCTGGGACCAACATGCCTACAACAATACTGCAAACAAATGAGGAAGTGACAGATTAGAAAAAGAGCACAAGCTGCCTATTGATTCCCTAGACAGCACACACACGCATGCACACACTTGCTCTAGGGAAAGAGTGAGAGAGACATTTCCGTCACAAACTAGGTTCATGACTGTGTGGTCCTCGTCATCATTAACATCACAGTAAAAATGAATATGACTATCAGTAATCTACCTATCTAGAAGCTGAATCATTTATTACTTTTATTTATTGTGACTTCAGTGCTCTCTTTACATATCTTTAGCTCATTAGTGATGCTATAACTTTTCTAAATTGTAAGTTTTTAAATCATTTTTTCTCTTGTTGGAATATTCTCAATTTTAAAAAACCCAATTAATGGCATTCTCATATCCTGAGGTTCCTGGAGAACAGAAATAAATATCCTTAAAACTATTTAAATATAACTAAATAAATATCCTTAAAACTCTTTCTGTCCTTCGAAGAAATGTACAATATTATAGATTAGTAGGCTAATGTGCATCATAACAGAGGAAACATCTCTTTTGGTCACATTCTAAAATTCCTCTAAACTACCACTCAGTCTTAGAAGAAGTGGTTAACTTAGCAAACAACAATAATTGCCATTTACCAGAAAATAAAAACACAGTGCTCTAAGCTACAGGCTTTCTTCCTACAGAAAGTAAGTCTTAAAAATATTTTTTTTTAGAAAACATGAGTGTAATTTAAAAATCATACGTTTTACCCACATCTTCTAATAAGTGAAAAAGAGGACATCCTACAGTCAGTTGCCAAGTAATTTTGTTCCAGATGTACTGTATCACCTTTTCTAAGCCAAGAGCGGTATTTATTTCAGTTTTGCACCCACCCTGGATTTTACTATATAGACTTTTCTGAATTTCCATCTAATGGACTGTTATTCAGCTTGAAATTATACTAGTGTCCATGTAAACTAAAAGGATCCTGGTTTTTGTTGTTTTTTTGCAGAGAGTAGTGAAAAATGAGTCCATTTCCATAAACGCAAAGAAAATATAAAGTAAAACAACACACCAGCAAAAATACACACATGAATTCTGAGTAGTTTTATCATGATTGTGGTGCACTTACCAGCATAAATTATTACATGCTTTTCCCAAAGTGCTTATATGTCTGCTCTTTTTTACTGTGCAGCCTGAAAAATTAAATCTATAATAACCTTGTTGACAACTATTTTTATTAAGATCAGAACTACTGAAAGAGTATTATTGTACATTGTATTTTCTAAAATGTTGACCTCATTTTCGCATTGATATGTACTGTGAACAAAGTCTGAATAAGGAAATTGACCTACAATATATGAGAGACCTTTCTACAAAAATTTGTATTTATATGCAAAATTACAGCAAAAGTGGGTTAGGTGGTGAAATGGCTTAGAACACTAGGACCAATATTTTCAGAAAGACCCAGCACCAACACGTGGGCCATATTGTCAGAAGACCTTAGATCCCATTTTGGTGTCAAAATAATTGCCTGGATTTTCAGAAATGCTCAATATACATTGAGTGCAGACCAGTTTTGAAAATTGGCCCTTGGACCTAAATAGGATCTGAGATCTTTTGAAAATCTGACTCCATTTATTGGCATTGAACACTTCAAACGCTGGCCCAGAGCTTTTTTGAAAATCTGGCTCTAGATTTCTGTCTTAACATCACAGTTCTAAAGAATGAACATACCCTCTCTTACTCAGTAGTCAAAGGCGGGCCTCATATCTGAATGTCCTCCAAACACACACACTCTTCTGAGACAACCTGTAATCAAATCTGCTTCTATAGTTTTGAACTCCACTACTATAACTAGAATGAAATGGCACCTTTGTTAGCAGATTTGTGATTGCTACAAACTCTAATTTGCTTCCTCGCATAGTTTCCGACTCCCCCTTTGTCCACACCACAAAAGTACCGCACTGCTAGGCACAAATATGAGGTTATTCAGCAATAATCTAGAAATGGAATACTGCAATACCATATAGGACAGTTATGAACTACATTGACTGAGCTGTATAGGAAAGCTTGCACAGTACCATGACATTCCAATAGCATGCCTAGCTCAAGTAAAATTAATCTTTCACTCTCATTAAAATCGTTTACTAAAATTCTTAAATGCATAAAAAATATTTTCTGTTGTGCACAAAATTCAAAGGCCTTTCCAAGGGGAAATATTAAAGCAGGCAAGGCACAATATCATCTATTTATAAAAGTCATTGGTACATCCATCAGAATCCAGTGCTTTATTAAGATTTCAGTTATAAGATCACTTTTTCAATCTCCTTAAGTGAGAGGTTGATTTAGAGCTTTCTTAACTGCCTGTAGTAGAGAGAAGAATTTCAGCTTATGAAGGAAGGCCTGACACATACCAAGAATAGCCATCTGCTAGGAAATTCACAGAAATAAATCAGAACAGGCCAAATTAGTATCTGGTGTTCAAATACCTCTCAAATGATCAGAATCAAATATCTTGCCAATGCAAAGAAGACAGTTTCTTTAGCTGGAGCCACTCTAAGCATTATTTACGTTACCTGGTTTCACTTTAGGAAAATGCCACTTTTATACAAAGGAAAATACCACTAGTATCAATTTATTTTTATATAAGCCCTCGTCCTTCCATGGTACAGATGGTCTGTTAGTTGCTTGATAAGAGGCCACATTTCTGTTCTAATAGAAGTTGATCAATTTGTAATCAGTTAAATGGTTGAACTTCCTTAGATGGTTTTTAATAACAGAAAATCAGTTATCTTTAAAATGATTTTCATTTAAGCCTATAGTGCTGAATTGCTAGCTTCACAGAATTCTTTATCTGCCAGTGGTATTTGTGCCAGTTTTTTGTCATTGCATATGGAGCCCAGTACAATCTAGAGATTATTATTTGCTCTCTTCAGTTTTGCCTCTAGCATGGATGTTAGTAGTGTGGTCTCTCTTGGCAGTAGGGCCTGGGGGTGCCCTTCAACCCCATGGGAGGGCAGGTAAATCCAATCAGGATATGCCCCTCGGGCTATAGAAATGGTGGTATAGCTCTGGAGGGTCAGAGCTGCCCAGGGCCAGGGTTTTTCCTTCTCTGCCTCTCTTGGCTACAGAGAAGCACTGGGGGGATTCTCTCCTCCTGCCACCACAAGCCTTCTGGCAACTTCCTTCTCTTTTCCCCCTCCCCTACAAGTAATCGGGAATTACCTGAAGTTTGCAGTTACTCCAGGCAGGGCCTTTGATGCCCACCTAACAGCACCTATCACTGGGGAGCAGGTAGCCTCATCAGGAAGCTGAAGCTTGCTTGAGGCTGGCCAGAGTTTAGGCACTGTCCCTGGCTTTGGGCCTGCAGGCATGCCCTCCTGATGCAGATCTCATATCGGACACCCCTTTTGGCTGTGGGGGCCTTTTCTCCCCCCAGCTAATTGCCTAAGACTTGAAACTAGTGCGATTCCCCTCAAGCTCCTCAGCAGCTCTTGCACATTCCCCAAACATGTGAGCCTTCTGGTTTACAGTTTACCTTTTCATGAGTATGCAATAGTGAAAGTAAACAGACCCACTTTACATGGGATTCAAAAACAATTTTGCTCTTTATTTATTAACATGAGAAATACACAGAGCTAGGCAAAATAAACACTCTGTCACAGGGTTTCAGGCCTCTTTAAAGGAAGTTTGGGTCTAAACTACCATTACAAGTTAATTTAAGGAGCCCATCTAGGCAGATAATTGGATTACAAACACTTGGGCCTGATAAAAAGCCAGCAGGGCCCACTTACAGCAAGGAGTTCCTAGATACAGAAGTTTTTCCAAGTGAGAGGAACTCCCAGAATTGAGAGCCAGAAGCCCGAAGAAGGACTGTAAAACCTATGGGCCAAGAAAGTGATTATAACAGTGAAGGTGAACAAGTTCCACATTGCAAATGGAGTTTGCAGCTTGATAAAGATACAGACTGGGTTCATAATCTCATGTACCACCCAGAAGTTGTAAATAGATTTCCCAAATCATCACATGTTCCTGGGATCAATAATGGCATTGGTGAAGCTTAATTGAAATCAGTGGAATCATACCTACAGGGAAAAGAATAACAGAACTGGTCTCTCTGGTTCTACACTTCGTTGAACAGGGGTTGCCTGAAGTGATGTAAGGCTTAACAAACATTGTGGTGTGATTTACACCACTCTAAGCGTAGAATAACGTCAGCAAGACTACTCTGGAATGACAGTGGTGTAACTAAGAGCAGAATTCGCTCTTAATTTATGCTGCTAATGAAAGCACTTTATTTTGTGACCATTTATGAAATACACAGACCCTATTTGTATGTCACAATGAAGTAAAAAAATGTCAGGCCAGTGCTAGCTACTGCATGTTTCGTTTAAACATCCTCCCAAGAAATGAAATCGATCTTCACTGAACACCCCTTAATTAAGCACTTGTTCTGACTTTTGCCTAGCTGCAGAAGTTGAAGATCGTTAATGTATACATTTGGACTAATGAGCATCAAGCTATGGATTAAGTGATGGCTGATGTTTTAGAAAATGGGACCAGTCCTAACGGGTAGAGAACTGAGTGAGTTTATTTCTAATTATTGTAGAAAACAAGGGAAACGTCCATATAATTTTTTATCAGTTACATATGACTTATTTACCCAGGCACTTTTGTATTGCTACCAACATGGTCAGGAGGGACTAACTTATTTCCAGAGACACTCTCCTCAGTATTCTGTGGACTGGGTAGACATACCTGGGTTGGCATGAATGAAGTATCACGAATTGTCAGCATGTGACTAGAGACAGAATGAAGACCAGTGACCCAGACTATTAACTTTTAATGACTGCTTGCCAAGGAGACTTTTTGGAATACAGGTAGGCAATTCCCCACAGTCTCTTCCGGACCTGAAATGGGGGCTGGGGCAATGTGAAAACGGTGTGACTGATACTTGAAGCAAAAAACACAGGTGTTCAGGGTCTTGCATAAGGAACATGCTCTCCCAGGCGGAGAAGGACTTCCGATCTGAGAGTGTTGGGATAGTCAGGGAGGCTTGCTGCAGATGTACATTCTGTCTTCCAGGCCAGTGCAAAGAGGAGCTCTCTTAACCAAACCACGGAAAGGTGCCAGGTTAGGTAAGAGTTATATGGTTTGGCTGCTTTTTCTTTCTTTTTTTTTTTTTTAAACCATTTCAACCCAATATCCATGAGCACGGGCTTCCTGGAAGTCTCCAATGGGGTTTCCAAGCTCATTTGAATCTGCTGAAGGAGCAGTGATGAGAAACAGAGGTGCTAAAGCCAGGGTCCCAGTCTGAGAAGCAGAATTGTGGGTCTCCCCCGGAGCAAACTGGAGCACCAGGGCCCATTACTAAGAAAGGTGCATGCTAAGAAAGACTGTGGAAGGGTTGGAAGCATAGCATACCTTGTAATAGAGTGACAATTACATTATCAGTTGGAGAAGGAGACACAGATTGTAGAAACTCAGAAGCTCTTGTGATGGGACACCTTAGAGTGACTCCTTGGGAGGAAGTCTCCCCTCCCCTATAAACTGCAGGCATTTCCCTTTCCAATAAGATATCTTTGCCATCTACAGTGCTCCTAAAGCATGCTGGAGTGGTAATTAGAAAGAGCTAATAACTGTGGGGCAGAGCGTACTCTGTGCTCACTATAGAGAGAGGGCCTTGGATCTCATCAGTGCTGCACAGGACACTGCCAGTTTCTGAAGTTACCTTCCTCCTGCAGCCTGGGGAAAAAGGTGTTGTGACCTGGCTCTTTGTGTTTATTTCAAGAAAAGGAAACCATACAAACCTCTGTATGAGATTTTATTGAGCTCAGTATCTTCCTTGATTTTCATGTGTAAAAACAAATGCACCTGTAAACTGGAGGGATCAAACAACTGCTAAAGGACCACTAAACACCAGTTCTATAGCTTCTGAAAGGGACCATTTTAACGCCGTTAGTCTCCTGAATTCTAGACTTAATTTCGTTTTAACCTTTTCAGGAAAATTATACCACTTATTTGTGGACTGGATTGAACTTCTGTTATGATAAACATTTTTTTCTGTCCCTAAGAAACTGAAAGCCCACTTCAACAGAAAGATCAGCATAACCTTAAGACTGGAACTGCTAACAATGGGTTCATAACAGACACAGCAATGAGGTATTCAGTCCCTACGCACCTGCCAAAAGGAAAAAAAGGCTGGTCGGTTTTTTACTGGAAGAAGCATATTTATTTTGTGGCGCGTGTGCTATGATTAATTTAGGCTTTCATGCCATAAATACTTGTGCACATGAAGTAACTTGCTGTGCATGTTAATGTCCATAAAGTTATTTATATGCTAAAGGGTTGGCAAGAGCATGGCCTTAGATGACATGTATAATTACATACTACCGTCCCCAAGGAGGAAAAGTTTTTTTTCCCTTTAGCTTGATTGGCTTGTTGATTCTATGCCAAGCAGAGTCGTGTAAGGCTGAACACAATACTTATTCCGTAACTATTCATTCTCACCTGCTGGTAGAAAAGATTCTTGAATGTGACATACATGTATTCTAACATTTTTGGTGCTGCAAAATAAAATGCTAAATAAGAGCTTCAAAAGTGGATATCAATAGTTATTATGGAATTGTGTGGACAGCATTCTCACACATTTTTCATTCAGCTTGATATGAAGGGGAATTATAAAGATCTTTTTCTTTACATAATGAAAAAATAGAAAATGGGACTATATGATGTGGATATTCAAATACCTATGAGGATAACAGATAATGTTAAATTTATTCAATCCTTTTTTTTCTGTTGCATCTTCGCCTTTTAGCTCATGTTTATAGCTCTGCTGTATACAGTAGGGTACCTTATGCCATCTGGTGATCGTTATGGGAAATGCTCCCATGGAGACTGATCAGTGGTGAAATCTCTTGACTCAGGCAAGCTGGGCCTCCATGTTCCCACTTTGCTCTAAAATATAGTTCAGCATGTAACAGCTGGAGCCTGGCAAGGATTTAAGCCAAGAAGGAAAAGGTTAGAACTCATCTCATCTCCACAAAAGGCCGTAGAAGGAGTGAAAGGTTCCTGTAAATATTTTTAAAGAGGAATAGGAAAACTGTGATTAAGAAAACAAATAATGTAAATATAGAGGAGAAAAGACTCCTGGGAGTCAAGCTGTGTTGGAGGCTGATAAACTTTACTTTGTCCTTTGGCTGTGAGTTTGGTAACTATTTTTGGCAAAGTTCCAGGAGGGTAGCCCTGTTAGTTTGTATACAGCAAAAACAACCAGAGTCCTGTAGCACCTTAAAGACTAACAAATTTCTGTGGGCATAATTTTTCATCATGCATCTGACGAAGCGGGTTGCAGCCCATGTAAGCTTATGTCCGCAGAAATGTGTTAGCCTTTAAGGTGCTACAGGACTCTCATTATTTTGGACAAGGCACTCACAGCCAAAGCACAGAACTTGTTAAAAGCACTTTCTAAAGAGACTGGCATGTTTCTGATTGTTTAATGTTCTGGTCAAAGTTTGTATTTTCAATGCAAACAGAGGAGCTCTCTAAAAACAAAGGCTGAATCAGCGGTTCTCAGCCTTTCCAGACTAATGTACCCCTTACTGGAGGCTGATTTGTCTTTCGTACCCCAAGTTTCACCTCACGTCAACTACTTGCTTCCAAAATCAGACATAAAAATACAAAAGAGTGACAGCACATGGTTACTGAAAAATTGCTTACTTTCTCTTTTACCATATAGCTATAAAATAAATCAATTGGAATATTAATATTGTACCTACATTTCATTGTATAGTATACAGAGTGGTATAAATAATTGTCTGTATGAGATCTTAGTTTGCACAGATTTTGCTACTGCTATTTATGTACCCAGTTGTAAAACTAGGCAAATATCTAGATGAGTTGATGTACCTCCTAGAAGGCCTCTGAATGCCTCTAAGGATACACATGCCCCTGGTTGAAAACCAATAGGCTAAACTGTTTAAGAACTGACATCAGTAAAAGTGCATATAGATGCAGCCCAGCTCTTCACGACATCACATCTAAATGTACTCCAACATGTTACTGGTGCCAGATGTGGTGCTCCATCTGTCCTACTTGTCCCACAAGCGAGACCAGGCTACTCTGTATGTGTGGAATACTTTCCGCAAACAGGTGGGCAAAGCCACCACTAGCCAAGTGGTCAAATCCTTCCTTCCAAGATACTCATAACACCTCAGGGGGAAGGAATGAATCAATCTCAAATATTCTGTATTTCATTTACAGATAGTTGTTCAAAGTGTTCAGTCATGCAGTGCATGTAGCTTTCCCGTGGAGCCATGCAATCTTAGTGCTGTAACCACAGTGCATCTTTCTTCTCACCATCTACCCCCAACACACAGTTGTGTGTCCCCCTTTGTTGTGTCTTGTATGAAATTAGACCGTAACTTCTTCCAGGCAGCAGGCAGAGCCTTGAGAAATGTCTATGTTGTGTATAATCTCCTGCATTGCTTTGAAAATATCACACATGCGCACATTCACAAAAACACGCTTTCATAGAAGACTAGGGTTGAAAGGGACCTCAGAAGGTCATCTAGTCCAACCCCCTACTCAAAGCAAGACCAACTTCAACTAAATCATCCCAGCCAGGGCTTTATCAAGTCGTTCCTTAAAAGCCTCAAAGGATGGAGATTCCACCACCTCCCTAGGTAACCCATTTCAGTGTTTCACCACCTTCCTAGTGAAAAGGTTTATCCTAATGTCCAACCTAGACCTTCCCCACTGCAACTTGAGACCATTGCTCCTTGTTCTGTCATCTACTACCATTGAAAATAGCCTAGTTCTATCCTCTCTGGAACCCCTCTTCAGGTAGTTAAAGGCTATGATCAAATCCCCCTCCCCACCCCCCTATTCTTCTCTTCTGCAGACTAAACAAGCCTAGCTCCCTCAGCCTCTCCTCATAAATTCTGTGCTCCAGCCCTTTAATCATTTTTGTTGCCCTCTGCTGGACTCTCTCCAATTTGTCCACATCCTTCCTGGGTGGGAGGGGAGGGGCAAAACTGGACACAACTGAAACAAAATAATTGCCTCCAGGAAATTGTCACTCTCTTATTTCCTTTCCTCAGTTCTGGGCTCTGTTCTGCAAGAAAAGACCTTACTAACACCTAAAGCCATGTAAGAAATGCAGCTCCCTGTTTTGCTTTGTGGGCCTGGTCCAAAGGTCATTGATATGATTGGAAAGATTCCCATTGACTCCGGTTGACACTGGATAAGGTCCTAAATGCTGGTGAGGTTTGAATTAGCTCTTGCAGGATAACAATAAGTCCTTTAACTCTGGCCTTGGCAGGTGAGAATCTTTCCAGTTCCCTTCCAATAGAATGTGGAAGCTGTTATGCTGAAAAGGTGTGCATTTACTTCACACAAATTTCCTTTATGTTCAGCAACTGAGGCTGAGAGATTTTGCTTTTTTATATATTTCAACTTTCTTGAATGGCGTAAAGCTCCTGTTTTTAATATGGCCTATGGAAGGCCAGTAATTGCATATCATTATTATGTACACAGCACCATAGATGTGCATGGCCTTTTACAAAACGAGTCAAAGGGAGTTATGTCTGTGAGAGACAACCATGGGAGCAGAATCACGTCCTCCTTCTGCATGAGCCAAATGGACAAATTACAGAAAGACAATCCTAGCTCCAGATTATTTCTTTACACTGGAACCAGTCACAGGAAAGCTCATGAGTGGCGGCAGTTCAAGGCATTCCTCTCTACCAATCCCAATTCACAAGGGACTTCTCTCATTTTGGCCTCAAACATTCCCCCCGCACAGGGAGTCAGGGCGGTGGTGGTGGGGAGTTTTCTGGTATTACAAATGCCAAACTGGGGAAGAGATTACTGTTATTTTAGTTGCACTTGAAAAGTGACTATCAGATGGAGAAAGATTTGCCTCCAGAGAGAACTAGATAAAACTTCTGAACCAGAAGAAATTTGAGCCTGCTCCTCCCTTGGTCATCAATCCCTTGCTCCAGTCAAAGGAGCTACTATGGCAGATAAGGATTTGGCTATTGATATGCGATCACTGTATATTAAATAAGTTAGCCCCACTCCACCACCACCATTTTAAGATTCTCATCTTACAACGTTTGTTACATTGTGTTCCCACTCTGAGCGACTTTTAGGCATTTGTAGGGCAAAAGAGGATTATTTCACAGGAAGGAAGAACTATATTGTCTAGTAGCAGTGATGTCTGGCTGGCACAGTCACCATATGCAGTAGGGTGGTGTAACAGGACTGCTGCTTACTGGGCAACCACTCCTGACCTGGGGGGCGGGGGGTAGGGTGGGCTCTGCAGGTCTCCCAATTTCTGTTTTTCCTCTCTTCAGGCCTCTTAAGAACTCAAAGGTTCTCTGGTTAATACTACGCCTACCTGGGACTAGTTTAATACCAGAACCAGTTTACAACAACCCAGAGTCCCACACTGGAGTTCATTCCAACACCACAAAAAGAGTCCATACTTTGTTCTGGCATTTGCTGTCATCTCCAGGACTCATCTTCCATTCCAGTCTGATCTCCCAACCACTCCTCCCCACTGGGGTTCTGAGGTCTAGTCCCAAACAGAATCAGGGTTTCTTCCCTGGCCCCGAATCACCACTCCTTGGGCTTTACGTTCTCAGCTCACTGGTGTCATGGTCCTTCAGGAACCTTCCTTTTCCCTCTTCTTTTGTAGCAAATGTCCACCAGCATCACTGCAGTCCCCTGAGCTTTCCATTTTTCATTGCAGCCATCTTCTGCTTTTTATAGGGAATTGCCAGATTCCCCTCAAGGGGGGCTTATTTCATAATCAGGATTGGTTTACCCTAGGCTCTCCAGCCCACTGGGCAAGCCTTCCTTTTATAGATGGATACCCTCTCCCATGGAGAGTGAAGTCTAAGGGCCAGATTTTCAGCCCGTGACATAGTCACTGCAGAAAGGAGCTACATCAGTGTATACCTGCTGAGGAACTGGCCATGAAAGATTTGGAGGTGACTCCATTGGTGCCTAGTTTCTTGAAAACAAAGTCAAGAAGACATGATCCAGGAAACCAGCAGGCTGAGATGAGCAATCTTTGGAACTGATCATCTGGGTTACTGGAATACATACATACCTGGTAGGAGAGGATCATTTCAGCCTATATTTACCAGCAATCTTTTATCTTCTGTTTACCAGGATCAGAATAAACATGAAGTTAATATTTAATCAACCTTTTGTGTCTGTCTTTAAGCGGAAAAAAAGTTAGATTAGGGTCATTTTGGAAGCCTGTGACCTAGCAGCAATGTATCCCAGTGTGCTGTTCCTGTGTGCTGTTAGTCTAGCACATGGTGCTCTTGCAGAACGTGGTAAGTCTCTCTCTTTGCCTTCCACATAGCAAATAATATTCTGTATTGTGAGTGGACAGTGAGGATTTGAGCACCCGGTGGTGATAGGAGTTTTGTAGAGTCTCTGGGTGTTTTCAAGCAGTTGGAAAGGTCTGGCCAAACGTGGCAAAATGTTGAAAACTTTTCTTGCAAACTATCCCTTCTCTATCCTCCTTTTGTCCTTTCCTCCCTCACACCCAATAGGGCAAAAGGGTATGCAAGAAAAGTATAGAAGGGAGAGCATGGGAAATATAAACAAATGCCATGCATACCTAATTACTAGAGGATCACATGCTGTGCTGCATCTGTAGGTGGAGCACATTGTACACCCGAGTGGCTCCTTACATTTCTCTGTCCCCTCACACGTGAGATTCCTGGGTGCCACGCTACCCTCACCCTCTCTCCCAGGGATTCCCCCACTCCTTCAAGCCAAGGACTGTCCCCCCACAGCCTTCTTCTACCCGCATGCCAGGGTCTTCCATTCTTCCCACCACAGGCCAGGAGCTCTGTGTATCTCCCATGTCCCTCTCCCCCATACCATTGTCCCCTATTCTCCCCCTTTTCCAGGATTTGGAGTGTGCTCCTATTCCCCTCTTCCTTCCATACCCCTGCCTTCCCCACCCTGCCCAGGGCTTTTTGTGGGCCTCCATTCCTCCCACTGCCACATGCCAGGGGCTCTGTATGTTGTCTCTGTTTTAATTTAGACAGAATAAAGGGCCTAAAGCATTAAAGATGTTAACATATTCCAGTTACTGTCCAAGACTTTTAGAAAAGGTTCAGGGTTTAGTACACAGTGACCTCAGCTTGCTTAGTATCATGGCAAACACCCAATTAAAAATCTTTTTTCCTTTTCCTCAATGAAAGAAGTTAAAACTGTTGAAACATATGAAATGTGAAGTATTAAATATGACTTTCATTATAACATTCCTTGTTCCCTCTCCCTTTAGCTAGAGAGAATTTTTAGAAGGAATCCCCCCTTATCTGATAGTTTATTAGATGGTAATAACAGTCCTATAGGGGGGGAAAGAAAAATTAGGTGAGATGGGCAGGAGCTGTTATGGTTACTGTTGTTAAAGTCCAAGCCCATTTCTCAGAGGACAAAACAAGACAAACACACAAAAGGAGGAGAGAAGAGTTTAAAAATGAAGTGTCTGTCCATAGTGTTATCTCTCACTTGCAACCTCACTGCTGGAAAAACACAGGCACAGCACACGGTCTTATGAGCCACTCTGAGCCCTGGCAACCTTGAAAAGCATTGAGCTGTCTGAGGCATTGCTTTTAAGTGTCTTTCTGATCAGCTAAGCTAGACTCATCTTAGAAGGAAAAAGGAGGGAGTTAGAAAAAAGAAATGAGGTGGGGAACACAAGGATGCATCTGTGTCACAGAGAGAGAGACAGACAAAGTCTCATGTCCCAGTTGGTGATTGGGATTCAGCTGGTAGAGATGGAAATGTCAGCTGGCTTCCTTTCTCTGGCCTGGTCTGGTTAGGCTATCTTTCAGGATCAGGATGAAAAAAAAAGACCTGGGTTCCCAAGAGGTGGTGGGGGTGGCAACCATGATGGTGAAACTCACCCAGCAGCCAATTTTTCTCCCAAAAGTATTTTCTTTTTAAGACTCTTAGAAGGGACTGATGGTGGAATTGTCCATCCTCTTGTTTTGTCCACCAATTAAGTTTAATATCAGATACACCAATTTTGGTTAATTGATTTCTTCTTCCACACTTTTCCTGTTTCAAGGACTGTGTTAAGATCATGCCTGGTAGTTATATTAGTTTTCTGGACTTTTTGTTTGGACTAATTCAGCCTGTCTCTTTTTTGCATCTTTTCCCATTTTATTATTTATTTTAAGTTAGTGACATTTTATGAACTTTCACTCATTTTCACACTCACCCTTACAGCTAATTTGTAACCCATACAATTGTAACCCATTTTCCTCCCATGGCAGGGGTTGTGTGCGCCCCCTTCTCACGGTCCTCCATTCTTCCTGCCCATGCCAGGGGTTTTTGTGTGCACCTGAATTTCCTATTTCTTCTCTTTCTGTCTGGGAGATAAATTATTCAGTGTGTCGGCAGTTTTAAACTGTATTGGGAGGATTAGCAGAGCTGAGATGGGGGTGTTATGTTGGAAGGTGTCAGTTGCTGCCATCAAATGATTCTTTGATCTATGGACAGTTACCGACAAGAAGAGACATGTCTTTGAGTTAGGTGTAAGACCTCACTTCACTTAGTCAACTATAATAAAATTATGCTTGGGTTTTCTAAATCATGCAAACAAAAGTCCTCTGCCACAGATAGCTAAAACCTTTTATTGTAAAGTGCTTCCTTTCTTCCAGTTTGCCCACGGCCACCTGATGTGCCATTTGCTAAAATTGATGTAGACAAGAGAGTATATGAGCGGGGTGAAGAAATTACATACAGCTGTGTTTCTGGTTATAGCCATCACAGTGGCTCAAGGAAGTATACGTGCCCTTGGTCTGGTAAATGGCCTATCATTACACTGAGATGTATACGTAAGTAAATCATATATCATTCCTAGATATTATATTCTGCTGCTGAGAGACTGCATTGTTTTGACAGAAGCTTTTTTATGGTTCTTGTGATGTATCTAGCTCTGAAACTCTTATGACTCTATTTTCTGTGTTCTCTGCCTTTACATTTTAAGAACTCTACCTGCATGCTTAGTCAGCCGCCATTTTATGAGTTGCTGCTGCTCTGTTATGGGCACTCACCACTCCTCTGACACCTTTTCCCATTCACTCCAGGGATTAGTGCTCAAGGTCAACCCTCCTTCTGCGGGTTGCACACCATTGCTTTGTGTCTATTCTGGTCTGCAGCCCCTCTCTTGCTCCAGAACAGTCTTCTTCATGACTTAGGCCTCCAGCTAAGGTCACTCAGGCTGGGTCTACACTGACGGCGGCAAATTCACCGCCGTCAGATCGATTGCTCTGGATCGACTGAGTGGTCTGTGTAGACGTGCTCAGTCGATCCAGCAAGTGGCGCAGGAAAACCACCCTGGTAAATGGCGTTGGAATGCTGTTCCCTTAGATGCAGCGCAGTGTGGACGCTGCAAAGTTGACGGGAGATACGCAAGTGATTTACGTCACTTCCGTATCTCCCGTCGACTGCCACCGAATCGCAAAGGTAAATGTAGACTGGGCCTCAGTGTTCTCCCCTCTGGGGTATATTAAAGTCTTAAAATAGGCTCGGTGGCTGGTAGGGGAACATGAGATTGCCCTCTAGTTGGGGCTCCAATCCAGGGACATTCTACCTGGCAGCTCTGGTCTCCCTGCGCCTTTCCTGGACTGCTTCCTATGACTCTGGTTCCCCTTCTCTCTTTGATGCTACCAGCTCTAAACCTTCCTCCCTCCAGAGAGAGACTGCAGCCTGCACAAATCTCTAGCCTCCAAACATTCCCCCCTTTTCCCAGGAGGAGATCACCCTTTCCTGGCTTTATAGTCCTCATCTGTTCCTGCACAGCCGAGCCTGCTTGCAATTAGTTCCTTGCTCCCCAGCTCTCCCTCCAGGTGCAGCCTGTGGAGTTACTAGGTCTGCCTGGCCACCTTGACCCCTTCAGTCCTGTGTGGGATGCACGCTATCACAAACCCATTACAGAGGAATTGCAGTTTACTCTCTCAGCTTTACTTTTAATTTTGTTTTTTGTTGTTGTTGATGATTCTCTTAAGCCAAAATAAAAGATGTTTAGATTGAAATGATACAGAGTTACTCTTTATACCTTGAAAAATGTAACAATTGCAATGTTTATAACCAAAATTGTAATTCAGCTGTTTCATCTTTAAAATTGGATGGTTCATTTATTGTATTGTTTAAGTGTGTGAGTAAAATAGTGTTGATAATTTTGACTTTAATGGGCATCTACAGAAATATTTATATTTACAAAGTTCCATTTAATTAAATGAAAGCGGGATCAGACCCAAACACCTTTCATCTTTATTGACTTCAATCACAGACGAGTCATTTACATCACATGCTTTGCATAGACCTTAGACAATGGTCAAAACTAATTTAATCACTAAGAACTCTGAAACGCTTAAGTGCATTTTGATTTCAAATATAAAATGTATAAAGAAAACTTGTACAAAGAAGTGGAGAAGCGTCAATGACACGAGTCATTAAATGATGTAAATACTGTGTCTGCTTTACTTTATACATCATGAAATAATATATTCTCTTCTCTTTAAACAACAGCAAAGAAATGTCCCTATCCTGGACCCTTGAAAAACGGAAAAGTTAATTTTATAGATTTGAGCTATCAGAGTTCAATAAACTTTTCATGTGAACCAGGGTAAGTTCTCACATCATCATGCTATTAAAAAAAATAACTTAAATTACAATATTAAACTGTAGCATCCTACAGTATTCATCAAGATAGTAAGGTAATAAACTAGATCCTCTGCTTTTATGAACTGAGAAAAGCTACAGAAATAAAAATGATCCATTTAATATTTTATGATGGTGAACATAAGAATTGCTATACTGGATTAAACCAAGGATCCATACAGATAGCCTGTCTATCATTGAAGCCACTACCAGAGATTTCAGAGGAACACCCATAGTGGACACTTGGTATCATATTCCATAATAAAATAACTATTTAAAATACATAGTAAATAAAATGAATATACTCTTTTAAGAACAAAACCAGGATACTGGTTGCATTTTTAATAGAAAACATTTCTATAAACAAGTGACTTGGTTTTATTATCCTTAAACTCCCCAATATTGGTTCCCATAGACATCCATTTTCCAGCTTTCCTCTAGGCTCCACACTTGGATAAGAGAGGAGTAGTGTGTGGGAGAATAATTCAGTCTTGTAGGTTGTATAAGATGATCAGGTTAAACCCAAGCAGCAAGTTTGGGGCAAAGGAATTTCAAAGCTGTGTGAAAAGTTATAAGGAAGCTACCAAGAATTGTGGTCTATGTTATTGAGAGAGCTCAGGCCCCAAAGCAGTCATCATCAGTTCCTTGGAGTGTCCCCACTTCATCCTGACAATCAGAGCACCTACAAGGCCCTCTACTTATGGAAAGAATAAATAACTCAATTTAAAATGCACAAATATATGAGAAATCCACTGTAGTGAAAGATTGAAAAATTAAAACAAGAAAATAGTGAGTCCCTAAGTAATAAGAAATCTGCAATAGCTTTGGAAAAGTGAAAAATCAATGAAAGGATTAAAAATAACAGTAAAAAAGTCTCAGAATGACTGATGCTTCCACCATAACAACACAGAATGATATACATGATCACTCAGGGCACACAAGCTCCCTCTGCATTTGTCCATGTACGTCAATGGATGTTGGATTGGACCGTTAAGGACAAATCTCGGTCCTGTTAGAGTCAATGATAAAATTCCTATGGATTTCAATGGGATCAGGATTTGGCTCTTAGTAAAACTGGTGAAGATAAAATTAGGGGGATAACAGCTAGAGGGGAACATTGGGATGCCAGGAATTAAGCTGACAAAGAAATAGGACAGATAACATTGGGCCCGAAAGTTCAATATTCAGTCCAAGTCAACAAGGTGTCTCCAGGCAGCATCACTGAGAATGTGGGCAAGAAGGTCATGTGGAAATGGCTGTCTTAGAGATTCTGCAGCTGCTAAACAACTGGTTAAAAAAATTCTGCATTTGTCAGAAGTGGTGTGGAGGACAGGTCTCTCTGTTACCCTGTTAACCTTGACCATAGTTTAGTGAGGACTTAGGCTACTCCCAATGGAACCAATCCAAATGGCAGCGCTGATTTATGCAAAAACGTATTCTTTGCCACCTTCTCGCCCCTTTGCAAGCCCCCTTTGTTCAGCATGAGATGACGTCCTACATCAGAGCCAACTCCATCTAAATTGTTATGCTACTAGGCTCTTGGGACTGAAAATATTGCTTCTATGTCTTTCCCTGCACAGTGAACGAAAACTTAAGGTTAACCCTAATTTGGTCCCCTTATGGAGCAGCACAATACACTTGTAAGCAGGGATGGCTAGTTTAAAAAAGTGATCGGTCTTCCAGTTTTGCAAATTAGAATAAATTCAAAGGAACTGGCTAAGGAAAATACAGAGACAGATGTTTGCTGGCAGCATGTTGGCAGAACCAGTGATACATAATGTGGTGTTTCAGCCAGAGCTGCTCCCTTTTTTTGGAGGGCTGTTGTGTAACATTAAAACTTGGAAGAAAAAAAATCATGTGGGTGAAAAAAGTGCAGGTAGACAAAATTTAAAATAAATATCCTACCACAATATACCTAACCACCATTGCAACATGCAAATGACCAGTCATGCATCAGGCAACCTGTTTATATATGCAATTATCTGTTGTGGATGCGCGCACACAAATTTTGTGGATTCAGCTAAAAGACCTGCTGAATGTATGGCTCTAAAATACACAGCACACAAAACAGGCTGTTCAATGTGTGCTGCATTATTATGTCATCAGCACACTTTGTACCCAATGTTTTTATTATTTGCATAGCACCATAGGGTGTACGTCAGAGGGCAGTTGGCCTTTGGAAGGGGTCAGGGACTCAGCTGACCACTCACAGGTTCTGCGAGGCAGTTAATTAAGCAGGGAAGCACTCTGGCGTGATAAAAGGAAGCTATGCCTTGTGGTGGCTAGCTAGGGAAACAGAGGCTCCTGGGAAGAGGAACAGTTCCCAGAAAGTAGGAGAGCACTCCTATGGAGAGGGATCCTCAGGGGAAACTGGTGAAAGGAGTCACCAGCAAAGAAAACCAAGGAAAAATCTCCTTGGTGGGAGCATCTGTGACTGTGGATTCTGTCTCAGAGAAACCTGGCTCCCTTCAAAGTCTTCAGTGGGCAACAACAGAGGCCTGGGAAAAGAGGAATTATATGTGGTCCTGGGGAGGGTCAGCCTTTGTGGGAACTTTGACACAATAGGAGACACCTTCCCACAGCTAATGTAAGGAGGCCCCAACTGTAGAAAAGGATCACAAAGCCCTCACAAATAAGGAACCTTGGACATAACCAGTGTTGACAGAAAAAGGCTGTCTCAGCCTGCTAGAGATACAGCGGGGAGGCCTCTTTGTGTGATGCTCTGCCTTTGGGGTTGAATAAACTAGATCCCTGAAGGGATGCTGTTCAATATACAAGCCTCACTGGATTTATTAAAACCCTCACTTAGGGAAACTGAGGCAGAGACATACTGGCAGCACTGCACCAAGTTGCGACAGGTGATTTTGGGATGAAGGCACCCATTACAGTGTGCTTGACATTTTAAAATACACATGGAAAAAAGAGATCCTTCCATGAACAGCTTAAAGCCAAAAAGCATCAGAAGGAAGGGAAGGAGGAGTGTCAGAAGGGAGAAGAGTGTTGAACAGGTGACTAAGATCAGTTTCCAAGTGACAGAAGTGAGTTTTGGGGACAGACTTGGAGGAGATCCGGACAGTCGCTCTTCTACATGTAGGAGCAACATGAGAAAGGAATGAAGCCGAATGAGGAATGAAACATAAGAGCACAAAACTGAGAGGATTCTGTAGACTCTAAGATAGAAGAAGGTGGCATAGGAGGAAATAAGAACTAAAATATAGGGAGGGTGCATGGAGCTCTGCATAGCCTTGTGTATATATGTGTGTGTGTGTGTGTGTGTGTGTACACACACACACACACACACACGATGTGCCAATCAAAGTGTCACCATAACACGAGTACAGCATAAAGGTATCGCTTCTTTGGAAGGTATCCATCTAAGACTACAGATATAAAGATTTATGGACAATAGTCAGACAAACATATGACTCACCTCATTTGTTCATTCCACTGGAATTATTCATTGGCAAATATTTTTCACCTGTGACATTCACAGGTGAAGCACAGACTGGAATCCATTGCTAAGTATAAATGGCTTCATTAAAGTTGCTCCTCTGAGAAACATAGTTGTCTTCATTTATTGCTTGCTGCACTATGACATTCAGTATAATAATGGAATTTGATTGATGGGCCTCATTTTGCTAACGATAATTTGCTGGTTTCCAGCTGCGTAATATAGAAATGACAGAAACAGGATGAGCATTTCATTAAAACTTAGTGTAAATATTTTCAATAATACAATCATGGAAGTCTGGAGAATCAGCATTTAGAGGCAATGTATATGAGAATTAAACTGGGCTGCCTGGTGTCTACTGGTAGAGTTATGCACTATGGTATTTACCCTTGAGAATCTGATTTTATACAAAGAGAATCAATGTAATTGTCATAGATAACTAAGCACTCCTCCCAAGAAACCATTATTAATGACCAATCAATATCCCTTGCTTGCATGAATACACAGTATTAATCAATTACATAATATAGCAAATACTATATATAGTTGAATGTGGAAGGCATTGGCCTTTCAGAATATTTTCTCCTCTTGTGAAAACATGCCTTTTGGAAACTTGCAGTACTAGTATAGGACCACATTTTGCAAGTTTTAATCAAATTCCCATTAAAGTCAATGGGAGTTTGAACTAGGGAAGGATTCCAGGATTTAGACCATGTGGTGCAGTGCATGTCTGCTTGCTACATCTCTTCTACAGAAGTATTAGTCCCTCTTTTAAAGATTACTGCTATTCTGCTATGTGTAAATGGTTTCAAAACTTGCCAGTACATAAGTATCTTTCTTTTTAGGTACATTCTGTATGGAACAAACACGAGCCAGTGCATGGCAGATGGACAGTGGAGCGAAACATTACCTGAATGCCAACGTATGTGGCTCAAATATTAAAGAAATTCTCTGGCCCTTATTCTTATTTACATTCACATTCTAGACTTTTTAAGGTCCTTAAAAGGGGCATTAGTATATTTACACCCAAATCCAAAGCCTCTTAACCATGCCAGAGCAGTAAATAAGAATCAGACCGTCTGTCTTTGACATGGAGAGAAATAAGTGTGATTTTTTTTTATGTATGAATTGTTAAAAGTGAAGTGTAGTTTAATAATCTGTTGAAAAGGCTGAGAATCAGGAACGTCTGAATTCTAATCCTGGAGCAGAGATGATGCTGATCCCCAAAGGCTTGGGCAGGTCACTTATTCTAATTTTATAGAGAGGGAGACTGAAACAGAGAGGGCATTAGGGAAATCTTGCAACTCTGGGGTAGGTGTTGTTTTGCCATAATCTACCCTTCACACACACACAACGCTCTGAGAGAGGTACAATATGCTATAATGGTCTATCTATTATTATACAGTCTTTTTACAGCAATCCATGAATTACAAACTTTGAGGATACTGAGCCTTTTAATCTTAATTTGTTGTTTTGGCAAATATAGTTCTCTGTGATGGTCTGCATAATTTCAACACGGGCATGGTGCTCTATGTGAGGTTTCTCCAGGAAGAAGTAACAACTAGATGAGTGATTCTCAGACTTGGGTGGTTCAGGAGCCAAATTAGTGATCAACATTACCCAAAAGAGCCACAGGACTGTGAATTCATTGTTTCATTTACTATAGTAGTATATATTCATATTTCAACAGTATGACAGGGAAAATATTTAGTTTATATTTATTTATTTCTCATGGCCAAATGACTGACCAAGTATTATCGTTTTATCAATCACAATTGGTTAATAACATAGTAAACACATCCTGATTGGGTAATAACTTATATTTGTTGAAAGAAAATCAGTGTTTCAATATGTGCTGCAGAGAGCCACAGGAGACATTAAAGAGACACTTGCAGCTCTCGAGCCTCAGTCAGAGTATTACTGAGCTAGATGTTTAACATGTGTGGAATAATTATGCTCTGCTTTTCCAGCTGTGACTTGTCCTCCTCCTTCTATTTCTGAATTTGGAGTTATTTCCTACCATAAGCTAACATCTGGAAATGTGTCCGTCTTCCAAGACATGATCAGGTTTGAATGCTTATCGTCTTTTGCACTGTTTGGAAATGAAACGGCTACCTGCATGGCCAGTGGGAACTGGAGTGGTATACCAGAATGCAGGTGTAAGTAAATACATTATCACTAATTTACTTTATAATTGCTATTTTTATTATTTTAAAAGCTCCTTAGAATAATGTATATAAAATAGCACGAACAGTATTTTTTTAAAATGGGCTATCTAAAAAGATACCAAGCTGTTAATTCATACATTGGATATACTAGAAGTCACCCTATTCTGAAAGGCAGAATCATGAATGAAAGAAGAGTGCTGACAATGGCCTCAAGATGGCAGAGTTGAACAAAACTCTGTCCCAAGGTAACTGCAACCTGAGTTATAAGGTAATGCAAATCAATAGCAACTCCACTAAAGTCAGTCATGTTCCACTGGTGTGAAATCAGAATCTGGCCCATGGTGTCAATGAACATATTTCACTAACTAAGCAGTAGCAGTGAACTATTTCAGCAATTTAAGAAGTACAGGGCTAGATTCTCAGTTAGTAACTCCAGTTGGTAACTCCATTAGCATAACTCAGTTGACTTCAAATTGCACCATTTTAGGATCTGACCCATAGACTATAATGAATATACTTCTAAACAAAATAATATTCATTTCTTTTGAACATTTTCACCTTCTCTCACGGTATATCTCTGTGAAAGAGATTAAACAGGAACAAAAGAAAGTTTCAAGATTTACCATGTTTTCTACACTATATAGTATGTCTTAAACACCTACAACTGATGCAGCTTTGTTTTTTCTACAACAGATGTACAATGTCCACATCCAACAGGGATAGAAAATGGATTCATAAATATTGCAGTTCGCAGAACCTATCATTATATGGAGACTGTTGATTACGGCTGCCACCATCCTTACGTGCTAGATGGACCAAGGGAATCAAGGTGTGAAAAAACAGGTAGCTGGTCCATCAAGCCAACATGTAAAGGTATGAATATACGTATTCTGTAATAAAAACCATCAACTAACCTGTATTTTCCTAAAATTGTAGCTGTCCAGCATGAGAGATGTCTTTGTAAGAGATTTCCATGTCAAAACAAAGCAGAAAGTACAAACATTTCAAACTGAGGCTTGTAGTAAAACACGAGATGATTATCTGGTTCAAAATCCAGCTTAGTGAAAGAGGATACAACTGAATTGACTTCAGTGATCAGGCACCTACTTCCACTAGATCTGAATTCTCCCTTTGCCTCGTCTGGCTCATAACTGAATGAAAACTTTGTACTTTGGTCACTTTTGTCAGTGTTCCAATGTTGCTTAGGGGTGCTTTCCCCCTCCCCCTTTATTAAAGAAATATTTCTATACTGGCAAAAACCTCAATGTAAAGGATATACTAGCAAAAGCACATTTTTTGGCAGTGTAAGTAGTTTGCACTAGGACAGTTGCCAGTATAAATACACCAGCAAACCTTTTCTAGTGTAGACCTGGCCTCAGTTCCCCCATTTACTGTGATCAGAAGTAACATTTTCTGTGATGATCTAACTTAATTTGCTTCCCATCAATATTTAGACTGGTTAACATTTTAAAAACATAGTCACATTTTAAAATCATGAAAAGGGGCTAAAGATGCAGTTTACTTGGATGTTCCCAAGAAAACATACACCTACAACTGACCTAATGGAAACCAGCCACTTGACCACATTCATCAACTACAGGTATTCCTCTAAACCAGCATATTGGCGATAAGTCAGAGGGTGGGCTTTTCAAAAGCACCTAAGTGTGCTCCAAAGTCACTTAGCCACTATCAAATATCTGACACAGAGTCTATATTCCAACTAGCTAGGCATGCGGACAGACTTGCATGGGCCACATGGTGTTCTTCTACTGCCAGCAGTTATTTGTGTGTCTTCCTCAAGGACCTAGCCCATTCATTTTTTTAAAAATAGAATTCTTATTACTCAGAAATACCATTTACAGATTAATTGTTTTTCAGCACCATGTAAAATACCAGTTAAAAAAGCCACGGTGTTATACAATGGCCAGAAGATAAAGGTTCAGAAGGACCTTGAGGAAGGAATACGGCATACTGAAACTATTTCCTTTTTCTGCAAGAATAAAGAGAGAAAGTGTGCCTATCCTGTTGCCACTCAGTGTATAAATGGCCATCTCACAGTCCCTTCCTGTTTCAAAGGTATGAACCATGTTAATTGCACAAGAGCTTCCAGCTTGGTAGAGTGGTAAAACCTTGATTATATGGGTGGTGTTTTCACTTAGCCCAAGCCATACTTAAAGGCTAAAGCATTTGGGTTGGAGAAGGGTAATGGAAAGATTCAGTGGCAGTAGTGCCAGCTATGAAGAGCATGCACAGCAAGAGTCTTCTTCTCTTATATGTGAGAATAGTGCTCTTGGGAGCTTTGTCCATAGCAGGTCTGTCTTGGGTTTGGGTGGGACAAAAAAATGGACAGGGCCAGTGAATCTGTGACTTCATGAATTGATGGACAAAACTCTCCCTGGAGGAGGATTACAGAGACTATCTTTATGGCTTTGAGACCCTGAAACATTGCATTCCTGGGAAAGAAGGCCATCCTTTTAGTCACTTATGGTGGACCTATTTATTCAGGATTTGCATGGAATTGTGGGGAGGAGGGAGTGCGGACTGGTAATCCAGCTTTGAATGTTTGACATCAGATCACAAAGTGATTGATGGCTTGACTGTAGACCTGAGGCTGCAGAAGCTGAGCTACAAATGAAACATTTTTCAAACAGAAGTAGCAGTAAAAACTTTCAAACTAATTTCTTTATTACTATTTAGGGAAATATGGCAGCTTGTTGTCAACAGGAAGTGCTTTGTGTCTATGTTACTTTTTTCATTAAATTTGCCCACACAGAAAGCTTTTTTTTCATTTGAAAATGGGTGGGGGGGGGAGAGGAGAGGAGAAGCACAGAGTATGCTCAGGTGTGGAAATGCCTGCTCTCATATTTTACCTGGCTTGCATTAGCATCGGATGATGGATGCAGCTGTTACTAAATAGGTCCTCAAAACGTACCTTTCTATGGCTCCTATGAAGCACTGCTAAAATTCACTACATAGCATGGCACATGAAGGGGGGGGGACTTATTTCACTTGTCATGTATTTTAAAAACTCTTACCTAGATTTGTAACTTCTTGTTTTTAATAGAAATTGGATCTTTTGAATCTTTCTGGAAAACGGATCCAGCAGACATGAGCCCATGTGATGCCTGAATGAATTCAAAACAACATCGTACTGTTAACTATGTCTTTTATTAAAACAAAATCTTAAAAGATGGAAAGACTCTTTTAGGTCCCACCAAGTGTATTCGTCCCTGTCACTACAAGCAGCATACTCTCAAGTGCTCCCCTGACATTGTGAAATAAACTGGCAATGACAGTCTAACATAAAATGTTCTGTTACAAATTCTCTCCACATATACAACGGATGTGTTCCTTTGCTCACTTTCCTCTCCTCCTTACTTACATGCCCCTTTCACACCACCCTAAACAATGCCTCTCTTTTGGTGTTTACATCCTTCATGGATTTGTAATTTGTTCTCATATCCCTGGCCACGCCTCCATGTAGTAATTTTTCAGTCAAACTATAGTGCATATTCATTTCTTTTAATATTACCTGTTCATTAGTCCTCTAGCTCCTCGTTTATCATTTAAAGACAATTTTAACTTTATCCACACAGTATTCTACCTTTCCTCATAAAGTGCTTTATAATGGTTATTGTGGCAATAATTTTCTTATTTTCTTGTGTCTTTTGAACTGAACCTGAAAAATTAAAGCATGAAAACAACCTTCTCAAATTACTCATTTTGAAGTCTTATTTCAAAGCAAACACCACCTCTATCCTTTCTCCTCAGTACCAATGGTCTGAAAATTCTTTTATTGAATCAACTTTGGTTGATGAGAAAGACAAGCTTTCAAATTTACTCAGAGCAATTCCATAATGGCGGCAGAATTAGACCTAAGCTTTCTAGTCTCAGTTGCTGGAACCAGTGAATCTTTAGCAAAGAAAATGCTCACGTGGAAACATATCACTTCGTACTATAAGAATACATTTTTTTTTACATAAGTTTACACCATGTCTGTCTTAAAATAATCTTAAACAAGTTGAGTAAAGGTTATTAATTTCTGGTCTCTAAGCAGGTTTTTTAATAGACTATATACTCCGTTCAGTTTATGATGCAGTGCAGAGCAGTAACAAGATCAGTTGCTGGTTCTGGTGAAATCCATTGAACATTTAACGTAGTTAAGCTGATGAAATGCTTGACTACATGAGATACCAGCCAGTATTAATTTATCACTCAGATATGTACCAGCAAATAAGGAAAAATTCAAACACACTTACAAAATGTAGTGTGTGTGTGTGTGTTTATGAGTACCCTATGTACACGAGTACCAAACCATCAGAACTCCTGGTCTGTGCAGAGGAAATGTCATTCTGTCTGTATTGTTAAACTTTTAGGACTTTAATGGGAAAGGATGGTATTTTAAATTACCAATGGGTTTGCCTTATGTAATTTAAGATGTGCACTGGAAATAAATTTTTAAATAATGTAAAGGAGTTTGAGCTCATTTAAGGTCTGTCCAGCTCCTATTAAAGCAATGTAAAAAATCACGTGGGTGTAATATCAAGTGGGTCCATGCAAATTTGACAGTAATATGCAGGGAGTGGGAAGACAGTTCTTATAACAATATTTATGAGCACTTTCCTCCTTATATATTTTTATTACATTTTTTAATACAAACATTTTCTACACTATATAGATGCAAGTGGCAGCAAAGTATTTTAAGCAACTGGAAAACATCTTTTTGTGCACCACTGTTAATTACCTACAATAAATCTCAGTCTATAAAAGAAATAATATAGAGGATTATTAGTAGAATCAGAAGTATAGCAATATTAGAGAGCAATTCTAACCACTTTTAGCAGGGAACAAATGTATTTGTAACTGAGTAAATGGACAGACCAATGCAAGTAAAGACTGTTTCTTCTTTTCCTATTTCAAGTTGAAGACATCAGAATTAATTTCTTATTGGGCTGTCAGAAGGAATTTATTAATGGTAACACATGACTCAGAACCTTTTACATAACATGGCACAGTCAGACTATGTCACTGCAAATAAAAGCTGGGTGTTCCTGCTCTAAATAAAGGCTATGCATGCTACATAAGGAGACATTGAATCTCTTCTTGGGACTTACTTGGAAGAGTAACAAGAAATGTCTTATTTGTGTCTGTGAAAAAGAAACACCCAGCAACCTCAGTACTGTAGAACTTTATAGGCCAGTAAAGTCTTGTAAACCCAGCTAACATAATACCAGATCCATTTTAATGTCAAAAGATACATTACAGCCAACCTAAGGAACTTGAGTTGAAAAAAATTTTATACATCAGGACATGAATTTTTATAAGCTTTTAGCATTCAATATTATACTTCAGATACATTTTTTATTGTGATCTGTGATTATATCGTGTCTGTCTTTCTCTATTGGGTCAGCTATATCAAGAAATAATATTATAATTCTCAACCTTCCATAACTATAACAGACTCTCTTGATTCTAGAATCACAAGACAAAATATTCAAAAACATCTTAATTAGGCATCTGTGTCATTTGGCAAGCTTACATCTTATTTGAAAATGTAGTTTGAATGTTTTGTGGACAAAACTTAGGCACCTGGGGTCTCAAGCTTTAGTACAAATGCTGACACCATTTAATATCAACTTTTCTGCAGCTAAAATGTTGCAAAGTTGGAATATGGCTAGAGACACGTTTGCTGGACTAGCATTTTATGCCATGATGAAACACTACTTTTTTTTCTCCCAGTTTCTTTGTACTTTGCACAACAGCAACACTCATTTGCCTCCTGAGTCATAATGATTTCTCTAAACACCGTTAACAAACATTTCAGTTTTCTGAACTCTACTTACTCCTTCGGTGCTGGAATCCTGATTCCCTCCCTGGTCTCAAGATGGATATATTAGAGCAGTGGTTTTCAACCTTTTTTCATTTGCAGACCCCTAACAAATTTTGAATGGCTGTGCAGACAGTCTGTGGACCTTCAGGGGTCTGCTGATCACAGGCTGAAAACCACTGTATTAGAGTATGTATAAGCATTATCTGTAAGAGTTAGTATTTATGATTTATTATCCATTCTCCTCAAGCAAGAAGAAATATAATGTGATGTGATAAATCTTTGAAGTGGTAAAATGTTTTGTGAATCACAACATTTCAGACATGAAAGGTTTGCACAGAAGACTTAAAAAAAATTACTGCAACTGGAAGATGTTTCTAAGATGCCTGGTATGAGTGAGTGAAGCCTGCCATTTTCTTTATAGACAACTGAAAGAATGCCTTAAGCTGTGCTTATGTTATTTGTGGCAACCTGCTGAGACTGTTACAAAGATAAGACAGCATGGTAAAATTAGATGAAAAATACACTGAACTGCATTTTATGTAAATGAAGAGTTTTACAATTCAAATTGTGATTATGTTCTGTATTCACTTTGGGACTTTTTATGTATTCTACAACTGTACTTCTAGAATTATTTCCTCTGGAGAGCCAGCACACATCAACTAAGTTGTTCAGAACAATAACTTCTGCAGGAGACAGCTTTGGTAGTTGTATTAACATTTTTCTCTTTTGCATAGAAGTTATGTAATCGTGAAATCACTGCACACCCTCCCCTACAGAGATTCTTTTCCTTTTTGGTGCCCTCCATCACGCAATCTTGTCAAGCAAAACTGAACAGTGACTAGCAAAGTGGATCTGTTCTTAGGATATTACTTCTGGACAGAACTGGTAGCTTCATTCCTGGTCCAGCTCCCTTCATGAACCTTTTATGTTCCCTCTAAAGGATGCACATCCACATGTTTACATTCACCCTTCCCCACAACCATCCCTCAGACTATCAGCAGAGTCTGTATTTCAAAATGCTCAGTAGGAGGCATAATATGAATAGAATGTGGCCCATATGTAGAAAGCCAAAGACAGGTAAGCTTGTCTGCAAAACAAGTTTGCTTGCTTGGCAGATCTGGAGCTTGAAGTTCTCTATTTGCCAACAAAACAGTTACAGTATTATCAATGGCAGTACAAGCTTCCCCATAGTCCCATACCAGTGTGCTTGAACCTCGTCCTGGAAGAACCAACTCTTGGGTAACAGGTTTGTTATCATTAGTCTATTGAGGTCTTGGCGTTTCTCCTGAGATTGCCAAAAAAGGTTCTTATTGCCATTTGTCAATCACTGGACAGGCTTAGACTAACCAATTTCACACAGGTTACAAAACTGCAATTACAAATCTGGTCTTTGAACAGGTAATTTAGAGATGAAAGTCTCTACATTTTGTTTGGACACTTGGGCTAGCCAGTTCACCAACACTACTACTGAAGAGTACAAATCCACTATTTTAAAATAGAAAAAGATTACACATTGTCATAATTCCATTAAAGTCTGAATTAAAAAAAATTATCATTTGATTAAAGAGAGTATAAATCTTTTGTTGTCTGCTCATGAGATTGTACCGAGAGGTGAAGCATGGGTAAATGCACTCAATCAGTATTTTTGCACTGCCACTATGCAAATATGTGAATGCACATTTTTAAGGAGTTACAGGCAATCTATGAAGGAAACTAGAGTAGTTACCACAGCTATCACCAAATGAACCTTAATCCAGAGTTATTTGCTCTAAAGAGTAACTGAGAAATCAAAGAGAACAAGCAATTTGCTACCGTATTTTAAGACATATTTCTTTGCTGTATTGGTGCATATGGATCAGGATTAGCCATGATCTGAAAGTGTTTACTCACTCTAGCTAAAAGCGATTTTAGATGCTTTAATGTTAGGCAAAGCAAGGCCAGAAGGGGGAATTTTAGGAAGAAAAATAGAAATAAAATTAGAAAATAAAAATAGAAATAAAATTTGGCAATTTATGCTCTTTTTCACATTTAGGATCCCAAGTCATGTAGACACAGATTATCATTTAAATTAAGTAAAAAGGAGGCTGAATACACTGCTTCTGAGCATTAATTTTTGCTATTGAGAAGATCCTGTTTCGCTTGCACCTAAATTGATGTTTCTTGTGCATCATGTATAGAAAAAGGTGTTACATTAAAATGTCTATAGAAATAAAAGAAAATTTGATGAAATTGAATCTGATGAAAGCATAATGTATCTGTGGCTGAATGAAAACAGAGAAAAAACAACAAAACCCAACCCATAGCTCCCCCAAGGCATTAACACACACAAAACAGCTCCACTACAAACAAGACCCCCTCTGAATGGCAGGTGCATTTGGTCTGCCATTGTCATGATGTTTAAATATTATTTCAGTAATCTCAAAGATTTTACGCAAAGACATAAAGGCTAAAAGATGCAATTTGTGCACAAACCCCACCATAAATCAAACTGAAATGATGCTGTCAAAACACGCTCCAGTGAAACCCTATGAAAGAGCTCCCTGACCCACAATGCCAGTCCTCCGCGCCCCCAAAACCTCTCCACACAGCCCTTCTTTTGGCCTCCACAAAACTCTTCAAAATAACTCCCAGCCAGCTCGGCCCACCCACCCATACCTCCACCAACACTTCCCTGCTCTGACCTGCCCCCTACCCCC
>ML675637.1:17550254-17796196 GCA_007922155.1 Mesoclemmys tuberculata
TCCCCTCCCCCACCCCGACACAGCCCCACAAACCCCCTCCCTGACACAGCCCCCCACAGCCCCACAAAACCCCTCCCTGACACAGCCCCCCACCCCGACAGTCCTGCAAACCACCCATCCCCCATCAGAGCCTGCCTCCCTGTGCCCCACACAGCCCAGCACCCCTCCCTCTCCTACCACAGTGCGGACTGTCCGGAAACCACCTCTCCCCGCCCCATAACGGGCCACGGACGGAGCCCAGGCCTACCTCACCTCCGCAGGCCCGGCGGCAGCGCCGTCTCCATGGCAACCCCCGCGGCCTCGCCCCGCCCCCGGAAACGGAAGCCGGGCTCCGGGTGTCACCAGCGCCGCCGGCGGCCCCGCGCGGGGCCAGGGGCGGTTTGAACCGTTGGCGGCGGTTTAGCCGGGCTTCTCGGGCGGCAGCGGTCCCGTCCTCTCGGGGCAGGGGGCCCCTCCGTCCCCTCGGGCCGGGGCTCCTCCCGCCTGAGATCCCCCCTCGCCCAGCATAGGGGCCCCCAGCACGGGCCTCGTGCCCCCCTCGGCCTCCTGCGGCAGCCTCTCCTCACAGCCCCGTGGGTAGGCGCGAGCTGGGGGAGCCCCCGGGGAGCCCCCCGCGTGCGAGGCAGCCGTGCCAAGGCCTCCACGGCGTGGACCGCGAGGTAAATGGCGCTGCGAGGCCACGGCCACGGCGGCGCGCCCAGCAGAGGGATGGAGAGGGGGGGTGGAGGGAAATTGGGTGCAAAATCCCAGCGGCGGGGTGCGAAGCTGCTTGGGGCGTGTGGGAAGTAACGCGGCGTCCTGGTGCACCCTGGAAAAGGAACGGCAGAGAAACGGCCTCGCCCCTTGCCTTGCTGCCGCCTTCCCCGGGGGGGCATCGGCGCCTGTTTGCAAAGCTCTGCGCAGGGGGCAGGAAGCGGAGTGCGAAGCTGTCCCGTGGGCGTAAGTGTTCGTGCAAAATGGAGATGGATGCGCGGAGGAGGCAGCAAAGGAAACCTGTTCCTGTGGCTGGAAAGCTCACAGGCTGAGTAAGATGCAGTGATGTGTCGGTACAAATGCTAGCGAGGGCTGGGAAGCAGTCTGGCATGAGGCAAACAGTGCAGAGTTGTAATACATGCAGCGTCTCAGTACTTAAAATCACAAGAGCGTATAGGGGAGGGAGTTTCTATCCTTGCATGGAAAATTATTGACTGTTGAGTAAGGCAAAGGGTCTTGCATGCCACTGATGGGGCCTGTATAAGAACCTGAATTGACTCTGTTTTGTGATTTAGTTGTGAAATTTCTAATGGGAACGGGAAGCTGTAAACTACTTAGGGAGAACAGATTGCCAGTGTGAAAAATCGGGATGGGATGGGAGGTAATAGGGTCCCATACAAGATAAAGCCCTGAATAACAGAACTGTCCCTATCTATCAGGGCATCTGGGCACCCTACAACTACTTGTAAAGCTTTGTATTTAACATAGTCTCGCAGTGTAATGTAGAAAATTTTTATTTTGAAGTAGAAATAATTAAAGATAACAGGAACCCTTGGTTGGCTCATTGTATTTCCAAATTTCAGTTCAGTTTAAATGCAGTTGCAACATTAGTATATGCACGTACAAATTTCATTGCAGTGCAAATGGAATATATAATAGTACACACTGCATACTAAAATCTGAAGGAGAAGAAAGGGGGAGGAAAAATACATTTTCTTCTTGATGGAATTTGTTGAATGTTAAGAGCTGGGAGATATATAGTATGTGAGGGAGGAGACTTTACTGGCTTTGCTCTCAGCTGATGATCTTGACAAGTCAGTGCATTGGACTATAAGACCCTGATTCTCCAGATATCTGTGCATGTACTTAAGTTTATTCACTCTGAGCAGACCCAATGGCTTTAGTGGGACTCGTTGTGCTTAAAGTTAAGTATGTACATAGGTGTTCATAGGAATGAGGCCTAAATTTAGCAGCAGTTATGCTAACTGCAGCCTAAAATATATAACAAAGGTGTAAAATGCAAGCTCCTGAAAGGGAGGCCAATGAATTTATAGATCCTGGGATAGATAATTTGGAGGAAAAACATTTGTATCTCTCTTTACCCCCCAGTAAACCACTGTTTTTAAAAATATATAACTGAGTGCTGCATTTTAGCTATATCATCATCGGTTCCCCAATAACTTTATCAAAATATTATTTGTGATATTGTTCTTCCCACTTTCCATACTGATTTTAAAGCAGGAAATGTTATTATTTGGATGAATATTATCTTGTTTAATAGCTTTTAAAGAGTATTAAGATGGGTTTATTTATGAGCTATGTCTCATGGAATGCCTACATATAGTTTGAGAAACGTATCCTGAGTTAGCTCTTTGCAAAGATCCGCTATTTTTGTGCGTGTGAATTTCATGCTAATGAAATTGCCACTTTATTGTTTTTTTTAAAGGTATCTCAAAAAGTGAGTATTTGCATTTAGACATGAAGTAGATTAATTTACAGAGCAATGAGGTTTTATATAACTTCTCTGTTTCAGTTTAAAATTTGCAGGTTAGCTGTTAAGAGCACAATGAGTAGTGAAGAGGAAACATGGGAGAAGCTGGATGCAGAATTTGATCACTATGTTGTAGATATGAAGCCATTTGTGCTAAAATTACCGCATAAATCAGGTAAACTGTGCTACAGATTTGCATGTAAACAAACATAATCAGACTCTAGTTTTACTACAGAATCTTGGTATATTACAAATCTCGAGTGTCAAATAATGACATCTCTATGCACTTGTAATGAATTCTGCTCAATAACAAATGAAGTATCACAAACCTAATATAGCAGAGTGCATGCATCATTTGTGCACAACTTTTAAAGTTGATTTTTAGGTTATCTTTTAAGCACCTTTTGTTAATACTGTTTATTTAAGCTCATCCTTCTTAATTGGATGACGTACATGTACTTTTGCATAAATATATTAATTCCTGTATTTTCCAATTAATGGATTCAGTGGAAATTAAAAATTAAAATAGGCTTTGTCTTGGAGATTATGCAATTTATAATATTGCAAGCATTTATTTTAGAGACCAATCTGTCAAGACACAGTTATGTTCATAAAAGAAATAAATCCAGCACTGGAACTTTTTAAATGAATAGTACAAGTATCAGTTAATGAGTGATGTTTTATGAGCGAAGCAATTAGAAGTGAACTGCATATTATTAAAAGGAAGTAATCTTCAAATTAAGGGCCTGACTCTGCAAACCTTTGTTTACAGTAATAGTTGTTAATCCCACAGGTAGTCTTGTCTTCCATGGAAGTATTTGAGTAAAGGCTACTGACATAAATAAGTTTCCTGTCTCAGGCCTTTAAATTGGATGATAAAATATTAATGCTCATGCAAACTGTATTTTGCAACAGAGGGCATGATTCTCAAGGCTCAGCTCCCATCGAGTTTAATAGTAATTGAGGATGCTCCGTACCTTGCAGGATCTCAATTATCAGAAGTAGGTTTTCATATCAAAATAATGATACTGTAATTAGATTACTTTCAATACAACACTATTTTTATTTTATCTTGGAAGCAGACAGTAGAGAAATGTTCTCTGGAAGTGAGATTAATACTCAAAATTGTTTATACAAAAGTAGAACTCTGTAAACTATGCATAAATATGAATCTACAGAAATTAATTCTGGAATGTGTTTCTTTTTTATCCATTTGAAAATTAAATTGTTACTATGGATCAACAGTTATCTCATGTTCTGAGGCTGACACACATCTTTCCTTTTACGCAAAGGGCTGCTTTTATGGTTTGCCCTGAAAAGGCTGATGGAAGCAGAGCTCTTCTGGAAGGTCCTGAAGGAATATATTGTTCCTCCAAGGGGTTGATAGTATGTACTAATAATCTTTTATCTTCAGCAGTCAAAAGAGGGGCTAGGAATCGTCTTCTCCAGTTTTGCCCTCAGAGGCTGTTTCAGTTGATAGATGAAGCAGGAGGGAAAAACTGCTAGGGCAGTGGTGGGGGAAGTCTTGGTTGAAGCTTCCTTTGTGAATTCTTTACCTTTTTTTGTTTTTGTTTTTTTTTTTGTTTTGGGTGATATACATCTTAATTAAACAAGCTGGATTCCTGTCTTGCCTGATCTGAGTACTTCTGTAAGGAAACTTCTGATTACTCTACAGAAAAAATGAGTGGATTTTGGGATGTGGGGCAGGTTTTGGAGGGAACAAATGATGCATTTTATGTGGCTGAGTTTAGACCAGTGATGTTTCATAAATGTTAAAAGCCAGAAGAGACTCTTGTGATTGTCTAGTCTGACCTCGTGCATAACACAAGCCATATGACTTCCCTGTATTAATTCCTGCTTGAAGTTGAATAGCCATGCTGGAACTAAAGCAAATCTTTTAGAAAAATATCCTATCTTGATTTAAAACTTTCCAGTATTGGAGAATCCACCACAGCACTTGGAAAGTTATTCAAATGATTAATTAGCCTTACTGTTAAAATTTTGTCCTTTATTTCCAGTTGGAATGTGTTTAGCTTCATCTTCCAGCCATTGGCCATACCTTTGTCTGCTAGATTGAAGATCTCTTTATTATCAAATATCTTTTCCTCATGTAGATACTTATAGACTGTGACCAAGTCAACCATTAACTTTCTCGTTGATAATCTAAATAGGTTGAGCTTGTTGAGTTTCTCACTATAAGGCATTTTCCAAACCTTTAAATCATTCTTGTGGCTCTTCGCTGAACCCTCTACAATTTATCAACGCTCTTCTTGAATTGTGGATACCCCAGAACTAGATGCAGTATTCCAGTAGCAAGTGTAATAGTGCCAAATACAGAGGTAATATAACCTTGCCCAGCTACTCAATATTCCCTTGCTTATACATTGAAGGATTACATTACCCCTTTTGGCCACAATGTTGTGCTGAGAGCTCATGTTTAGCTAATTATCCACCATGTCTCAAGTCTTTTTAGTGTCACTGCTTCCAGGGTAGCATCTCCCATACTGTAAGTAGAGTTTAATATTTGTTCCCAGATGTGACTTTCATTTGGTCTTTTACTGAGACACTAAAGGTGTTAGAAGACCTTTTTCCTTTGTCTCCTTGTTCCTTACTCGGAAATGCGTTAAGGAAGAACTAGGCTCATTGTTGGTGGAGGGAGGCTAGGGTGCCATCTTCTTGTAAGGAAGTTATATTCTGTAGCCTTTGCTCAAGAAGGCAACATTTGATGTTGGCAGTCTGGTTATCATCTAGTATTTAATCTTCCATATTTAGTAGCTTACGTGAAGAGTTGTGATAACTCTGAGTACCCAGAAGCATCAGATTTTTTTTTTGATGCTTGCCATCCTTGTACAGGTCTGGGGACAGGACAGGAATTGCTTTGGTAGAAGATAACCTCTTCGTGATGAATGAAGACCAAGTGTGTGTGTATGTTTGTGCTGCTGGATGATTTGGTTGTCCTCCATTGTGAACTGTCTTTGGATTGCCTATGGATGGGAGAATGCAACCCTGCTTTCGGATGACTCCATTTCTTCCTTATCGGTCACCTTGTGGGAGCGGTGTTGGAAAATAGTTGTTTATATCTAAGAATGCTATTGTGTACAGTATTATAGAGTTCAGTCTTTTCTCTTCATGTTCAGCATGTGTATGGAGACATTGGGAGTGTTTGGTTTGCAACACTTTTAGTAGACTGCCGATACTCAACTTTACTTCTCTGTTGTGCATAATCCAGCTAGTGCTGCCAAACATTTGGCTCACTGTCTCACTTGGGTGAGTTGGGGTAGTGGATGACAACTAGCTAGTTGAAACTCAGTCTGGGTAAGACTGAGGTGCTGCTGGTAATGTTGGGGGTAAACAACTAGAAATTATGGTGAAGATTATATTTGCTGAGGATATGTGCCTGCTATTTGTTGCTAGAGTTTGCACTTTAAGGCTGTTGTTGGGTAACAAGCTGATGTTAAGCTATACCAAACCAGTGTTGAGGAGGGTTTTATCCCGTATATGCCTGGTTAGGAGACTGTGATTCTCTTGGATGTGGACCTTGCTGCTTTTATCACAGAAAATTAGATTACTTCAGTGTGCATGGGACTGTACCCCTAAATCAACACAGAAATTGAAACTTGTTCAGAAAGCAACATAACCTATTAAAGTGAGGTAGTTCTCTGAAGGTACCTAATACTAGTTCTCCATGATCTCACTGCACAGGCTGCCTATAGGTTTCCAAGTGGAATTTAAAGTGATTGTTTTGACCTGTATAGTATGAAACTATTTCTGCAGCGCTCCTCAAAGTTAATAGGCAATTCAATTTTCTCTTTCTGTCGTGTTCTAGTGAATAAATTACATTTTTTCCATTTGTGTTTTGTGTTTGGCTTGCAGTTCCTTTCTATGAAAAATATACACTTGCTTTGTAAATGTCATGTTCTACTTTAAAACTTCCTTTGTGCAAAACTTAATTCTTGGTTGAAGAGAGAGATGTATACAGTATTATTCTGTGGTTCTTTTGTAACTTCTGCCATTCTTAAGTTTGTTCTTTTTTCCTCAGAAAGTCTATTGTAATGGCATGTATTTTTCTAGAACGTCAGAGATGTGCACTCTGGATAAAAAAACTCTGCGAACCCTCAGGAGCAGGTGCAGGAATCATGGGTAGGAAGAACCGGAACTTGTATGCAAAACTCCTGCTGCATATGCTGAAACGGGGAGTTCTAGAAGGCCCTTTTACGCATAAACCTGAACCAGGATTACTGAAAACCTTGCCTTCATACATGGTGGGTATTTATTTTATTTTTATGGAGAACAAACTTGAGTAGTTGATAAATGTAGTTTAAAAATTCTATGTTTAAGTACTCACTTTTAGTTAAAGACAGTCAAATTCTGCAGTAATTTCAATGGAACTGCAAGGAGTGAATGTTGGCCTAAAACTTGTACCATGGGTCCTTCAGTACTTTGTAACTGGAGCTGGCAAACAGATTTCTAGGTCTTTGTACATTTTTTTTATATAACCTGTTCTGGTTTCTTCTTTGAAATTCCTTGTTTACAAGAAAGCCAATAAAAATAGAGATTCAAAAAGTGCGGAAAGATGCCTTTTTGATTATTTATATCTGATTATTTGCTAACTGATGTACAGATAACTTAAAAATATGCTTAAAGGGACATAGTATTTTCAAAGCTAGACTTAAACTTTAAAATGGTACTGTGAAAGGAAAGAGTCTTGTGTTTAAAGCATGGGATTTAGGAATCTGATATTCTGATGTATTCCTGGCTTTGTTACAGACTTAAATGTGCAAATCAATTAAATACTCTGCATATATAGATAATATTTTAAAAAGTGTGTGGGGATAATACTTCATATGAGAAGGGCCCGAGCTTTAGAAATGCAAAACATCCTGCAGCTCATTGTTCTCAGCGCTTCTGAAAATCAGTTCTTTAATTTATTAGTATTGTAAAATGCATTTCACATTTTGGATGAAAAGCATTACATTAATCTCTATTGCTACTCAATTTTTAGTTTTGGAGTGTTCTTTGAAGTTGATATATGTATGGACTAAAATAATGATAAATTATTGGATTGAAAAAATATTGATATTTCCTATACGGAACGAACCATTTCTGATCTCTTAGGCTATCAAAAGCTCTTTTATTTTCCCCCTCCCTGTTTGTTCTTTCCTCTTCCCTCCCCAGCTTTATTGCCAAAAACTAAAAATAATGTTTTAGAACAATGTTTTGATTGTATCAAAACAATATTCTCTCTGTGTATTGAGGATGGCTTCATGATGAGCAGGACCCCAAGGTAACGGGGATGCTGGGGGCTGGAGGATTGGGCTATGAATCTTGCTGTTGGAAGAGGCGGTTGGGTCTGGATCATAAAGTGCTGCATTAGTGCAGGAAAGTCAGTCCCTAATTGGTTTAACATGGTATGAAGCCAAACCTCATCTCAGCTAGTTTAACGTGGTATGGAGCTAAACCTCGTCTTAGCTAGTTAGCAATTTATGATGCTGTTCATAAAGCAGTTTTGTTATCTGTCAATAACGTGGGCCATGCAAAGATGTTCTGTCATGATAAGGGGCTGTGTAAATTTAAAATTATTTTCCTTATATATTGGTTGGCCCTTATTTTAAACATCCATTCCTGCCCTCTTTGAACTTATTGGGGAAACTCCCTTTTGGCTTTAGTGGAAACAAAATTGCATTGTTTATGCTGCTACCAAACTAGCAAGCCATGATGATGATAAAGAAAAGTCATATATTCCTGGTGATGTTTTTTTTTTTAAAGAAAAGTTTTGATCTTACAATGTTTATCTTTTCCCATTTACTGGATCTTTAATTTTTTTAAATTCTAGTCAATCTATTTTGATGAACCAAATTCAGCAAGAGCACAGAGTGGTAGCCCAGAAGCGTTACCAGACTGGGTCATGGGAGAACTAGGAGCAAATGAATCTAAACTGGAGGAATCATGGAAACTCTCTTCTAGAGATGAGTCAGCTTTGGTAGCATCACCACTTGCACACAGGTAAGAATTCAAAATCTGATCTATAAATAATGTATATTAATGTGTTGAATTGGACATAGTCTTACTATATTAAGTGCTATTTTTTTGTGTATAAAACCAATAATACCTATGTTAAAATAACACTAAGGTTGCAAAGTCACTTACTCAAAAGTTTGGAAATGTCAGAATTAAGGTTGCCTATACAAACTTAATTCAGGCCCCTTATGTATAAGCACTATGATAGTCTTTAATTACATATTTACAAACTATTTTCCCTGCCCCACTGCTCCAATTCAGCCTCCCTATCCTCTCCTGTCCCCCACCCTCTAGCTTCTGCAGTCCTCCCTCTCTTCCCTTCCCCTCCCCTCCCCTCCCCAGGTATTTGAATCATTCTGTTTCCTCTTGTAGCCTGAGCATTGAGAGCACAGGAGAGAGTCTCTTCGTTTTCAGTTCCTGTGCCTGGCTCCACACTGTCCCTCCACAGCCAAGAAGAGCAACTACAGGGGAAAGTCTGTCCTCCCCTGGAGCCCTGAACTGGAGCATGCTCAGTGCAGACACTTAAGGAATTTAGCACCAATCTCTCAGAAATCTCTACTGAGCATGTGGAAATTGAAACTTTTGAAAAGCTTATAATTTGGCTATATTTGGGCAGTTTAATGGAGATCACAGAGATGGCAAAAAATACATCCCTCAGACCAGTGTGTCCTCTCTGCCAATTTTAAGTTCCTGATCCAAAGCATGGAAGTCTTAGAACTTTTTAACAAAATGATTGTAAGAATTTTTATTCACATGGACAAAACAACTTATTTTTTCTAATCTTGTTCTGAGAAACAGTTGAACTGTTTTTGCTGAAGTTTAAAAAAAATTCAACCTAAAGCAGACAGCCAGCATGCAAAATTTGAACTTGAATAGTTAGTTTGGCAAAGTTTTATAAGCAGTTGAAATCACGGTTTTATAATAGAAAGTGACAGTCAACTTTAACTATAGGTTATAAGTGAATTCTTGAAACCCTTTTCAGATCAGAAAATGCTCACAACATTCCTGTGATTTTGTAAGTGAGTATTTTACATCATTTGACAGAGAGGCACACTGAACTAGTAAGTTAAGTGACTTGCCCAAGGCCTTGGAGGGAGTCACTTTGGATGACTGGAGTAGGACTTAGAGTAGAATGAGGCAGATCATTCAGTGAAGTCATACAGACAGCATCTTGAAGAGGCTTTGGAGCCAGTGCAGTTTCTCTTGCAGGTCTCCCAAGATTCAGGATCTGGGGGAATACACTGGTTCTTGGCAATTATGTGGGATCAGAATGCGTGTTTTAAAACAGGAATCATGACATTCTGTAAAATTTAACAAGATGTATATATTGTGTTGATCTTCTGTCTTCAGCTTGTTTTGAGCTCTGAGCTTTTTAATGTGTAATTTGAAAAATCTGAGCCTTAGACCTCTTTATTGATGTGTGAAAGTTCTTTTGTCCCTGACACTTGAAAATGGTTTTAACTAAACAGTATCAGGAGAGAACACGGAAAAGGAACAATCTACTGATGTGAGGGATAGTCTGGTATATGGAAAAACAGTTGACTGGTTGACATCTGCAAGAAACTTTAATATAATCAGACAGTTCAGGAGTTTTGGGAACAGCTCTCTGAATTACAATCAGGTCTCCAGATAGACACTTACAGTTGCTGAGAGTATTAATCAGACGTCAGATAACTGTGTACCTAACCTGATTTTTCTTTATGAACTAAATATAAAACTTACACTCCTCTTTCAGCAATTTGATTACTTTTGAAAATGAGATGTTTTGACTAGAAATGTCTTTTGGATTTGTTTTATTGATATATATTTGTTAGATTTATTTGCTTAAGTCTCCCTTATATTTAATTCATACATGTAAAGAAGCAGGCTATCCTATCCTGTATTCTTCTGCAGACTGGATGAGTAGTCTTCCCTAAATCTGTTGCTCTTTCTCTAACCATACACATGAGTATGAGAATATCTAAGAAATAAACTGGTGCAATTTTATCACCTCCTGTTGATCCTGAACAAAATAATAAATATAAAATATCCTGCTAAACAAACAAAAGAGTGCACAAGAAATTTACCATATTTCACACTTGTGTTTTTATGGTGAATAATTTACTGGAAATTGGAACTGAAGTTTAATGCTGCCTCATAAATTTTACAACAACTTCTACTTGTCCTTTGAAAAAGCTCTTTTAATCTTAAAAGATTTTCCCCCTTAGTGTGTGTTTTGATCACTTTATAAAATCTTCCTTTACTTAGACCTTTTTGTATGTGAAGCATTTCTAATGACATTTTAGATTATGCTGTTTGTGTGCTAGCGCTTTTTTATTTTTTATTATTAAAGATGCAGTCTTTTGAAGTCTTTTCCTAGGGCTCTGTTAAGCAGAAATATTAAGCAGATCTTTTGTGTATAAATCCTGTGTAAAAATTTGGAACATCCTCCTGTGTTCTTCTAGAAGACATTTTCTATCAGTGCAGTAGTTCAAAGGTGGCTGTGCTCTGACAGGAAAGGCTGGCCACAATTTTCAAGTCTGGGTGCTTAAATATAGGCGTGAAATCCTGGCTCCACTGAGTTCAGTGAGTGCTTTGCCATTGATTTCAGTAGGGCCATGATTTCAGCCTAGACACTCAAATATCAGTGACATAATTTTCAGAGGCACTGAACACTCATATAATTTTTATTTAGATGACTAACTGTAGATTTAGGTGCTCAGTATTTGGTACACAAAAATTTGGTATTTTCGCTATAAGATTTTAGTAGTATGCCTCTCATTCATTTGCACACCACCAACCTTTGGTTTTTAAATCCACTATTTTTCCTCGCATCTTACCCGCATGTTTGCCTGTGGAAGCTACTTTTTTTCAATCCAGGCACAGTTTGATAAGTGATGTGTAAAACTATCAAAAGTACCCAAGTCCTGTTGAAAGTCTATAGAAAAGTAAATGGGACTTTTGGCTGCCACGTCAGTCACATATGGACTTCTAAGCATTTTACCGGATGGCTGCATATCCTTCTAACAGTGACTTAACATTTGGGAATATCTTTATGTCCATTAAACCTGAGATAACACATGCATCACTTTTGATACTCTTAGTTGGTCTTTCAGTTGCCTTCACTCATGCTCACGAATATGGACTTTTTATCTTTAGTGTAGATGCCAAGCAAAGATCTATATAAGCAGTTGCCATGAGAGTCCTGACACTATCATGTTATTCCTCTAAATTTGGTCATGCATCTTGACACTTCTTTCCCAAAAAGGAACGTCTAAACAGCAAAGGAAAATAAAATACATATGGCTAGGTTAAGCTTTTAGGGTTGGCCACCCTTGAATACGGGGTATTGTGTAGCTGTGTCAGCCTAAAAATAGAACCAGCTTTGTGCTTTAGAGATGGCTTTCTGAGAAATGTTTCCTTTTGAGGTCCATGCTTATGCTGACAGTGGGATTGACGTATGTTGCATTAGCACTGTACAAGATGCAGCATGCTCCTCCCCTCTTGCATCCAACCAACTCTGATAGTCAACTTGTGGGGGCTGGAGCCATACCTCCCTCTACTTCCAGCCCTGCTTTTTTCCTCTGCTTTTCTCTTTCCTCCAACTTGCTTGCAGGGAGGAATATCAGCAAGCGCGACCCATAAAGAGCACAACTCTTTACCCATATCAGGACCCAAGATCCAGGTAGGTTCCATGCAACTGCACAGGGGATGTGCGATGAAGAGGTTTTACTTCATTTTACTCTCCTGTGTGGCTGCATAGTATTAAGATATTTATTTTCTAGATCATAGTTAGCAGCTGGTGGGGCTACTAAGCAGACAGATGTTGCATCTAATATCTTAGAATCTCTCTAAAGTTCCATAACTCTGTTAAGTGTCTGTAAAAATGACATCCTCTTATTCATTAGATCTGGTCTCTGTGTATATTCAGAGTTATATCTATTTACTAGGGGAAAAAGAGAGATTAATCAAACCAGCTCAGGCTGTGTGAAACTGTTCCTTTTTCTGGCTTGGGCAGAAGCATTGTTAATTAAATTCTACGTGCCTGGCCATTCTGCATAGCCATGTTTACTGCAGGTTATGCATCTAGTTAAGCCTGTGCAACCACACTGAAGGCAATTGGGTTGCACAGATGACAGTGAGGATATCCTCTGAGAGCAACAGAGTTGCATGGATGTAACTTAAAGAGCAGCATTTGACCATAGAATCTTTATAGCAAGTGAAGGTGCCTAAGGCAAAAAGAGCACAACTTAATTTTCAGATCTCAATATGTATTTGCGATGTTGGCAATTAAATAAGCCTAATTTTACTTTTAAAATGAGCAAATACAATATTAAAATTGAGACAATAAATGTGGAACTCCTTTTATGACATTTTTTTATAAAGCCACTTTTCAGACTAGAACTGCACATTAAATACATGTTGGTCTGTAAAGCATGATCCATGGACTGTGTTCTTCGGCAGTGCTGCTGTTAGACTGCAGCTAGTGGCCAGCAGGCAATTTCAAAAGTACAAGATACTCACTTAGAGAAGTGGGTACCCATTCAAATAACATGTCTTCATTAAGTGGGGAAAACTAATTTGTGCATTTAATTTCTGAAGAGGAAAATACATTGATGAGAAAACCTGGGTAACTTTTACAGTTGGCAGTTCTTCTGAGTTACATGATAAATTAACAAAGAGTTTCCACTTCACATAAACTGAGTAGTAAAGAGAAAAACATTTGAGTTATGCAGGGGTAAGGATGGGCCAGATGGAGCTTTCTTATCTGTAAAAAGAGACAGCGTTTCATGGGAATGATTTATGTAAAATGTGTCTTTATTACTTTGTTAGCTTTTTGGTGAAGGGACAGGTCTTCCTTTGTTTTTACAACGGTGAACATGCTGTCAGAGCTCAATAAATAAATATTAAAATTGTGAAGCTTTTTCAGTGTGTTTTGTGATACCTCTGCAATTTATTAAAATGGCCAGCAGATGGTGAACTTGTTCCAGCCTATGTAACAAAGGGAAACCTACTTAAGGTGGCCTCTGTGAACAAGCAGTTTGTTTTAGTTTTGATGAATATTCTGTATCCTACTATTGGTAATTTAATTGTTACAGGTTGAGTGTAGCAATTTCTGAAGACATTTGAAAAAAAAGCCATTTATTTAAGAAATGTGTTCATGAATTGTGTGTTTGAGAGCAACCAAAGCTCAGGTCTGAGTAACATAACCCAAGATTATCTCCCTTTTAAAAATCAGAGTAAAGGAGCAGTTGTTGGCCTGCCATACTCGGTTTATTTGTGTACTGTGTATACATGTTGTTTTGCTTATGGAAATAGCTTTTTTTTTTGGTAGGAATATACTGATCTTTTACATTTGTAAATAAATGCAGATTGTCAGATCTTTTTTTTCGCACCAAAGTGGGACTGAGTAACACTGGACTCGATGGGACAAGAGAGGTCTTCTTCATTTCAGAAATCGGGAGGGTAGATTTAAACTAATATTGTATAGCTAGATTTGAATAGAAATCTAACCTTTCAAACTGAATTAGTACATTTGTTTATAGCTGTCTAGATTATGCCTTAAGAAACAGTCCTGTTCGCAACACCTCGGGAGGAGCCCACATGTTCTTCCACCCTGTTCCTAGTAAAATAATTTGCTACCCTCCTTTATCAGTAGCAAATTACTTCATCTTCCCATGCCAGCCCACTGTCCTGGCTGGTGTCCGGGGGTGATGAGGTTGGAATCTAGGCTGTGGCCACTCCCCATTCACCTGCACTGGTGGGGGAGGGTGGAGAAATAGCTCGTCTTTATGCCCAGAATGATGATCAGAGAAGACTGCAAAGGGACTCTGCTTATATGGTTGATTAAGGCTAAGCAACAGTCTCACTTAGAGGCTTTTTCAAAGCTTCTACTTATAAAACTGAGCAATGCTGCTGCTTTTTTATGGTACACTTAAAAATAGCAGAGAAGTGCCTAAAATATATCTGAATACACTTTTCCAATTTTAAAATACTTGAGTAATTTTTTATTGGTCAGATTTAAAATGTATTGGTGCTACTTAATGAAACGAACGTGACATCTGGTTTAAAAAAACCTGAAGCTTTATCTAGCCATCACATAACCTAAAAAGAAACAGCCTGTACTGAGAGAGTGTAGACTGTATACAGATACAGATTTGTCTTTTTTGCAATATAAAATAAATCTTAGCGGAATAAAATTATGTTAAGGGTAGGTATGTTATGAATCACTGAAGACAATCTTTGCCTTTTTATGTGCCTTTTGTTCTTTCCTCCTGCTTTTTGTTTATTCAACCCACTCACCGCACTTCCATCACTATTGTTTATCCTTACACTTTATTGATATTTACTGGTGTCAGAAGACAGGTACGCTCTAGTTGGTACATTTCAGTGCTTCCTGCTGCTTAGATGAAAGCTGGGACAGTTTTCCTCATGGAAAGTTGGTTTGTGTTTGAGTTTTCATAGAAGTGACTAATTTATACTGTACTTCCAACAATAGTCTCTCTCTCCATAAACACTTAATTCATCTCAGCATCTCTTGGCATAACTCACAGTTTAATTTTTTGCTTGGATGGAAAGAATGTAAGGTATTTAAATAGTCTGACTTGACTTCAGTAGGACTTGGCTATTTGTAAGTAGGCACATTGATTAAGGCGATATATTTTTATCTCAATGTGAGTGGATTTGCACTGTACTATACATTGAAAAATATTTCTCTATGACCTCAAACTTAATATAGCCAAAACTGGGCTTATAATTCTTTCTCACAGATCCCCTTCTCTACTTCCATTCTCCATTACAATTCAGACTATAGCCATTCTGCCTGAGACCAGGGCCCATAACCTCAAACTTATCTTCATTTCTCCCTTTTCTTCACATATACAGGTTGTGACCCAATTCTGACTCTCTTTACTCCACAGGTTTGTTCTAAAAATACAACCTGTCCTTTCTTCTCTGGTGGATGAGATTCTCATCAATGCCCTACTCATTTCCTCACTTAAATACTGCCGTCTTGTCCTTTTCAGGACTTTCCCAACCCTGTCCAGTAAATGAGGGTGACAGGAAATGAAACTGCCACAACGGCTTTCTGGCCCATTACTTTCACCGTGTTATTTTCTACTCCCATCTTTTAAATTACTGGTTCCCCATGGAGTTCTACATTAATTTCAAACTTCGTGTCCTTGCCTTCTAGATCTTAAAGCCTTCAGTCTTGGCCTATGTCTCTGACCTGCTATCTTGTAGCTTTTCCTCTACTCTTGTGCTCTGGAGTGATGCCAGTCTCAATGCTTGCTTCTTTTACTTCCCTTACAGGTGTTCCTATACCTTATCCTGTGCCTCAAAACATACTTGGAATGCCCGCCTCATAACTGTTTGCCAAATAACCTCCTTCACTGCACGGGGACTACTCTAAACTTTTACATCTGGTGTCTTGTCTATGAGAAATAAGAGGATGAAAGATGAGCCCTTAAAATATGCACAGTCCTTGCTGTACAACCATTAATTTTGTTATTGTCACCCCTTTTCTTCCTCTTCCCTCAAGTTGTATATTCCTTATGTTTATTTATGAGCTGCCATAGTTCTTCAGTGGGGCTAGGGCTAGCACTAGGGCCTAGAAATAGGCATACAGGCATAATTCCATTTTATGGGTTCATTCATCTTCGGTGATAGTAAGAAATCAGACAAGATTGTAAGCTCTTTGGGGTAGGGATTGGTTTTCCCTATGTGTTCATACATTTTACCTGGCACAGTGGGGCCCTGATTTTGATTGCAGCCTCTGGGCACTACTGCATAGGTTATTCCTTCCTGCAGTATTTAGAGCTTATCCTGGAAATATAAATACTGTTTTAAAGGAGAGTTTTTTTTTCCCTCTACATGTCTTTTTTCCCGATTTCCTGTTTATATTTTTTCTCCCAACATATAATCCATGTATCTGATGTTATAGTCATAAGAAAACTGCAGCACGTTGTTTTGTAGGATTTATAGTATAAAGAGCAAAATTTATTTCAGCACAATATACAAGATCTGTAGACACCCTTGGCATTCCCACAAGAAGTCATGAGCTGTGGAAGTTGGGTTATGTGCTTTTCAAAAAGCAGAGAATATTGTTAATTTAAGCCGATATCATTTGTGACATGGGCTGTATGGGAACTCTGTGTAATAGACAATACATACATTTCTAACTTGTTTTCATAATCTGTTTAACAATTAAAAGAGAACCTAATGTTTCAGTAATGTTTAATTTTTAAACAAAAGGCTTTTTTTGTTTAATCCATTATTAAAACAGGATAGAAATTTTGCCTACAGCCCTGTATGAAGGCTTCCCATAATGCAAGTGTCATAAATGATGATGTTTTTGGTCACCATTATGTAGCAGGTTCCTACAGTGATTATGATTTAAAGATTCTATTTTTAAATAAATTGTACTGTGTTTTTAACCTTTTGAACTTATATACTGCTGGGATGACTAACGCAGGAACATTATTCTCTTGAGTGATAGAGTTAAGTCTTCTTCTGAATTTATTTATAACTCTTGAATAATTAAGAGACGTGTAAGCACTACATTTTTTGTGCAAAGAAATGACTAATTATATAACTGGGTATTTCAATTGTAACTATTATGGTTCTAGCAATGTTATGGTAGAATGTTATGGTAGAATATGAAAAAATATAGTTCAACAAACGTCAAGGGCACAATTAAAATATTTTAATTACCCAAATATCTTGTCTGGACAGAACTACTTGACGTGTAAAATAGTTTCAGAAAAAGGGCAACATTTATTGTGAGATGTTGATTGTAGTTTAAAAGTTCTATTTGTTTGTCTCTTTTGGCCTTTGCTTCATGCTGTACTGTAAGAAATGGTTGTAATGAGTAAGTATGGGGGGTGCATCTCTTTTCAGCTAATGTTGAAATAGTGTCTGACTGCTGCCAGGGGGATTTCTATTGCTTAGTACACTGTCTTTCTGTTATGAAGGTACTGGCTACCTACACTTGTTAACAATTCCTTGGTACTTTTTGCAGGAGTAACGGTAACACATTGCAATTATCAGACAAAATTCTTTGTGTAAAGGACATGCAAAGCCCAGTGTATCACTTCTTTTAAGCACTTCTCTTAAGTGTTGCATACTCCTTCTGAACCAGAGGATGGGGGGGGAGAGGGAAGAATTTCACAAGTAGATTCATCTTAGGGTTTCAAAGGACTTCCCAAATGTTAATTAAACTGCTTGTGCAACATTAATTCATCCCCATTGTGCACATGATTGTGATACAGTTTTAATTAAATGATCACATATTGTTGTTTTTTTTTCAGAGGACCTCTGCCTCATTGAGTGCTCTGAAAACAGAATTATTGATTTCCTCATGGATTTTTCTGTGGCATTCTCCACTATATTGCTTCATAAACAATAAGGAAACTATTTTCACAATACCCCTGTGAGATGAGGCAGTATTATTTATCTCCATTTTACAGATGGGGAACTGAGGCTAAGAGATAGTAAGGAAGAAAGATGCCTAGAATCTGATTTTTCAAAGCACATAGCATTATATAGCACTTTATCCGTTCAGAGGACAGCTGCCATTGACTTATTTTGCAGTTGAGTGCTCAGCACTTCTGCCAATCAGACTGCAGGGTATCTAGCTGAGCATCCAGTATGTGAGGTACACATGATTAGTTACCAGCTCTGAAAAGTTTGTCTTAATTGACTAGATTGACATCACGTAGGAACTTGGTTGCAGAAGCCAGAATACAAATCTATTCTCCAGGGCAGCATTCAACTGTCTTAACCTTGACGCTGCCCTTTCTCTTCCTTCAGACCTCTGCCTTTCTCACTTTATACCTTCCAAGAGTCTATAACAAATTAGGTAGGGGTCCTACAGACTAGTCTCCTTCACTGTACAACCCTGATTCAGCTCCAGAGTAGGTCCATCATTTGCACTGAACAAGGTGGGGGTCCTGTGGAAAAATGAGTATGTGATCGTGTAATTAAACACTGTCAGAAAGCATACACACGGGGCTGAATTAAGGTTGCAATCTTCTTTCTCTTATGTGGCATCTCCATACTGGAGGTTTGCAGATATGGTAGCCCATTCTGTATGAGTCTCTGTTAATCTCTTTGTGGATGAATAATCCTTTTGATCCACCAGGATACCACATCACCTGTCCAAGATCATTTTTTCTGGTTAGTGTTCTTTTCCCCATTAACATGCATCACTGGCTGAAACTCTAAAAACTGGCTCTGCAAATTGAATCTTTTTCATAAGATCTCTGACTAGTATTTGCTGAGCTCCAATAACCTCCAGTGCCATACTGTTGTTTACTCGGTCTATCAAGATATTTTCAGAATTCTTCTATAACATCATAATTCAGAGGATTGTAATTTCTTTATCATCAACATTTTGGATGTCCATGTTTCATACCTGTAATTTAACACAGACCAAATGTAAGTTTTTTAAGAGTTGGAATTTAGTCTTTACATTTATGTCCCTTCTCATCATATATTTAGTTTAAGGCAACCTTAATTCTGGCATTGCCTAGCTTTTAGGTGCTTGACTTTGCGATCATAGTAATATTCTTTTAAAGAAATCGTTTGTGTATAATTCCCTAGGTTTTTGATATAGCAAACTGAACAAAAAGAAATCTATTGTGTGGCATCATATTAACACCCACATGGGTCATCTGCAGGGTTCGAATCTTTAGTTCTACCATGCAGGCATCTCCCACCTGAGCAAAGCAGGCTCTGATAGCTGCCTGACTGACAGCTGGCAGAAAAGTCTGTGCCACAAGAGCACACGCCCTTCCACAATTTGGAATAGAAACAAAACTTCCAAGTCTCACCATTCCTTTGCTGTCAGCAAATATCTGTGAAACCCACTGGCTGAATACCCCATCCCCCACCCCAAGTGGTTGTCTAAATAGCATAAATATTCTTTAGCTAGCTATTACATTGAACATTTGGTTTGGGGAGCTGTGTGCTTCCTGCTCGTCAAGAAACTGAAACAAGTGTTCTAGAGGCACTGAATTACCAGCTGTTGGGTTCTGAACAGAGCTGAACTGCTAGTGCCACAAGGAGTTAAACATTTTGGAGAGCTAATGGAACTCTAGCCTGTCTGGTGTAAGAGACCAAAGAGCAGGGATCCAGTCAAATGATATCTTCAAAGAAGAATAACTGATTGTGTGTAATTTCCCTACCACGTTGGATGAAGTGATTTCTATGTATAGTTTTATCAAGCCCTTTGATCCTTTTGATGAAATGTGCTATAAATGGAAGATAATTGTCGTATCGCTGTGACCCTACTTGTGACATCAATTGAAAATTATCTCACCAGTAGTACAGTCTGCTTCATAGTATAACCCTTCTATTTCTGAATATTATTCCACTGCCATAAATGTTTTAGTCATCATTAATTATGTTGAGCCTTTTCTTATTTTTCCCTTGAACTTAGGAAATTGTTGCAAAGTTTATTACTTTGTCTGTTGTGTAGAGACCCAGCAAGTTGATAGGTATCTTCAGTGATATAACAATATCAGTTTAGGGTGGGATTTTCACAAAGCACCTAGGGGAATTAGGAGCACAAGTGTAACTGAAGTTGTGTGCGTGATGTCAGAATTCTAATGTTCTATATTTTAAACAGTTCACTTTTAAGCTATGGCTTCTTACGTTAAAAACACTATCCATGGAGCAAAATCCTGGTATTTTTAGAATATACAATCTTTTAATATCACAAAATAAAATCTAACAGTATTGGGGCAGGGCAAATCTTCTTTAGGAAAGAAGTGTTTAAAATATACACGAATATAAAGGATAACATTTCAGTTTTAATTATTGTCATAGTATCCAACATCCAAATTTATATAACGAGGAGAAACAAAGAAAACATGTTGAAATAACATGGCATTACATGATGCGTTAAATATTTTGACTTTGTTTATGAGGCGAATGTGAGACGTTCATTCATCTTTCCTCTGTTTTCAAAATGCTTTAAGTTAGATGCTGCAAAAACATAATTTTCCCTCTTATTCTGTTAACCAATTTATTGTTAACCTGTATAACTTCACACAGTATGTTCTCCTGTATCTATTACTTTAAAAACATTTTAAGATCAAGTTACTTGTACATTGTGTACCACAAGTTGTTGGATGTGAATTCCTTACATTCTGGTTCTTAATGTTTTGTGACGACAGGGAAAGATACAAATATAATGGAAAGCTAGCGTTAAGGTCACATTCTATGAGTCCACCTCACCGGTCAGATGAGGACAACCTTGTCGTGCAGACGCCTGTAAGATGCTTTTACTTTTTGTAATAAAATTTGATTTTGTTTCAGTGAATCGTTTTTATGTAGCCCCATAAAATTGTCATTTCTAATTGTAAGAGTCATTATCCCTGTGTTCGAGCAGAGAAATAGAGCAAACAGTAGCGGGAAAGACTGAAGCTCACCAAAGTCTGCGCTCTGCAGTTGCAGAAAAAAAATTCACATTGGTTATGCCCACTTTGTCCTAGGTTGATGACCCTGACTTAGTACACAACAAAGCTTGTCAGCTGCATTGTTCCCATTAAACAATTTGGCAAATTAACCGCTGTTGACATCATCTTGTATTTTGCAATAATAGATTAAAGAAAACGGCTGAGATTTTTTGGCTGCATTTAATGATAGTTGACCTTTGAAAGACTGAATTTTGGACTGTGTCAGACAACCAGCATTATGGCTTAGCAAGAGAGACTAAACAGACTTTAGGTAGAATCTTTTATAGTCCTAAATATTTGATAATACTTGTCAATTGCAAGAAATTTAAAAACAAAAGATCTTGCAAAGAGTTGTATATAGTTGTCAATATGTGAGCTATTTCCCTTCATAAATGTGATATCTTTAGGCTATAGGTGGTATCATATTCTAAATGCAACTGACATGTTTTTCAGTTTAGTAGAGGTGCTAGATGCTAAAAAAAAAATCTTATTGACAAGTATTTGCTTTATTTGAAGCAAAATAAGTATTTAAAATGAAATACCATATTGGTCATTTGACTGGCTGGAACAAATAGCATGTTGTTGTCTGTGATGTGCAGATGTTCTAAAATAATTCAGACCCTGGTAGAAGAATAGCGAATTTACTTAAGGGTAAAGAACTGCCTCAATTGTGTGTTCATTCCTTGAATTAAAAGCTCATTTCTCTATACAGTCATGATGTCTGAATGAGAACACATTTTCAAACAAAGAGAAGCTTGCATGCCATCTTTAAAACTCGTACTTAACAAAACCTAATGAGACAAAATAATTCATGCTTCCGTGCTTTTTTTTAATTATTGCAGTGTACTGCAGTTAAACTTACATTATAGAACTGAAATAGAAGCAATTATTCCAGACTTTTCTATATTCTTTTAATGCATTAAATAATATCTGTAGCTACTGTGTTATACTACAGTGAAACCTATTGTGAAAGACATTTGTAGCCTAAAGCAACAGTAATCACCAGTCATTGCTCAGTGTTTGAAACTGCTTGTCTAGTCTGGAGCTGGTCTGCTGCTCCTCCTGGCTCTGGTGCTGGCTGTTCTGCCCAGTATCACTATTGCCTTCTGTGTTATGGTTCTCTGTCTTCAGCCTCCCTCTCCTTTCTGGCTGTTCAGCATGCTTGTTTCCCATCACAGTAATACCACCTAGCTCTGTTTTGGGATAGCGCTTAGCATTGCTCAGTTCATTGCAGAAAGGAGGACTTTAGTCTCACCTTCTAAATTCACTCCCTGTAAAGGTCACCAGTAGGCAGGCTGGAAAGAGTGGTGGTGATCTGAAATTTATTTCTGTTCCACCTTGAAATGAAACAGACCTTTTGAAATTTTTCAAGAAAAAGTGAGAGAGAAATACACTCACCCCAGCACAGCCAATATACCAATTATTGGGGCATTCACCTGCGATGTGGAAGATTCAGGTTCAAGTCACTGTTCTGAATCAGGTAGAGCAGGGACTTGAACCTGTGTGTCTCAGGTGAGTGCCCTAACTACCAGGCTATTAGATGCTCTGGGGTGGGTATTTCTATCTTTGATGTTAATTAGAAATTCCATTCTGGACCTGAGAAAATAGCTCAACAAAAGTTTAGTGAAAACAGATAAGTTTCTATGAAATGACTTGGCTCTGCCAGAAAATGCTGATTTGACAGAAAAAGATTTTTTTGGAAAATTCCCAGCCAGCTTTAGTCACCATTTTGAAAACGTATTTGGGGGTGTTGTTTCCACTTCTGTATTACAGTTATCTTAGTTGTTTTGTTACATTTTGAGGATATGGAACCTTCAGCTGAGATAAGAAGGAAAGAGATGGGGAGACTGGGAGCAGCATTAGGCTCAATTATCTAGCAACAGGTAGGTAGCAGAGTTACCTGCATTGAAACAAAGAGGAGTAGCTGCCCAATTCCAGACTGATGGTTTCTCACAGAGAAAATGAACTTTCAAAGAGAACCAGAATTCTTCTTTCTTTTGCTTTTTTGATACTGGACCATATTTTTTTCTTTTGGTGGCGGTATAGTCCAACTGAAAGCTTCTTGAAATTGTATGTATCTGTCTGTTCTTCTAATATTTCCTTTGACATTTTTATATTCCAGGAAGATCAACACAAAAAAACTATTTCTTTGGACGACAGTGACCTTGAAGCTCGCCTCAATAGTTGGAATCTTGGGGTAAAATAAACTGTTTGTTTATTTATTGGCTTCATATGAAAGCTTCTTAGTAATTTAGTCTCAGTCTCTGAAATAGTCAACAATATCTTGTGTAGGACTCGTTTTCCTTTTAGAGATGGAAACCAGTTGGAGAAGAAATCCTGACACTTTGAAAGATAAATCATGAATAAGTGTCATTTCGAGAGGAAATTGTTAAAAACACCTCTCTGTATTATGTGTTTTTTTAAGGGATGTTGGCATAGGCTCAGCTCCTCTACCTTGGTGTAAATCCAATAATTTGTGTAAATTTCTTGTGGAGCAGCGTGCAGTATTGAGGCCTATGTTTCCATATAGTCATGGCTTCCTAATGTTTGTAAATACCTTACTTTTGTTACAGTGTTGACTGATGACAGACTGCGTTAGCTTGACAGATGCATCATCTTTCATCACATAAATTAAATCTATGAAAGAGAATACCTCATTCTGAAAATCAGGTCATAGGGAGTTCTCTTCCCACCAAATTCCACAGACAACCTCAGAATATGTATTTATTGGATGTTGCAGTAATGGATGATAGGGCTCTCTCAGTGCTTTATTTCCACTTCTACCATTAGGAGGACTTTAATGAGGCTTAAAACATTTAGATAGGACATTAACATTTTTAAAACTTCCAGCCTGTATATTTTCAGTCTGTCATCTCTCCTTAGGGCACAGGCATATTTTTAATAGTTATTTTTTAAATGTCCTGTATGTTTTTGGCATTGCACTACTACATGAGACAAATACAGATAGACAATTAATGTATTTCTTATAAATAAGATGAAAGGAGTTGCTTGATAAAATCAGTTCAATACTGTATTAAAAATCTGTATTTTTTCATACATTTGTGTGTGCATACAGATTTAGCATGTCAGGTTTGATCTTTTTCTGTTAAACTTGAGCAATTAATTCATGTTTTCTTGACTTGAACAAGTTTAGATTCCACTTTGATTTAGGATACCTACCATAATGAGATTTTTCTCTTCATTCCTTCAGTTACACTCCTCACTATTTCATCACCCATCATTATGGTACTTAGTACTAGGGATTTGATAAAGTTCCTACTCTTTATAGCAATATTCTCCCATGGTATTCTGTCTAACCCTTCTCCAATTTGGTTACGATTATGGCTCTAGTGGATCTGGAATCATCCAGTTTTCATCCACTTGAGTAGAGGTTTTTTTCACACTCTTCCCTTTTTCTTCAGTTTTCCCACTTTTTATTTATTTCCATGGAGCCAGATTCCCAGAAGCTTGTTCATGTACGTATTGGAAAGAAGTATAATTAATATATAGGTGTTTTGCCTGAGTAAGGATGTGAGGATTGGGTTCAGGGTTCTGGAGTAGCAGTAGACAGGCCTCAGTTAAGATTGAAGCTTCTTGATATAAACCCATGACTATACCAAAAAGGAGTCAATCCTCCTGAAATTTCCTATGTTGTATCTAATCCCAGAGTGGAGTTTTCTAGGGAGCTTGGAAAAAAAATTGGGAAAGGAATGTTATAGTTAGTGTTTCAAGAATTTTGCTGTTACTCTGTTTTTGAAAAGTTTTCTAATAGTGTTTTGGTTTATCACTTCAAACTTGCTATAAATGTGTTTTGTTGTTGGCCTTGCTGAGAGTGCCATTTGCAGTTGAGGAGTTTGGGATTATTTCAGGAACAACAAAGATGTAAGAGCAGTTTGAGTGTGTACAGTGCAATGTTTAAAAAAAGTATAAAAATTCAAACATTTCTAATTTAAAATGTACCTTCTACTGACTCTAGACTTCACTACAGCAGCTGCGAGGCTGAGCAAGCAGTGTGGGAAAGACTGGGTAGGTGATGGAGGAGAGAGTTAATGGAGAGGGAGCTGGGTGTATGGAGATGGGAAGAAGACGACGGCTGGGGAATATTATAAAGGCCTGGAAGGAGAACAGGGGAGAGAGAACACTGAACTGCAAGTGACTGGCAGTGGTATAGGCAGTATGCTTCCTATTTAAGAGATCAATTTCCAATATTACTATAACATCAGAGCATTGCTGATGTAAAAAATGTAGGCCACGATGTTCAAAAGTTACTTGTGATTTTAGGTGCCTGTTCTTGGCTGCCCAACTTGAGACACTTTAAAAGAGCCGAATTTTCAAAATGTATTAACCACCCACCTTCTCAAAATCCAGACCCCTTTAAGGTATCTCAGCTGGGAATTGAAAAATGGAGACACTCCGAACTGCTACTTGTTTTTGGAAATCTTGGCCTGCCTGTTAGTTGCTACATAGTTTAGTTAAATAAAAACGTAGACTCGACACGCAGTTACATAAATCTGCTGCACCATATAATCAGCGCATATCATATCACTAAACAGGTCAGTTATTCATAAAAATGTTCCTGTAGTACACCAACAAAATCATGCTATGAGTAAACTTACAGAGCTCTGAAAAATTAATATATTCCGAGAGTATATTCCTTTGAAAATCTTCCTGCGTGGTTAAGAAACAATAAACTCAATAGTATACCTCGCACGTTTCCATTACAAAACAGGAAACATTAAGGTTGAGAGGCTGTATAAATATGATGTGGTGAAACTAAGTATTGAAGTACTGAGTGTTCATTTAACTTTTTATTCCTTGATTTAAATCTATAACTTTTTGCTGGGGTCAGGGAGAAAGGAGGTGAAGACATGAGCTGGTTTCAGCTGAAACACACTTTCAACCTGGACACGGTTAAAAAACGTTGTTTATTTTGGTTAAGATAGAAGATAACCTTTTTCAAGTCTGTTTGGTCAAATGTCCAAATGTTGCTTATTTTTCTTGTGCTGTGTCTAGCACAGATGGACATAACTCTTGAAAAAACTTGGCTATACCCACCTAGTATTTTGCATTCATGATATATGATTCTCTTCAGTAAAAATGTAAGTGATAATAGAGAGTTGTGTTTTTTTTGCCTCTTGTTCACAATGTCTCTCTTGCTTTGGTGCCTGTTGACGTTCTAAATGCAGATTGCACACTTGCTTTTCTTCTTCCCAGAAGAGGAAAAACTTGACCTTGAGCCAGTTCAGTAGCTGTCTGCCCTCTTGTTCCAAATCTAAAGCAGACATCAGTGAAAGGAGGATCCTAGATGCACTTTCTTGACCCTGAGAGCAACTCAACTTTTATACACCAATAAAAGAACAATTTCCACCATTTTAAGACTTCTCTGAAAAACATTTTTAAAAGATTCTAAATTACGTACTGTGAGATTTCCTGAATACTAAACTTCCAAACAGCCTTTTCAGTAGTAGTTGATGCCATACAAGAAATTCCTTGCAGGGAAAAATTATGAATTTAACAGTCATTTGCAGACTATAGAGATGTGCATTGTATGAATATCTAGATAGATTAGATTAGAACAACATACAGTTTTAAGTGTTTGAATCGTTGGGGCAGTTCAGTCTCTGGATGGTTAACAAGTTATAATCTTACTGGTATTAACTAGGGACAGAATATAGTTTCAAAACATTTTTTATCTCTAGGCTCTGCTGTAAATTAAAAATTAAATACTCCCTGCACATAAACCTGTAGGAATATAATCTAACGATCTTTTCATTGTAGTGGAGAGCTGGAAATTCTTATTCACTGAGGGACTGATCATGTTTTGGACAGTACATTTAAAAATCCTAAAGATAAAATGTTTCCCTGAAAGTTTTTATGTTTAATTTGGTATGGTAGTTGATCTCTTATTGCAGATTCAGTTACAGTACCCACAATAAGATTGGTACCAAAGGAAAGGAATTCCTGGGAATTCTGACTTAAAGGGGAATATTATTGATCTAGGATTTACTTGAAGTAATAGTGGCAGTTATTGTATATACAAGTTTGCGCTTACATTAAATACATTTATCATTCAGGGCTGTTAGGAGGATTATTTATAAAATGCTTAAAATGTAAAGGGTGTAGAAATGCTAAATATTATAATACATATTTCAGAAAAGATATTTAAAAGACTCCTTATTTCCTGGGGTTTCTAACATTAGGCCTGGCAGCATAGCAAGAATGAATGAACGGACGAACAAATAAACAAAACCATAACAACATAGTGAAGCACAGACAACCTCTTTCTCCAACTCTAATATATGAGAACATATTTAATCATACCCAATAATAGCATGCGGGCAGTACAGAACATGCTGCAGTACTAGAAGTGCCATTTATTGAATGAGGCTGGTACCATCTTTGGAATCTCTTACTTCGTCTAGAGAACTCAGAAGAACTAACTTGTGCGTCCTGGCTACCATTTATATTCCCCATTTATATTTAAAGAAAAATAAAGATAATAAAGAACTATTGTGTGGTACACAAAAGTTAAGAAATTTGACTTCACAGCTATTGCACTATTGGTACAACAGTAAAATATTTTAAGGATACCCTGAGTATGAGGCCCTATATATAAACAAAGTTCTATCCTGCTTATTTGTGAAACCGTAACATATTCCTTCAGCTGACTCTTGAAAGATCATATGTATTTTCTTCACTCAAAACCATAATACTCCTCTGTAAATTGTTTTAGAAGTTACAGATGGATAAAGGCCTGCTTTTTCTTTATTTCTCACTCTTACGGGGCTGGAGTCGGAAAGAAAGAAAGAAATATTACCATGTTTGATGCCCTTATATTTATAATATGTCTTCTGAAATAATCTTTCTCTGAATGTGTCCCTTTAAGATAGATCCAGAAGTCAAGATTGCTTCAATCTTCAATTGGCACTTCAATACCAAAGCAGATTTAAATGGCTCTCATGAGGTGGCAGTCATGAAGCATAATGGACACCAGTGTACTCTTCAGTGTCTAGTGGGGAGGAAAGCAAGAAATCATTGGGCTTCCCAGAGCTGGCAATGTGTTTTGGCTTGCAACTATAGCTTGAGTAGAAGAATGAAACTGCTGGAAGGTTTCCAAAAAAACAATAACTTTTGCTTTAGTGTACATAGTGTATTTCCTATTCTAAATCCTTCTTCACCTTGAATTACCTTGACAGAAAATATTCCCAAATGCTTTACGAAATGCATTTCCCTATGCTCGATATTTCTTTTAGACAAGTTTGAGTACTACTTTTCCTCGTCAGTTCAAATTACTAATAGAATAACTGCAAGTCATCTGTGTATAAAGGCTACTACTCGGGCCAGCATGCTTGCTGAGTGCATTATACTGAGAGATTTGAGATCTGATCCTGAGCATGTTCCTTTTTCTACATGCAAGGAGATCTCCAAAAGTAGCATGATCAGCTCTTGGGAGGATTGAAATGAAAAGCTTCCTATTTCCACTGCTGTGCCGACTAGGCACCAACAAGCAAAATCTCACAATATGTTCTGAACCTAACTACACTTGAGCTCTGCCAAACCACTTGAAGAAACAGGTTCTAGAGGTGTTAGAAAGCACCCTGCTGCCAGCCACAAAGAGCTTAACTTACTGAGCTGACAAAGAGAATGACCCAGAAAATAATTCTGATTACAGGACACACACATACATACACACACACAGTGTATCCCGTAGGTAATTGGATCCCAGATCATTTATGGCTTTATCGATCATAACAAACACCTTAAACTGAAAATAAAGTGAATAGGAAGCAGGAATCGAGAACAAAGTAAGTGCTGGTGTTGCGTCTCTATCAGCTTTCCCCGTTAAAAGTCCAAGTCGCTTGCATTCTGCCCCTTTTTGAAAGTGTTGCCAGGTTGTACATCTTGCAATAATCTTGAGACTATAAAGAAATGGATGACTGTGATGTGAGAACGGCTTCATAGCCCTATCTGTTGCAACTGCAGTGGGCCTAAGGCTAACTAAAGCTATGTCTACACTGACGACAGCAAAGTCGCCGCCATCAGATCGACTTATCTGGATCAACAGAGCGGCCAGTGAAGACCCACTCAGTTGATCCATAAGTCAATGTACTAAAACCACCTCCTCAAGTGGCATAACAGTGCGTTGATAGGAATGTGGTTCCCGTCAGCGCAGTGCAGTGAAGACGGCGTGCAGAAGAGAAGCACAGAAGTTGACAGGAGTTACGCAAGTTCTTTGCGTGCTTTGCGTAACTCCCGTCGACTGCTGCCGAATCGCCAAGGTAAGGGTAGACCAAGCCTCAGAATCATTGACAGTATAGGGAAAGTTGCCCCATTTCTGTTTTATCAACATAGAATTTCCCAGCATATCTAAAAATAGGAACAATAAAAAAGGCCTAGTGCTGAGTGTCTGTAAATAGCTGTTGCTGGCTATTAAGAATTCAGACTGCCTGTTTAGATTTACCTGGATTTTGACTGTTTAATACAGTTTTATCAGATTTGTCTTTTTATTTGTTGTTGTGTCTAGTTATATGTGAAGAATACAGAATTTAGAATGCCTTTGCAATTGTACATTTATAAGCTCAGATGTAGAATTTAACATTGCTTCCAAATATTGTCTTGTATGTTTCTTGATTTATGGGCATGATGGACTCTTTTATTTTTAGTGTGTGCTTATGTCTTTTTATTGCAGAACATAGCTTCTTATCAGATCTATCATGAAATACTTTGTTTAGGGAAGTTGGTGTTTATGATTTCTGAACCAAATGGAGAGGTTAATACTTAACAAGTGTTATGATATGAAAGCTTGAAAGTATATTTATAATATCAATAATGTCTCCCTCTACAAGAAAAATATTTAAACTTCTGTTGTATCAAAAAGTGTCACATAGCTTAGTTTAACCATTTTGCTGCTGCTTGCTAGTAATGCCCCATTTGACTTAGAGCATACTTAAATATCCCTATCAAACATTGTATTATTTTAGCTGTTTAGATTTTAGTCATGTTTGGATACATTTGAAAAGAAGTAGGCTTTTGATCTTGATCAGTTTTGCCTTTCATAAATGGAACACTAGTATAAGAATACTTTAAAATACATTATAATAGTCTCTTTCATAGCCCCTATTGAGTTTTATCTAAATTAACATGGGACTGTCCTTGATTAAGTTTTGCTGCCTTGAAGTTGAATTAGTAATGTAGACAAAAACATCTAGTGTATTGCTGTTTTGAAGGAAAAAGTTTTCCTTCTGTAAGTTTTTAGTTGAGATCAACTTGCCAATTACATTGCAGCTACTTTGAACCCATTTTGTCATTTGTAACTTATTTTAGAATTCGTTAAAAATCTTTTTTGGACTAGCTTAATTGTTTATTTGAAATAATGGTAAATATAATTAATATTTTACTATGTCTATAGAATACAATAGCAATTATGCTAGTCAATGATAATTTTCTTGTGAAATTTATGCTAAAATGTTAGTGCATTGAATCTTTCAGAAAAGCTATTTAAAATGAAACGGTCTTGCTGCTTTATAGCATACAGTGGATGTGTAAAACCACATTATGAAGTGCCTAGTCTGATTAGTAAAATGAAGTCCTCTGATAGGAGAACCATCCATTAAAATCTGTTGTAATAGCTGATCTATTATTTATTAATTTCTCTACATTAATAAATTTTATATTTCTTTGTATTTTCAAAGATCTCGGCCAAGATTTTAAAAATAAGTAGTGGTTTTGATTGTCCCAGGTTTCGAGTGCCCAAATGGAGATGTCTGAAAGTGTCTTTTATTTTCTGAAAATTATATCCCTTTAAGGGGTATGAAATTGGGCTCTCAAACACAATTTTAAAAATCTAAAACTTGATCCCCAATCTCTTGCTTTTCATCTGGGCAGGACTGTAGAAATAGTGGACCAAAGTCAGCCCTACTGTATGTGGACACAGTTGCCATTCAAGTCCCTTGCACTTGCACCCTTTTGTAGAAGGGGTAATTTGAATACATTCAGCCCCTGAAGTTTGGGGGCAAGAGCATTGTATTTTTTCTCTAGAGACCCTTGTGGCTGATAGAGAGGGACAGCACTAACTGGCTTAAAAAGGAGATCTATCCAGTCTTTGTCTGGAAGGAATGTAGCTGTCACACAAGGTTAAAGTAGATAAAATTATGGTGAATTCTTGGGTGGCTTCAGCAACAGTGCAGTGTATGCCTGAAGTTCCTTGTGTACTTGACTCAGATCTTCCTTCTTTTCTCTTTATTCCAGTTAACTCAACTATGTTTGTACAAGGGAGCTAATGGGAGGGATCCCCTTGGAGGCTAATATGAGGGGGAAAGGAGTCCAAGAGAGCTGGCTGTATTTTAAAGAAACCTTATTGAGGGCACAGGAACAAACCATCCCGATGTGCAGAAAGAATAGCAAATATGGCAAGCGACCAGCTTGGCTTAACAAAGAAGTCTTCAGTGAGCTTAAATATTAAAAGGAAGCTTATGAGAAGTGGAAGCTTGGTCACCTGACTAGGGAGCAGTATAAAAATACTGCTTGAGCATGCACCAGTGAAATCAGAAAGGCCAAAGCACAACTGGAGTTGCAGCTAGCAAGGGAAGTGAAGCGTAACAACAAGGGTATCTACAGGTATGTTAGTAAGAAGAAGGTGGTCAGGGAACGTGTGGGACCCTTACAGAATGGGGAAGGAAACCTACTGACAGATGATGTGGAAAGAGCTGAAGTACTCAGTGCTTTTTTTGTCTCTGTCTTCACAGAGAAGGTCAGCTCCCAGACTACTTCACTGGGCAGCACAGAATGGGGAGGAAGTGAGTAACCCTCAGAGCTGAAAGAAACAGGTTCAGGACTATTTAGAAAGGCTGGACGTGCACAAGGCCAGATGCAATGCGTCTGAGGGTGCTGAGAGACTTGGCTAATGTGATTGCAGAGCCATTGGCTGTTATTTTTGAAAACTCATGGCGATTGGGGGAGGTCCCAGATGACTGGAAAAAAGCAAATACATTGCCCATCTTCAAAATAGGGAAGGAAGAGGATCCGGGGAATTACAGACCAGTCAGCTTCACCTCAGTCCCCAGAGCATCATGGAGCAGGTTGCAGTGGGGGAAATCTAGGTTAGATATTAGGAAAAACTTTTTCACTAGGAGCGTGTTGAAGCCCTGGAATGGCTTACCTAGTGAGATGGTGAAATCTTCATCCTTAGAGGTTTTTAACGTGCAGCTTGACAAAACCCTGGCTGGGATGGTTGATTTGGGGTTGGTCCTTGTTTGAGCAGAGAGTTGGACTAGATGACCTCCTGAGGTCCCTTCCAACCTTAATCTTCTATGATTCTATAAGCCATGTGATTTATTATTTTTTTGTTTGATTTTCTTAGTTTCTCTCTGTTGCTTGCTGAAAATATACCTACTGTCTATGTTGTGGTGTTGGAGTGTTAGCCCCATGGTAAAAACTTTCCCACAGTGAACTCCAAGTGGTGTTGTGACTTCAGAAATAAGTTCAGCTTTTATGTTGAGAGTCTTCAAGTCCTTTAATGTCCTTCCTCCAAGACTGCAGCTGCAATCTTATATACATATATACTTCACTACAAATGTTAGAGAAGAATGTCCATACTTAAATTTCCTGAAACTACTCAGCATTTGTTTCTGTAGCAAACATGCTGGCTGGCTGTGTTTGTTAGATTAAAGTAAGAATTTAGGTCAAAGTTCAGTTTTTTTTGTTTACCATTTCAAAATCTTAAGTGTTCTTAACTCTTTCATGTGTGTTTTTTCCATCCCTGTTTTGAAAACCAAACATGTTTTCTGTTTGAAGAAGCTCACAGGGAAATGTGCAGCAAGCCTGTTGATCTAAATGTTTTTTCCTAAGTCTTAAAAGATACCTTTCAACTCTAGCATTGAACTGCAATAAGTCATGTATTATTTTAGTTTTCAAAGTATTCCTTAATAAGTTGCTTCCACACAACAAGGGAAGGAGTGGGAAGATGGAATATTGATATGTAGCCATTTCTGTGTTCTTTTTTTTGCTGCTTAAAAGGGAGCTTGGTTATAATTTTATAGATTTAGCGGTTAGTTTGAGCCTTATGCTAAACTTCATGTAAGGAATGGTGTGCAGCTGTGCCTCTCCAGGAGGAGCCCTGTGGAAGGAGTTGACACTCAAAATCACACTTACTTCCTGCTCCTGCCTCGCTTTTGGGGGAAGAAGACTCCTGAGTGCAGTTTAATTCCTCCATCATGCCAGATCCACTCTATTGGCAGAGTTGGAGCCTTGGTTTCATCCACTTTCTTCCCCTGTCTTTCCCCTCCCTCCCTATTTTCTTAAAAATTGGGGGAGGTGAGGGAGAACTGGGTGTACATGCTTGCGGTAGTGCAGTATGTGTATATGCACTTATGCTTTCTTCACCTTACTCTCCTGTATGGCCATGAAGAGTGGTGTAATATTCCAGACATTAAATAGAAATAGAGCAAAACCCAGATTTAAATACTTACTTTATTTTGTTTTTTTTACACAACAATATCTTGCAATAAGAAGTTAAAAAAAAATGAAATGTAGTAACCATTTATATACATGGCATTATACAAATATTTAGCAAAAATATTCAGTCATGTCAGCTGGTTTTATGTGGGTTTATTTGCAGCTGTTGTTCTGTGCTTTGTCATATTGATGATTTAAGTTATCTTGTTAGGTTGCATGAGTAAGGTGTCACAGCACAGCTGATAGACTGTTAGTGTCTCTCACCTTTTGACAACAGCATCCAGTTTAGAACATATTTAGTAATGAGAATTTTTGTTTGTGTCAGGTAATTGGGGCTTGATTTAGTGGAATCAGTCAGTGGAAGCCTTTTCATTATGTTGAGGGGCTTTGGTTCAGGCCCACTGATAATATGTCACGGATATATTAAAAGATGTAGAAAAACATTTTAGTAAATGGATGAAACATGCCATGGAAAGTTTACCAGTTTTAACATGGATTTGTTTATAGAAGCATACAAAGTAATTTCAAGACATAGTGAAATTCAGAGCATATCTTTTTTTAAAGGTTATGGACTGTAGTGTGATAGCCCAAAACAAGGTAAAGTGGATTATCTTTCTCAGCTGAACAAACAGCTCTTTTGAATCAGGTGTGTTTTGAGTTAACATTTCTCCTACAGCATATGTTGGTAGCTTTAAATTATAGGTATTGGTGGATAGAGAGTTGAAATTGTCTCAATAAGCCAATTGAAATTTGATTGTTTGACTGAATTGTTCTTTCATGCTGATGTGCTGATTTTTCTGCCCTGCCCCACAGCTCCACTAATTTTCAAAAAGGGGATAGTTTCCAGAGTTTTTTTTTTCTCTTTCTTTGTTCAGACTGTTTTTAAAAGGGGATCCTCTCTAGCTGTTCCACCATCACACCGTTGGCTTATGAGGGTTCAAGTGCTGTAAGGTGACAATCCTTCACAAAACGAAACACGATCTGTTGTCTGCATAATGGTTTGACTGACTAATGGGCAGAATAGAAGAATCCAAAATCTTTTTTACAAAAAATGTTTAAAAAATCAATGTGTACTAAGAAACAGCAATTGCAAATGAGAGTTCAACTGTAGGTCAAATAAAGATTTATTTTATTATGACATTTACTTGTTTCGTACCCAAAAAACTTTGTCATGTGATTTACTATTCTACACATGGCAAACCTTCAACATCATACATATGTATTTTGATTTTTGTCTTTGGCCTTTTACTTATTATTTTTAAATTTGCACGTTTCTCACAATACACACTTTTTTCTTTTTCTTTTTTGGACACTCTTCATTGTAATTTTCCTCCTTTAATGTGGTATAATTTTGGGAACAAGAAGTTTTGCAGAAGACTAGCATGAAAGGAATGAGTGTTGAGACATTAAATGTTTACAGATCAGTTTAAGTGGATGTAATCCACAACAAGTAGCAAAGTGGGAACATTTAACTTCAAAGCACATCTGGCTGCTGTTACAAAATCAGAAAATGTACGACTTAGGCCATAGAACGTAGTAGAGCCACATTTGCCCTCCCACCATCCCCTTTTATAAACAACTAGCATGTACCTTAGTTATTCATAGTGGTGCTGAAATAAAGCAAGGCTGAAAATTATTGCATTTCATGTGCAAATTATGTAAATTGGTTGTAAATATTTACCATGTTATAAACAGTTTTTATTTAGCTAAGAAAAATTGTGTACAATTTATGTGAAAAGTGTAGGACATTGAAAAAGCATCTGTATCCTTGAAGCCTGGTCCTGCATTCCTAGTTTCCTCATAACTCTCCTTGAAGTTAATGGAAGCTTAGAGTATGCAGGTTCGTCCCCAAGAAAATAGCTATGAGGCCAAAGAGTGCCTTATCCCATGGAATCTCTGGAGGGCTCTCTGCTCAATCCTAAATCTGTGCTAGTGTGGAGAATTTGGCAGGGTGAGGTTAGGGATAGGGAGACGGACTAATAGAGAACTATGAGTACAAAGTTTGTCATTGGCGCTGCATCTTTTGTGTCACCCTCTACTGCTTTTTCTATTGTTTTCTGTTTTTCGTGTCTTCTGTGCTTGCTCTCTTTTCATTTCTCCTCATCCGTCAGGCTACTGCTTTCCTTTTCTTTCTCTTGTTTTCCCTTACTTTCTCTACCACACTAATATATATTTCCTTTATCTCCTTTCCTTACACACTAATATATATTTCCTTTATCTCCTTTCCTTACAGGGATATTAGGTTCACCTTTGGTTCATCATTGTCTAATCATATCTGTTGTCAACCCAAGGTGAATCGGTAGCTGCCTACATAATTTTTAAGATGATGGTGTCCCTTTAATTCCATTATGCTAGAATATTTTTGGAAAGCCCTTACTGCACTTAATTAAATGTACAATCACTGTTTTTATGATGAAAATGGATAACAAGGAAATAATATCCTCATTACTTTAATAAGTGGATGCGGTCATTGTAAAAAGTTGAACTTTGATTTTTCTTTCTGAAGTACAGCAATACACATTAAATAACACAGGAAACTTTGTTTAAAAGATGATTTGATTGGTCTGCTATAATAAATTTTTGCAAGGTAAAGAGTGATGGGTTATTTAGAAAAAGGCTTCAGTGTTTTAAACTGTTGTCTTGGCTATAATGATGATCTTGAATGTATATAGCATCTTTTATCCAAATGGAACCCAGAATGTTTAAAAACCGTGTGTAAAATATGCTGACACTGTGCAATTTTTAACTATAGCCACCTCTGGGGTGACATGTGACAACTCTTCAGCAGCACATAAGAATACAAGATAATATTTTAGGACAGGAAATGAAGAATACTGTCAGATTGAAATTAGAGAGAGATTAAGCCTCCTTTTTTCATTTATAAATTCAAAATGTAGCAAGCACTCTTGATATATTTCGTATTTGCCATGCCTGATAGATCAGTTTAATCTTCTCTAAAAAAAAGGACTTAATGTTGTAAGATGTGTATTGCAATCACATTTTCATTCTAAATCTTCACACCACATTTTACAGATTATATTCTTGAAAGCATTTCCTGGATATTATGCATTTTGTGTGTTGTGATGTTTGAATCTCATAATTAGAGAAAATTAAGTGAGATATAGCTGTCTGATAGAGGAAGTGGTTTGTGCACAGTGTTTCAAATGCAGTGCTTAAAGTTCATGATTGAAAGGGCTGCTGTCATTATACATTACTTTTAATTAATTTTTTTTTACGAGTTCCATGTATGATTGTTTGTCTAGACATACTGTACTCAATTTTATTTTTTTGGAAAAAAACACTAGGTTGAATTTTTTTCTCCGTTTAACCAGTGTAAAGCCAGAGTAACTTCACTGACACTAATACAGTCTATTTGCATCTGTATGTTCTTCTGTGAAGTTTGGCCATAGTTTAAAAAAGTTATTTAATAAGAAATAATGAAAAAAGTTGTCACATGATGAGTAAGTTACTGTTGTATAATGTCTTGTTTTCCAGCTAGAAAACCCAAGGTATTTGCGAGAGAAGCCCATACCTCTGTCTCTGGTAGGTGTTATATTCTCTTGATGGTTTACGGCAAGAGACTTGTAAGTTGCCTTTTATATTTTTCAACTTAAGAATGATTCTCCTCATTTCTCATTCACTAGATAACACCCAAAATGGCCTTGGGGAAAATTAGCACTTTTCGTGATGAACAATCACTGTTTCGCATGCATGAAAAAGAGGTAAGATACTTCACAAGTATTTGGATCTTTAGACTTCCTTAAAAAAAAATTTCATTCTAGCAAAATAAATAAGTGATGATTTGATCAGTGATTTCTGTTCTTTCTCAGAAGAGAGAGTGTATGATCAAAACTGTGTATATATCGTAGTATAATTATGGATATGCTGGAAATCTCACTTCAAACAATGTACATCAAGGTCACTGAGTTTGTACTAAGCAAATAATTTATTTTACAACAATTTAGGAAAAATATGACAGCCTCAATATTTAAAGAAAAACTGTTCATTGGTAACCCTTTAGAAATGTGCCGATTAATTTCCTTTGATCCTGCAAACACTCACACATTATTAACTTTACTCATGATTAGTTCTGTTGAATTACAAGATAATACAGATTCTAGTGACTGTATCTGTTTAATTTAAGTAGAATTTGCCAGTGTGCTGAAGGGCCACCACTGTAATTTAATTCACATCAGTACATACAAAATATGTGCTTTTGGAAATTTATATGTAGCATAAACTTCAACAGCTTCCTTTTTTTCTTCCCCTAACACCCACCAAACCAATCTGTGAAACTGAGGAATGATTTTTGGAATATATTGGAAGGTTGAAGGAGAAAGATGTCATGGGATGTGGGAGGTGGACAAGAGACCTAGGCTGTGCGAATTATTTTTGAAAATAAGTATTGTGTTAAATCTTATACCACTTCTTATGCACATAAATTAGGGGCACAATGGATTCAAGTGACATGAACAAACTACTCAGGCTTTGCTCTTATGGCTGATATCTTCATTAGAACCCCTGGATGGAATTTACAGTCTTTATTATGTACAATTTGGGGCACATTATTCCTTGTACTCTAAAACCAAATCCTTTAATACTGTAACTGGGAAATCTTTTTGTGACATGTTTATATCTATATTATTGTGATGTCTCTACCATGCCTTCTGTAGATATTCTTTTTCACTGATGCATATTAGCGACTTGGAAACTGTAGGCACATACTCTGTATTCTACTTTGCTCTGTCACCCTAAGCAGCTGCTTGACTAGCAACTTGAAAATATTAGTGTTCTGAGGGTTAAACTTCCAAACCTTCAGCGAAGAGTTTGAGATCCATAAAACATGTACGTTACGTCAGCTGAAATATCCCACCGTTCTTTTCTCATGTTCTAGTTGTGGCAGGTTACAGTATTCAATTTTGACTCACCAGAATGTTCATGAAGTGATATAGACGTGAGGTGTGGGATGAAAGTAGCAGGCGGCAAGTTTTATTCATTTAAATAACATGCCGAGATATGTGGGAGTGGAACTGTCTCCTCTATCCTACCTCTTTTGTTCTCGAGCTACTAGGCAATTATTTAAGTCCCTCTCAGACCACGTGGGCTCTGCTGTCCCTCATGGAGGCTAGCGACAGACATATTCCAACCCCTGAGTCAACCGAGCGTCAACCTGTGGTGTCCAGCTCCTTATCTGCTGCACACTCACAGAATTACTAGACCTGCTGTTACCAAAAGAACTGTACAGCACCCACTTACTACTTATACCTTAGACCCCAGCTCTGCTTAACACATAGCATTTAGATATGCGTCTAGTGAAAACAAGAATATGTTGTTTAACAAAAAACAGAGATTCAAATGATAGCAAACAGAAGCATTGGAAACAAAGGGTTACATATAAAATAATACCGTTTTAGAACCTAAACTCAACTAACAAGATATTCTCTTGTTTAATAAGATACTACTTACCACCAAAATCTTTCTCAGAGCATTTTTCAGCCAGGATGGCTGAGACTTTTTTCATGAGATTAGCCCACTGGCTGTTACCCAGGGCTTTCAGAACCCAAAGCAGTGGTAACTTAATTGTTTCTCTAAAGGTGATGTCAGGAATAAACCAGTGGGGGAACAACTCATCCATATGATAAATGATTGATACAAACCAGAGTGCTTTCACCAGAACTGCCTTTTTTTAAGGTCTCAAGTATGTGCATGTGCGCACTCACACACTTATGCTGCAGCACTAGGTTCAGAGCATCTTAAACCTTCATATTTATCAAAGTTAAAACTGTTTTGAGGAGTCAACAGTCAGACTTATGTGCAGCCCCTCCTTCCACCTAGCACCTAGGTGCTGCGGAACTTAGGCGTTAGATCCTTGCCAAAGGAAAACTCCTTTGGTCTGCTCCAAAGCACACCTTCTAACTAAACTTTTTAAATGAATTTTCTCCATACTAAGCACGTAACTCATAATGGAATCTTTCTTCAGCTAAATCTTCTCTACAATCCATCTTGGAATATCTGCTGTATCTAAAGTATCAGGGTTTGGCACGATTGTCAATCAAATTTCACTTGGCAGCCATCTTGACCTTCCAATCTAGGGCAGATCAGTTCTCTTCTGTGAGATGACAGTCAGATTCCTCAAAGATTTAGAAGGGTTCTTCCCGCAGGTCTGTGATCCGATTCCCCTATGGGACCTCATCTTGATCCTATCAAGGCTCATAGGGGCCCTGCTTTGAGCCTCTACTGTCTTGCTCTTTTTTACTCCTTTTGTAGAAGATCACCTTTCTTGTGGCAATTACTTCAGCCAGAAGGGTCTCTGAAATCAAGACCCTGACTTCAGAACCCCCTTATATGGTATTCTACAAAGACAGGATCCAGCTGCCTCCTCACCCTGCCTTCCTAAAAACATGGTGTTGCAGTTCTACGTCAATCAGGACATATTTTTCGGCCTGTCTTCTTTCCAAAGCCTCAGAGCACCGATGAGGAAAGGTGGCTACGTACTTTAGATGTTACATAAGCTCTGGCCTTCTACATTGAAAGGTCTAAGTCCTTCTGTACGTCTATGAAGCTTTTTATCGCTGTGGCTGACTCCAAGTGTCAGCCCAGAGAATCTTGTTCTGGGTCACTGCCTACATCTGAGCTTGCTACAAGCAGGCAGAAGTCCCGCCTCTGACTATTGTGATAGCTCATTTGACAAAAGCAAGGCATCATCATCATCTTTCCTAGCGCAGATACCAATCCAGAACATCTGCAGGGCCGCGATGTGGGTCATCAGTATGTACCTTGGATTGATGGCGTCCCACTACACCATTGCTCGACAGGCCCGGGATGTTGCTAATTTCGGCAGAACTGTGTTGCAGTAGGCACATCTGTGAGCTCCTAGCCCACCTCCAGAGGCACTGCTTGAGAGATACCTAACATGGAATGGACAACAGCAAGCACTCAAAGAAGAAAAAACCATTACTAACCTTTTTCATAACTGTTTTTCTTTGAAATGTGTTGCTCATATACATTCCCTGACCCTCCCTCCTATCCCACTGTCTGAGTTGCAGGAAAGAAGGAACTGAGAGGGAGGGGAGCTGGCAGTGCCCTTATATCAGTGCATAGTGTGCGCGATCTCAGAAGGCGCTAAAGCCAGCCTTACAGACACCACTGAGGGAAAAATCTCTGGCACTTGTGCATGTGGCATGCATGGACATGAGCGATACATCTCAAAGAATAACAATTACAAAAGGTTAGTAACCATTTTTGCCGTGACTTAATAGGGAAGGAATCGGAAAAGCTGCTCCCTATCAACAACTTCTAATTCAATTTGATACTCAAGATGCGTTCTCTACCAACCACGCTGAGCTGCCTTACGTAGACCTCACTTTTCGCGACTTGCTTTGTTATTGCCGCCTTCTTTGGATTGGCAGTATTCAAAACCACCATTTGTACCAGCACATGGTAAGACAAGATTTCATTAGAGGTGGAATAGACAAAATATATCTATATCAAGAAGCACTCTGTTGTCAGCTGAATAATATTGTGAACTCATGCAGATAGCTTGAATTCACACTAAGAGCCCCTGTAAAACATTCAACAAAGTGATTCTGTAGAAATTGCAGTCTTCTGCAAATCACACCGTGTGGGATCCAGTCTCTTTTGGTAATGGTACTGTACTGTGGGCTATTTTTAACTTGAAAGGTTATAGAAAGTATTTCACAATCACCATGTGCTTACTATTAACCTGGAGGCTTAAATGTGTTTTCTTCTTAGTTTGACTGTGAGGCTCAATTAAAAGTGAGGCCTTTTCATTGAGAGTATGGAAATCCATTAACAGAAAAGCAATGCTGTACGAAGGAAAGTTTTTCTAAAGATTTAGATTTTTTCAACTTCTTTGTGGTAAAAGAGAGTGCGTTAGATAAAATAACTGTGGTTTTTTTGCTTTTAACCTTTAGCCTTTCATTCATAAACCATCCCTGCACCTGTTTTAACTCTGTAATGCCAAACACATGGCCATTTCCAATGATAACCACATCACAGAATTGTTCAACTATGAGCATCATCAGGTGGTGGATTTTAGTAGTTCTTTCCCCAATGCTTCTGACACAGATTAAACCATTTGGGAAACTGTCATCACTGAAAAATCTTGGATTCAGACAAGGCAGAGGCAACAAAACAAGGGCAGATCAGTTTTCAGCAGTTCAGAGCAAATGAGAACAGATGGCAGGAATGGTTCATCTTGAGGAATAGGCAAAGCTCCCTTTGAACTTCACCTCCACCCATCCTGAATGCCGCCCACCCGTTGAGTGAAAAAAGGAGTGAAGTCCTTATTTCTGTTTTTCAGAAACAAAAAACTGTGACTATGTTGTTAAGATTCGATTTTGAAACTGTTGTTGAATAGAGGACAAATCTATTCATATAATTCCAGTATTATTTTTGTGGTTGTGGATAGCCACCAATCAATTTACTTGACATGAAATACTTCATTTTGGAACTACTTTGTGTTTCTTTAAAGGGCTTCTGTTCCATAGTTTTTCAGTTTCACATTTTTATTCTTTGCTAGTACATTTTCTTGTCTTTATCATCTTTATTTCTCTGCAATACATTTTTTTTCCAGTAAGCAAGCTATCTAAACTCAATAAATTAAGGCTCAACAGATCTGAAGCAAGAATATTTCAAGTGACTTAACATCCTTCTTTTCTAATGTTACTAGTATGCAGATAGCTGGCAATAAAATTTTTGTCAAGAGTCAAACTTGTATTTATGTATTTATTATTTTAATCAGAAGGTGGTTATAGTACAACCATGAATTCTACTGTAAGAGTACTTACATGGCTTGAGTGTAGAGTAATTATATTCTCTATAGTTCTGCTCATGGCTGCTTACTCGTATTGTAGATGAGACAATTATTGAGGGCTATGCAGGGTGTAACAACTATGCTATGAAGCTTGGTATGCGACTTGTGAGATAGAAGGGGAAGTATGCAGTGAAGTTGTAGCCATGTTGGTCCCAGGATATTAGATAAAGTGAGTGAGGTAATATTTTTTTATTAGACCAACTTTGGTTGGTGAGAGAAACAAGCTTTCCAGCCACACAAAGTTCTGTGACTGCAGAGGTGTTAACAGACCACTCTGCCTTGAATCGACCCTTACAATATGTGCTAATTTCTTGTGCCAAACAGTCTGTTCCAGTTTGCATTTTGCTATGCTGCTGGGAGCTCCTTTCCCAGACCAGAGGAAGAGCTATATGTGGCTTGAAAGCTTTTCTCTCTTACCAAACCAAGTCGGTTCAATAAAATAGTGGTTCTCAATTAGGAGCATGTGTACTCCTTGCGGGTACGCAGTGGTTTTCCAGGAGGTACATGCGCTTGTCTAGTTAGTTTTACAGCAGGCTATATGAAAAGCAATAGTGAAGTCAGTACAAACTAAAATTTCATACAATTACTTGTTTATACTGCTCTATATAGTATATTAGTGTTTCTCAATCTGGAGGTCGTGATTTATTTTATAATTATATGGTAAAAAATGAGAAAGTAAGCAATTTTTCAATAATAGTGTGCTGTGACACTTGTGTTTTTATGTCTGATTTTTTTTTAAAGCAAGTGTTTAGTGAGGTGACACTTGGGGTATGCAAGATAAATTAGCCTCTTGAAAGGGGTACAATAGTATGGAAAGGTTGAGAACCACAGCAATAAAAGATATTATTACCTCATCCACCTTGTCTCTCTAAGTAAAAAAGTTCCGTTTTTGCAGTCTGTCGTGTTCGTGGTTATGGTCCTGACATTTCATGTTTTGATCTGGACTCCTATGCTAAACTTTTTGTTGTGTGTTGGGCTTTAGAAGTACCACACGGGTGTCCTTTGCACCTGTTGTGTTCTGGGTGTGCCTTAGAGAAACTGTCAGCACAAGTCTCTTCATGTGGGCAGCATGGCTGGTGAGTGTGGAGGGGAATATAGAGGTGTGGGGGCCTCTGTTACCTGGAAATGATGTGGCGATGAGAGGAACTTGTGTTGAGGGCAGTGGGTAATTTTCCATGGGAGGTATGGAATGTTTGCAGGACAACGTATCCTGGTTTGCCATTTGGGTTGTAGGGTGAGTAGAAATGGAGAGCAGAGAGGGCCACAGAAACTGGACTCAGATTAAAGAGAACAGTGATAATTAAAATGTCAAGTGAAAGAAGCAAGAGAGTTATAGAAGAAAAATGAACATGAATTTTAGAAAGATAAAAATGACAGAAAAATAATTCAAGGAAAATGGACACTGAACAAGAATGAAGGAAAAAATACATCAAGCTATGGAAGGCTGGCCAGAGGACCGAGAGACGGGGACCCTGGTCTTAAGTCTGGCAGGGTGGCTCACCCACCAGACTGGCTTCTCCTTTCATTAGTTTTATGAAGTAGTCAGTGTGAATGAACTTTTTTAATGTTTTCATTCTTCCTCTTAATTTATTTAAAGTATTTAAATAATATGAATTGCATATTTAATGCTTACTGGATTAAGAGAAATTAATAAAAACTGTTACGAAGACAGCATTTTAATAGATGACTCTTGTAATAAACCTGAGCCTCTAACAATGTAAAATTAAAATTGCTATGCTTTGGGCTACATCACAGATTAGACATTTTTCTCTTAATTGAAAACAGATATTTTTGTCATTTTTGCCAAGAATGTAATAAACTCCATCAGTGTTGTTTTCCTGAACATTATAATGAAGTGTGTGCGCGTGCGCGTGTGTGTAAATAAATAAATAAATATATATATATAATATATATAACACATACACAACACACTCATTAGGAACCTTAAGAGCCCCAAGCCTGGGCAAAAAGGGTTTGAGCTGAACTTTGTTGCTGTGTTGTTTAAATTTGTGTTAATAAAACCAAGCCCCAAGAAGGGGCTGGGTTTGGAGCCCATAATACGTGTACTGCGTCTGAAAGCAGGGTAAGAACGGCATATGCTTACATGAAGTTTGCAAGCCTTCTGTAATTCAAAGGTAAAGAAAATCTTTGAAAATACCAGTGTGATTCAAGCCCAGTCACCATTGTAGACAAAGTAATCTTTCATGAACTTGGCTTTTTCTTAAAAGGAAAAAGAATAATTTTTGTAGAAGAAAAAAACATTGCACTCTGTGTTTCATCACAAACAAATAAGAAGTTTATTAAAAGTATTGTTTTAGCTCCTGAGTGTCTTAACTGCACTCATTTATGAAGAAATGTACTTGAGTGTAGAAAATCAACGCACAGAGTTAAATACTTTATATGTGCATTCTGCACATAAATTACTATATCACACAGCTGTAAAACAACAGGAATCTCATATCAGTTGCTGATAATTAGGGTCTCTAAATCTATGCATCATTTGCAACTCCCATTGTATCCATGTTCAAATAATTTCACAACCCACTACCTTCATTCTGTAATTGTTGCTTGCTTAAATCATAAATACTTAAGACATATTGCTTCATCCATATGTATCAATATACTACCGTCCATAGTACTATATACTACTTCCCTTTATCTTCTCTATATAGAGTATTTAGTCTTGCATTACTCTTAATTATCTGTTTTACAGTAGCACCTGGAATTCCCTAGCAAGATCAGGGCCCCATTCTGCTATGCTCTGTCGATGTGCATTAAGCCTGTCCATACACTTAAGACCTTAATTTCAATTGACAGGCAGATGAAGTATGAGATGCAGGAAATATTATTTTTGCTGTTTTACAGATGGTGAACTGAGGCGCAGTGAAGTTAAATCATCTGCCCAATGTCACAAAAATGGTGGCAGAGCTGGCAGGTTAAACCCAGATTTTCTAAGTCCTAGTCCAAGTCTTTCCTCATACATGGACATTCAGATTAGGAGAATCCTCATGCCATGACTTACACAAACACATCATCATTATCTCCATTATTGAATACTCTTTCATCTGTGGGTGGGGAAAGGATGGCGATTGCAGAAAGTAATGTATTTGGAGGCATTCCTTCCTCCCTTCCTGTGGATCTTCACAGTATCCACGTGAGAGGTACCTCACTCCTGCAGACCTTATGAAATGTACAGGAGTAGGGTGCCTTAGTCTTCTGTTGAGCTTTAAGAGACTTGATGAGGCTCTGTAGCCCCCATAAAGCTTTAAAATGCTCTTCTAGGAGACAACTACTATGGAAGATTCAGGAAGCTTGATTATTCCAGTTAAACCTAAACTGAATAGTTAGATCCATGGCTTTGGAATTCATTTTGGTTTTTGGTTCAAAATCACTCAAATTCAAAGATTGACAGGGCTCATTGTGAAGCTCACCATTTTCCACAAGCACCTGAAAATGCTATGGGGGAATTGTGATTTCAGGGGTGGGGAATTTTTTTGAAGGGCAGGTACGATTTGTAGCCAGTTATCTTAAATTACTGTTCTTTTAAGTATTTTTTTCAGGGTTTGTTTACATGCAGAGTTGCACTAGTTTAAATTAAGGTGTTAGGGTATGTCTACACTGATGGAAGCCAAGTCGCTGCCATCAGATCGACTGTTCTGGATCAATTGATTGGTCAGTGAAGACCCGCTCAATCGATCCAGAAGTTGATGCTGTAAAACCACCCTCTCAAGTGGTGCAGTGCAGTGAAGATGCTGCACAGAAGGGAAACACAGCAGTCGATGGGAGTTACGTAAGCTACTCTGTATAGCTTGTGTAACTTCCGTCGACTGCTGCCAAATCACCAGGGTAAGTGTAGTCCAGGCCTTAGTTTAAACTCATTTAGTTAAACCAGTGCAAAAGGCTTTGTGGACACTCTTATTTCAATTTAAACCAGCCTTACTTAAGCCATGTCTATACTACAAAATTATGTCAACCTGACTTTAAATCGCTTTTGTGTGTGTGCGCGTGTGCATTCTCCCTACTCTTCTTCAAACCCAGTGTTTATCATCTTCCCTCCCTGTGGCTTTACTGTTCCCTTTCCCTATGGGCCTCCCTGTTCTGTCTGCACCCTCCAAGTCACACTACCTCATCCTAAAGCTGTCTTCTGTCCCCAAAGTGGCAAAAAAAGAAAAGAAATAAAAATGTTGAACTCTGATGAATACTCCATTATTTTGATTAATGTTCAGAAATGTCTCATCCAATTCATTTCACACTTAGTGGAACATAAGATGGTAACAAATCAGACCCCATTGTTCATTTGGTCCAGTATCTTCTTTCCAACAGTGGGCAGCATAATATGCTTCAGAGTAAGCTGCAAGAAACCCCACAGCCAGCAGATGTAAGATAATCTATCTCCCCTGTGCAACTTAAGCCAAACAGTTAGAGACTGGCTTAAGTTCTGAAGCACAATGTTTTGTATTCCTTCCAAAACTTCTAAACTTTTATTATAACTCTGGATGTTCTTGTTTACCATACAAAGCTTCTACCAAAACCCCAAATCTGACATACCAGTTTTGAGACTAATATTTGTAGAGATCGGAAGAAGGGATGGATAAAAATTGGGTTTATATTGCAGCTACTTTCACTCCATTTTACATATCTTATATGTGGGGTGTAGATGTGCTTCATGTACATAAGAATTTGAATTGGCCACTTTGGGTCAGACTAGCCAATTATCCTTTCTTCATCAGGGGCCAATGCCAGATTTTTGAGAGGGAATAAACAGATCAGGACCATTATTGAGTGATCCATCCCCACTGACAGTTCCAGCTTTTGGCAGTTGGCAATTTAGGGACACCCAAAGCATGGGGTTGCATCCCTGATCAATTTTGCTGGTAGCTATTGGTGGACCTATCATTCATGAATTTATCTAATCTTTGTTGAACCCATTTATACTTTTGGCCTTCACAATATTCCCTAGCAACAGTATCCCTAGGTTGAGTGTACATTGTGTGAAGCAGTGCTTCCTTATATTTGTTTTAAACTTGCTGCCTATTAATTTCATTGGGTGACCCCTGGTTCTTGTGTTATGTGAAAGGGTAAATAGCACTTCCCTATTCACTTTTTCCACACTATTCATGATTTTATAGACTTCTGTCATTTTGCCATCTAGTTGTTTCTTTGTCTAAACTGAACAATCCCAGTCTTTTTAATTTCTCCTCTTATGGAAGCTGTTCCATGCTGCCAGTCATTCTTGTTGTCCTTCTCTGTGCCTTTTCCATTCTAATATAACTTTTTTGAGGTGGGGCAACCAGAATTGCTCACAGTATTCAAGATGTGGGAGTACCATGGAATTATATAGTGGAATTATGATATTTTCTGTCTTACTGTTTATCTCTTAATGGTACCTCACATGCTCTTAGCTATTTTGACTGCTGCAGCACATTGAACAGGTATTTTCAGAGAACTATCCATGCTGATGCCAAGATCTCTTTCTTGGTGGTAACAGCTAATTTAGACCTCATCCTTTTGTATGTATAGTTGGTATTATTTTTTCCAAGATGCATTATTTTGCACTTATTAACACTGACTTTCATCAGCAATTTTGTTACTTTGTCACCCAGTTTTGGGCAATTTTGTATTGTCTGCAAACTTTGCCACTACACTGTTTTCCCCTTTTCTACATCATTTATGAAAATGTTGACTTACATAGGTCCCAGTATAGATCCTTGTGAGACCCCAACGCTTACCTCTTTCCATTGTAAAAATTGACCATTTATTCTTACGCTTTGTTTCCGATCTTTTAGCCTGTTACCAATAAATGAGAGGACCTTCCCTCTTATCTCATGAGTGTTTACTTTGCATAAGAGTTTTGGTGTGGAACCTTGTCAAAGGTTTTCTGAAAGTCCAAGTACGCTATATCAATTGGATCACCTTTGTTCACATGCTTGCTTACACCCTCAAAAAATTAAAATAGATTTGTGAGGCATGCTTTCCATTTACGAAACTATATCTCTTGTTCGTGTGATTTCTGACGAATTACAAGGTTGTTCCTACAAAACTACTTAAAGAAGTAGTCCCATTGATTGCATAGTCACGAAATCTGATTTTTTTAATCTACTTTGTTCTTTCAGTATTGATCTTAGTAAAACCAATCTTAGTGGTAGACTGACATGGCACAGCAATAATAGATCTATATACAATGTACTGCCAGTATGAGAAACATTTTTACAAACTGGCTTTGTGCTTTTTAAAGTTTGCTAATATTGATATTGCTGGTAATAGATTTCTTAACAATGCTGTATGTGCCACATAAGTGACGTATGTCTTAAATTATTATACATGTGCACTGGAGACTTTGAGAAAGATCAAAGAGGTGGGTTAGCAATTCAGACCAATGTTTTAACCGGTAGAATGTCCAGATGGTTGTCAGGCAGCTGGGAATTAATCTCTAGCGGCATTATTAATCTGCTACACCTCCAAGTAGCTTTTTAAAAAAATTTCCTTTCCAGATACAGTATAATTTTCTAATAATAAAAAAGTGGAGTGGAAATTCTGAGAGTAATTGCAATATAATGGTCTATATCTAAAAATGTGTGAAAAATGAATGTAGTGGCAATAGTTGTTTATGATTTTGTAGTAGATAAAAAGATGGATGGAACTGAACGTAGGCTCAAAGACTGATGGCTTACACATTAGAAAACACTAAATCATATTTGTAAACAGAAAGCAAATGTGTGGGATTCCATTGTACATATATGATTTGGAGCATAGAAACTGGGTTATCAGTTTATTTTCTAATTTCTGCTGTGTAAGGAAATCATTGGGGTTTCTGTTGCTTAACTAGAGATGAACTGACAAATAACTTGATTTAGGCAATGGGATAATTGTCTGTCTGTTTACTCCTCTGTTCCGTATGGCTCCAATCCTGCAGGTTGCTGAGCACCTTCCAGTGTCACTCGCTTCAATGAGAACTCAGCAATTTGCAGAATTGAGCCCAACTGGAACTTTTCACTTGGTCCTGATCCTGCAATCTGGACTGAATTTTCTCTATCAACCTTTGAAGCCAATAAAATTCTGCATGGGCACAAGGTTCCACCTGCATGAATCAACTTTCAGGACTGGAACCTTAAGCACTAAAAGGGATGCAGTTTGTTGCATTTTAGAGCTCTATTTTTGGTCTGTTTATTGAGAGTTGTTGCTGTATGTGTTCTTTGAAAATTGTTAAATATGTTTCAGGTGTTTTGGCAGTTATTGATCCTCAAAGAATGCCAGAGACTGTTCGTTATGTGTAAGAAGTGGGACAGTTGTCACTTCAAATAAAACTACTAAATGTTCTTCCAGTGCAATATTTAAGAATTTCTTAAAATATTTAATATTATCTGCTATGGTACTAAAATACATTTTAACAGGATCATTCCTTTAATAGATATTTCTGTGGATAAAATTATTTCAAATGACTAAATTTCATCTGGGCGAAACAGTAATAATTCACTTCAAAAAAATTTTCCCTTAAAGTTGAAATCCATGACAATATTAAAAATTAAAACAAAACTTTAGATGACATTTTCTTTTTTGAAAGACCTGAAACAGACCTCCATATAAATAATGAAGTGACAATGGCTCTAAATTTTTAATTAATTTATAAGTACAAAAAGATGTAAAATCTGTATTCAAACCAATGCCTCGGGGGATTTGAGAAAAATACTTGATACTTTCTTGTTGGGAAAATAAGTGGCAAAAAGACTATAACATCAACTTCAGAGCAAACACTTCTATTTTGAGTGGCTGTACATTTGGGACATTTAAAAACCATGTCCTGTTAATTTATAATTTGAACGGATATCACATTGTTTATACTATAAACATGTCCTTTACAAAAGTTTTAAAAATGAAAAAACATCTGTATACGTACATATAAATCATTAATATATGAGGCCCTTAGTTTGAGAATTAAAAAAGAAAATTTTAAACGTTCAAAAATTTGCCTAGTAGAATTTTAATTTTCTTATTTTAATTTCCTGGCAAAAACTAGATACAAATTATTAAAATATAATTACCTAGAAAAGGAGTCGCCTACCACAGCTCTTTTTTTTGTGTTTTTGGAATGTTCTTAAAACTTTTGAATTGTAATTTTATTTTTGCTGAGTTAAGGCACCAGTCTTGCAAAGACTGACGCATATGATTAACTTCATGAATTGTAAGTTGTCCAATCCATGAAGGTGTAGACCCTTTACATCTGTGAAGCTTTGCAAAGCTTCAGTACCCTATCTGTGGTGATCAAATTATAGTTGTAAGACCAAAGCTAGATATCTGCTATTTCAGAATGACAGTTACCAAAATCATTTCTATAACAGAAGAAAGTATTTTGCATAAGTTAATTTAATTTTAATTTCTTCCCATATCTAACAGCATAGTACCATGTGAGTTCTGTGGGTAAATGAAATAATGTGTAGAGATTGTTTTAAATTGTGCTGATACACTTGATATCACCTGAAAAACACCAAAAAAAATGCCGAGGGTTAATGCAAATTCCAGATGGAAAAGCTGCTTTTATTCTACATTATGTTCCATTAGGAAGAATATTATTTATGACGTCCTTTAATTTGTAGGATGTTTGAAAATCTGATACAATTGTATAAATTTAAAACAAGTAGAAAGAGACAAAAAGCAATATCTGTGCTCTCCAAAAGAATCATTTGTGGGAAATGTAAACACAACAATGGAGAACCACTGTGCCCTTGACACAGAGAAAAAATGCAATTTGCATATAACAGAAACAATCCATATGCCAAACTTTCACAGATTCCTTGTTTATGTATATAGAAACCCAGATTCATCAAATGGAATGAATCAAACCTCAGAGAGAGGCACCATTTTGGTTAGTGGTTAGATATTTTGGGGGCCCAGGAGGAAAGGGTATGTTATAACTAGGCTTGATCATCCTGTTACACAAGATCAAGGGCTTTGGAAATCTTTAGCTATGAAAGAAAACCTTACTTTTCACCAAAGGAAACCTTCATCTTGTTCCTTGATAAATTATTTGCAAAGTAGTTTGGTATGTCGCTGTAAGCTTTACTGTAGTCAATCCTTTCTCTGCTGCTGCAGTTTAGACAGTCGTTTTTAACCTCCCAGTAATTTTAGATGGGATATTATATGTAAAATCATTTACAGGGAGGCAGCCCACCTCTTTCAATCTTAAGATTTTTCTTGTTATCCTCAGACAGCTTATCCTAAATAGCTTAGGAAAAGTACACAGGTTGTGGGCCTTCTTATAACTCTTGCAGAAAGCAGCTTTTTTTGCTTACGGCCTCCAAGTAAATCAGATCTCATGTACAAAGTGCCATTAGAGCACTATGCTGGAGTTGTGAAGAAATCAGCTCCGCTGCTTTTTAAGTTAAGGCCTGTGCTGTGGTCATGGTTGGTATTTTGCTCCTCTCTGCATTTCTTTGTGTTGCTGGAAATCTTTCTGTTAATATGTCTTCCCTCTTTTAGGCTTCAGGATGTTTCAGGTCTTGTTTTTCTGCTGGAGGTAATACAATTAGGGTGATAAATAAGCTTATGCTAGAAAAGGAGGTATTATTTTAGAGAGGGAAAAGAAGTGTATGCCACACCAAAACTAATCCCCACTCATGTTTTTTTTTTTTCATACAGACCACTAATGTGTATTTTTCCCTGTGAAATCCTTTCAGGATTAGGTGTCAGGATTGCAGTACAAAAATCCTTTACTTTGCAGTGAAAAAGGACGTTTTTAGCTCTTGCTTTATATAATTTTTTAAAAATCTATTTATATTCTTCCTTGCAAGTCATTATTTATGTATATATTATCTACCAGATATACATACTAGCTTATAAGAAAGGACATAGGATGAAGTTGGGAATGATGAACTTCGCTCTGCTAGTCTCACGTGTTTTGAGAGGTGTGGAAGCAGAGAGGATAACTGTTTTCTTCTTCGCGTTGCGTCAGTATGAGTGTTCCATCATAGGTGTACTTGTGATGCTGATGGAAAACTTTGGTAGTAGTGTCCATTAAGCCCATGTACGTGCTGTCCCCCTATGCTGCACCATGAGGCTTGCCATTGCACATGGGCTAACCCCCCTCAGTTCCTTCTCAGTTGCTCTTGGCTAGACACAGAGCTACTCATTTGTTAGGATCACACTCTATCTGCTTTTATACAGTTAGTTAGCCTGTTAATAGTATAGTTATAGTTATTCCTTACTTTCTTTATTTTACCCCTTCCCCCAATAAAATAAACTTTCTCATGGCCTTCCCCACCTGGAATCCTTCCCCTCCCAGTGGTGTCCTCAGGAAGTCTTCAGAGTGAGCCGTGAGATAACCACAAGCTATCTCTGTCTCACTTGGTATCTTCACTGCTGCTGACACCAAGAACCTCACCGTTTGATGCTCTCGGAGATAGTAAGCACACAGCACCGCTGATTTGCCAACAGACTCGAAGGGCGTGGGCACTGAGTCATCGGCACCCAGAGACAGTAGTAAGCACTCAACTAAAAAGGTGCTCCTGGTAAGCAAATCATCATTGGTGCCATCATGGACATCTCGTCAGGCACCAGAGCATTTGGCACAAAAAAGGTCCCCATCCTCTCCCGGCACCACTGCCAACACTGGGGCAATCAGTGCTTTCACATCTCAGTCCTACTGGCTCATGGGCAATTTCTCAGATTTACCCTGCAAAAAGACCAGTATCAAAACAGAGTGTTCCCTTTTGGGCTGTCATTGGCCCTGAGAGTATTTTCCAAAGTTCTCTTAGTGGTAGCTGGTTGCTTATGCTCTCAAGGGATAATGATCTACCGTTATCTTCATGACTGCCTTCTCAGGGTCCACTCTCTCCAGGAGGCCTATCGAGTTACCAACGTGACCATGAACTTCTTTAGACATTTAAGTCTACAGATCAACAGTGAGATGTCAACCCTCATTCCAGCCCAATCCCTAGAATTCGTAGGGGCTGACCTCAGCTCATTACCTGCCAGAGCATTCCTGCCTCAACACAGGTTTCTGTTAGCCTCGCTATTAGACACTATTTAAAGCAGCCTGCAAGTATCAGCCAGACATTGCCTTCAACTACTGGGGCACATGGCAGTGACCGCAGCAGTAATACCACATGCCAGGCTTCACATCCGATGCCTCCAAATCAGCTTGATCTACAAACCAAACAGACGGTGGAGAAACCCTTGTCACCTCCCACCAGGGTAAAAATCTTCCTAGATTGGTGGAAGGACTCAATCAAACTTTGCAGAAGGACCTTCATAGATTTAGAGGTTAGTGGGGCATCTGTCTTCCAAAAGAAGCAAAAAATGGATTATTATAACTGCTGTACATGATGTTAAACTGTTTGGAGGCATAATTTTAGATGTGTGAAAATATTACCTAATACTAAATAATGGAATTCCAGCCATCTATAACTTTAAAAGATTTTCTAGTAGAGAACATGTAAAATTGTTCAGGGGAAGAAAGTGAAATGTAGTACTTCAGCAGTGATTCAGCACTTGAATTATCCACATGAAAACACTATATATATGCAAAGAATTCTTGTTTATTATTACTTAGTCCTGTGTATTAAGAGTTGAATAAGTGGCATTCAGTAGGAAGTTTACTAATTACATGGAAAAGAATGAAGTTTTTTTAATAATCATATAAAATAAAACATATCATTGTGGATGAATAATTCCTTTTTTGTCTTCATATTATGCAGGTGTTGAAAATGTTGTCTTGAGATAAAAAACAATAAATTGCCCTACATTATTTGTTCTAACTTGAAGTTAGAATTTACAGTTTACCTCTCCTGCCCCCACACACACTTAGTGAAAAAAATCTGGTAAGTGACCTGGAGTTTTGGCAGATACCCCAAAAATACTGATGTGCGTGAGACCTTCAAGATGCCACCTCTGGCCTGAAGGTGATTAGTCCAGTGAAGACAAGCAAACAGTGATTAATAGAAGTTCAAAGTATCTCTGAGCTTCACGCACAAAATAACAGATCTGCACAGTGATATGTTTATATATCAGATAATTAAACAGATCAAACAGATTGTACTATTTCTGCAGATTCATGTGAAAAAATAATGGCATGATAAATGCTGGGATTGTCACATAGCAAAAATGCAGGAAGCACCTAGATAATTGATATTTATGGCAGTAATAGGATGACCACTAAGAGGTTTAGATTATGAGCTGCATTACTAAAGATTTCTGAAACTGCCTTTCTGAAGATGGAGAGACAGGATGGGTGGAGTAATATCTTTTATTGAACCAACTTCTGTTGGTGAGAGACAAGCTTTTGAGTTTAAACAGAACTACATTTCTGAAAATGCTTTATAGTGGTATGATGACACAATTGTTTGCTGTTGATGATTTTTTGAAAATAGGAAAAAAGGAAAGTCTGACTAGGCACTTAAAAGCAGTTCTGTTGGTATCACCCTCCATGGTTCTAAACAACAGGGGCAGCACAGATGTTTGACATCAGTAATGTTTACATGGCCTTAGGGTTTAATTGCTTCATAGTCTCTGTGAGGAGAATAAACAATGACAGAAACTCAAAGGAATGATATTCGGGCTATGGCAATGGCTAAATTTCACACTTCATTGCAAACTTTTCAACTATGGATAAATATCTACTAAAAAAATTAAGTTCTCTTTCTATCTTAGGGATAGGGCATCATGTACTCTCTGTTCTAAACTATCTCTTAATTAGGAATAAGGAGATAAATCCATATGCAAGCTGTTATAGTGTATATGACATCAGTACGTAAGCCAACAATTGCTTTCTGATGAAGATGAATGCACTGAGGTCTAAATTGTTTTCATCTGCTTTTCTTTCTGAACACATGAAAGGGTTGCCATGACATTGTTTGTAGAATATTTTCTGTTTGCAATATATGATATTAGACCCATAAAATGTAACCCTTCTGCCAGTCGGAGTTGGCAGCAGCAAGGGCTGGGTAGAATATCTAGGACTTCCTTCAACAATACAACACAACACTGGCTCAAGCCCCCGCCCCGTAACCTGGGACAGTTACATGCCACCCCTTGTGCATCTCTAGAGATAATACTTCCCCTTTCGTGAGCACAGAGACTAAGTGTAGAAAAGAGACTTTAATAGAAAGGGGAAAAGCAACTAGGTATTAACTTGGGAAAGCGCTGCAAGCAGGATTCACATGCATAAAACCATGAATAAAACACCCATCCCAGAGTATGTGGGGCAGTTTCCTTTTGCTTCAGGTTCTTAAGCACAGCAACAAGAAGTTCCTTTAATGTGCCCCTCCCTTCACAGCACCCCGCTCCTAGGTGTTGTCAGGGCCGACCCAGAGTCTAGATGTGCAGCTGAAGAGTTCCCCTCCCACCCTGGTTGGGATGAGTGCCTATTCTAAAGTTTCTAAACATTTGGTTGTCTTGAGACTCCAAAAGTCTGTGATACTTGGAAAATGAGGGGAATAGAGATTTCCTTTCCTTTGTATTAGACATTCACCCATCTGTGTTGAAAAGAATTGGATCTGTTGGCAAAAGATTTGGAGACGTTTTCTGACATAGTAGGTTGCATTGGACTGCAGACCTATTTTGTATGGGCTTTGGGTTAGATGTCCTGTTTACGCATAGTACAGGTAGGTTTAGGGGTACCTAAATGTGGAGAGACTCTCATGGAAGGGGCTTCTTGCCCTTGTCTCTCCTACACTCAACCGTTGACAGGATCTATTGCCCACAGAGTTTCCTTGTTAATTTCAGTGCAGTAAAGTTGTGATCTTTTGGCATGTAGATACATTGCCAAATGTATCTATATCTACATGTTATAGTGAACTTATAGCAATGTTTGTATTAAATATGTATTTTGGTATATGTAGAATATATGGAGAGAGTATATATTAGATAGAATAAATTAGACCATTCTTGAAAATATTGTGTTTTATATAAACCAAAGAAAAAGCAGAAAAATACATTTAATGAATTGGATTCCTTGTCATGGGATGCTCCACTCACTTCCAGTCTGGCACCTCCTCCTGCTCACTCTGGAGATTAGGTCTTGAGGCTGATGCCTCCGTTTGCAGTTTGAATGCCCTCACACTCTCTGACTCTGGTCTGCAGCTCTTCTCACTTCAGGACTCGCAGCTTTCTCTTCATGTCTTAGCTCGCCGGCTAGGTCACTCAGTCCCTTAACAGTCTTTCTGGGCTTCAGTTCCTCAACAGTTCTGGCAGTCTTCCCATTCACTGCCCTGGTGCCATTCCCTCAGTGACTGGTAGGGAAAACCTGGCCCATCCTCTCCTCCAGGTTCCAGTTTAAGGACCCTCAGCTCAGCAATACTGAGCTTCCTCTCTCTACCCTCACTGCTGCTTTACTGGAGTGCTTCCTACTCTCGGGTGTGTGTTGTTCTCTCTCTCTCTCTTTCCCCCCCCCCCCCCCCGGGTGTACCAGCTCCAAGAATCCTCGTCCCAGGGAGTGATTGCCCATTCTCAGCAGCTGCCCCAGTCTGTAGTCACCTTCCTGGTGTTATTGGTCCTGTGTGTTCCTGAACAGGTGAGCCTGTTCCTAATTAGCTGCCTCCAGCCAAAAGCTCCCGTTTAAAGCCTAATTAGGTGATTGCGCCCACCTGGCCCCATTCCGTTCCTGCAGGGCTAGTGTGGAGAAATTACCCCGTTGTGTTCTTTTACATAATACCGTTTATCAATCCTGTCTCAGTTAAACACAAGGGTCCAGTCAAGCTGTGCAGGAGCTGAGAGTGGAGGGAAGGTGGCTGGGATCCCGTATTCAGCTGGGTGAGGAGAGTGGTGGCAATTCAGACCCTGACATCCCTTAGAATAGCGTAAATGCTGGTCTCAGCTGTGCTGGTGAGAACAGTCCTGTAGAGAACCTTCTACCGGACAGCCATTGCCACCCATTCCCCAGCCCAATGCCTCCCTTCTGAAGAGAGGGATCTGTAGCTTGATTATGCTGGTGCAGCTTTCTGGCTGCATTGCTCCTGGAGCAGCAGAAGTAACTAGTTTGAAATAGGAGAGCCACAATTTGGCCCAAAGTATCATTGCTTGTTTTAGACCCAAAGGAACTACGACACGTGGAGATATGATCCTGACAATGCTACTCAAAGGCCATAATAAAACTGTATGAGGCCTGGTCTACACTGTCAACGTTGTCGACGGGAGATACGCAAGTTATGTACTGTGAAACTTGTGTATCTCCCGTCGACTTACTAACTTTCACTTACTGCAGCCTTCATTGCGCTGTGTTGGCAGAAAAGACCCTTCGGTTGATGCAGTGTAGGGGGGGCAGATTTACTGACTCGACCAGAGAACACTTCTGGGATTGACTGAGTGGGTCTCCACTGCCCATTCAATCGATCCCATTGCATCGATTCATGGAGTCCGACACAGCACCCGAAATGTAGGCATATGCTGTGATATTTAAAATGTTTTGTTGTCAGGTGAACAATTTGGCCTGTTACTAATGAACAGCAATATCACAGTTATGTTACAGGGACGCTTTTAAATAAACTGTAGTGATCAAAAAAGGCACAAACAAGATGTTGAAATCCAGCTTGCTGGTTTGCCAGCAATAGTCTCAATCATTTTGTAAGTAAAAGAATATTAAAAAAGGAATATCAAATCTGTGAATAATAGAAACCTACCAAAATAAACATGACCTGAAGTACATCCTTTGTATAAATTGGAGAAACACTTGCCTACTAAATAAGAGCTTTTAACATAATTAATGTGTATTATCACAAATATTAAAACTTTTTTTTGCTTTGTTTGTTTAAAAATATAATTTTAGCTTTCTAGACAGTAGTTGTTGTTTCTGTCACTAGTTAAAATCTTCTAAAATTTTTTGAATAGTGGGTGCAGCTTGAAACTTAATATTTGTATGAAATAAAGTATATGAACTGTACCTGGATTTTTCATATCATTTATCGGATAGCAAGCCTTCTGCCCTGAAGCCGAAGATTATTTTTCTAATTATAGTCATTGAAGAGCCTTAATATAGTTTTATTCTGAAAGTGAATTAGTAACTATTTAATACTTTTTCTTTTAAAGCTGGAGATGAAAACAAAAATAATGGAAGCTAAATTTCATGAAGAGAAGCTTAAATTACAGCAGAAGCATGATGCAGATGTTCAGAAGGTGAGAAATGTTTGGACATTATTTCTAAGGGATGTACACTATATGAATTTGTAATATATAGTATGATCCTAATAAATAATGAACTGCTGTATTTCATTTCTTTAGTTTCTTCAGATTAACAATCATTTTTCTTGAAAATGAGATTTTATTGTTTGTTGCAGTTTGCAGAAATTGATATGAAAGAGAGATATCTGATTCAGGCATGAACTTGAACAGAGAGAATGTCTCTGTGAAAAGTAATTTAATGTGCTTAAGTGATGATACTGCAGATATGGGTGTTTGGAAGAAAATGTGTTGCTTTACAGCCCAGCAACTTCTGTGGTTTCATCTGATGGTGAAACCTTAAATCTGTGATTTTTATCATGAACTAAAACCATCATCTGATTATTGTTCTTGAAACTCCAGCTTTAATTCTAGCATTCTGTTTGTAAATTTGTATTCCTTGGCTTTTATTTATTTTAGTCTAAACTTCAGTGTCACTTAAACTTTTTCTTTTAATTGTTTAAATGAGTCTATCAAATACATTTTCTTATCAGTACAGTAAGAGTCCTGTCTTTTACTATTTTGTTTGACATTGCCTGAAAAAGTAGGCTGTTTTAATAAACAGAACTGTAAAGAGCTGATTACTTACAATTAAATTTAGCTTAGTTTATTAAACTTTTATTTTACATATTCTGCATAGCAAAAAAATGTTATCTGATAATGGTTTCGTAGGGTTAGGTAGGATTTCTTCTGACTGTGTTGCAAAGCATCACTTTGGAAATGATTAAAAAGACGATCACTTCCCATACTGTTTGTTAGTGTATGCTTTTTATGCATGAGGTCAGATTCTGTGAGGTGCTAAGTGCTTCTTGGAAGGTGCTCATCATCCTTAATTCCCAGGGAGTTAATGGGAGTTGAGTACTCAGTACCTCACAGGATGAGGTTCATGAGCCTTTACCCTAATTTAGGTTTAGCATTACTGAGTGTCTCGGTTTTGTTTTTCAAAACTGAATCACAGACTTGGAGGAAGTCAGTTGACACAACACTGTGACACATCAAAGGTTCCTATAAAGGATGTTAATATTTGGTCAGGTGCATATTTGGCTCATCTGTTTTCAAAGCCTGTAAGTGTAACTGGCTAGTGAAGATGAGAGTCTAAAGGAAACAGCTTTGTGAGACTAAGAAATACTTTAAATGCTTTCTCATCTCCTTAGTTGTCGTCTTTTTCAAACTGCTGTCAAGATTCCATCTTTTGAAGTTGTTTTATCATGTTGGGTATATTTTAGAAAAAGTTGAATGGTGTTGCTTTAATTCTTTAATCACCCAGACGATGTATTGTAAGTGAGAGTAACATTCTATTTTGGGGTGGCAGTTTTCTGCTTGATGTAGTTTTTAGAATTACTATAAAATGTTTTAATGTTAACTTAAACGTTAAGTTTAACATTCAGTTTATAGTATTAATTAAAATAGCACCTTAAACTGCAGCCATAAATGTAACAACTTACATAAATATACATCTTTTTATTTTAATATTCAGATTAGACAATACTATAAATTTAGGTATGTCTACAATTTCAGTGGTAAGTATATTTTTATAAACACAGCAATGTTAGTATTTTTATAAATACAAACATCTACAGAGGATTGTCTTTTGCTGTTTAAAACAAGTGTTATGAAACAGAACATTATTTTGAAAAACCATGTAGTGAAAAATCAGACACTTAGTTACCATAAATGGTACAAATAATAGTGAGGGAAAGGACAGAAAGTAAAATAATTTTATTGCATTTACTTGTGGAATATTAGCACCATGAAAATTAGTATATAATATATATAAGTAGAACAGCACACCAAACACCATCATTAAACCCCCCAATTTTATTCAAATAAAAAAGGGTTTGGCGCATTGACTGCTCACTCTTGTGATTTAATGAGCAGTTAAGTCAATATAACTAATGTTGTTAAAACCCTTTTTATGAGACTTCAGAAAGAAAAAGAGTGAAATGTTTTTTAAAATAATCTTGAAGGCTTAAGGAAATAAAGGAAGTCTGGATAAGAGGCTTCCATATCCCTACATATCTGTTGCTTTCCTTCTATGGCTTACCTCCACAGTAGTGCTCTTTTGGGATGGCCAGATTCATTCAGTGGAGGGAGAGAAGAAGGTGGAGATACCAGTGCAAGGAGTTGATGGGGTCAAGATTAGAAATTATGCTAATGAGTCTGGTAGAGTCAAAGTAATTGACTGGAAAATGAGAACTGGTGACTTTCTGAAGGATCAGGATATGGACATATCCTGCTTGTGTATAACCAGAGAGTGGTTATGGACCATAAAGACAGGCAAAAAGATTGCCTTTTCTGCAGAGAATTGCAAGCAGATTTATAAATGGTTTCAGTGGTAAGATAATGGGGTGAGGGACATTTTAACAATATTAACGGTACAGGGAGAGGAATTGATGGGAATGAAGAAGAAAACAATTGTATACTATTAAAGGAGTCGGACATGGAGAGGAAGTTGTATAGAGTCATCAATGTGCACACTAAAACCCCATAGAGAATGTAATACTACCAAAAACCAGGGTAAGACCCAAAAATACCGCCCTTGCTTTTATTTTTGGAATAGCCAATTACGTATTTATTTTTATTTTTAATGACACAGCAGGGTCTCTTGGTAAGATGTCTTACAGTATTTTAAAATAAAATAGAAAAATTGTTTACCCACTGAATGCCAAAGTATTAGTTGTTTTTGTTAAAAAAAAGAAAACATTGCATCTCACATTTTCTTCACTGTGTTCATGTTCTGTCTCTGGTGAGATCCCAAAGAGATTAACTGAACATTTATCAATAAAATGTATGCTCACATTCTTGGATTATCTTTCAAAACTGTTAGTTTTATTGTTACACCAACATTATATTGTGTTTGGGCTGAGACAGAGTCTAATGGTTGGAGTCAGAGTCAATGGTGGGAGTCAGAGAATCGACCTAAGGGTCAGAGCCAGATTTAGAGACTGGGGCCCAGGATCTGGAACAGGTCAGAGAAGAAGGAACCAGGAGCCAAGTAGGAAAGCAGGGTTCAAGAGTAAGGCAAGAAGGCATGGTCCAGTGTAGCAGCCAGGTACAACCCAGTAGTGTGGACACCTTGCTGTGCCTCACTTTGGGTTTAAATGAGAAGCCCTGACGAATCAGAGTGTTCCTCCAATCAGGCCCAGGGAAACCCTCCCTGATGTAACTTCAGCCTTATGGTCTTTCCTGCTCAACTGGTTAGTAGCGAGCCACTGGATGGGAGCAGGGAAGTGACAGACAATTGGGAACCCTGTCTAGGTCCAACACCTGTGGAATCATGATGCTCTTGATGCCTTGTGAAGATCATTCTTTTTCAGAATCAGTTCTTTGTCTGTGTAACATTTTCTCTTTCTTATCACGTTTTTCTTCGTTAATGAGAACATTTGCACTAAAATAGTACCTTTGTTGCTGAGAAGTTCATATGCTGCTCTTAACTGCTTCCCATCTGAATTTACCCTCTGTTTATAACATTGCAATTGTTTACTGTGGAAATGATAATTTCACACAGTTCATAACTTCCATGAGGCCCAAGCATCTCTTGACTTCTCCTTTTTTGTAGATTCAAAACTCCTCCACTATTACATACCCACATACATGATATTGTTCTTTGGTTGTGGGTTATATTTTCCTTTTCAATCACAGGTTTGCTAAAGTGTTGTGAATTTCTACTACAGATTTTGGATAGAAAGAATAATGAAACTGAGGTGTTGAAGACCCTCTACAAAAGTAAACAGAGTGAAGCTGAGGAGACTATTAGGAAGCTAGAGAAGAAAGGTGATATTATGAGAGAATCTTTTTTGCTTTCTATTTTTGTGTGGTAGTACTGTATACATTAATGACTAAGAGCCACATTTTACCTTTAGATGCATATGTTCAGCTGCTATGGAATTTCAGTAGGAGTTGCAGGCAAAGATTGTCCCTAATTTTTCGTTTGATTTGGATGGTCATTTGAGCTCCTATTTTCCATATTCAATTTTTCAAGAGACAGCATGTTCTTGCTAGGTGTAGTGCTTACTGGTTTTTGTGGGGCCTAAAATACCATATAATCAGTGCTTCTTGTGATAGAAGTACTTTGATATCTCAAAAACCAATCGGAACTAGAAAGTTCAGTGGCACATGATTTCTAAAACTAATTAAAAATTTTAAACCTCTTAAATAGTTCATGGTTAATTTTAAACTCTGGGTGGAGAATTTGCAGTTTCTTTATTATCAGTGCATTTAATCCAGCCCTACTTTATTGTTTATTTAAATCTTTAGGTCAAGATTTTTGAGAAGTGACTAGTGATTTTGAGTGCCTCAATATTTAGGAACCCAGTGTGACAAATTTTAAGGGGCCTGATTTTCAGAGAGCGGATGCCCAGCTTCTTTTGAAAATCAGGATCTTTTCATGTGCTCCAGTTGGGGACTCAAAATCACTAGTCACTTTTGAAAATTCTTAGAGAATTACATGTAAACTTGCTATTGTTTTTCGGCTGTTCTGCTACATTGAAGAAAAATTGGTAGTGCATGAAATCTCGATGCAAGGTTTTTAGAGTTGCAGTGTTTTTATGTTTTCCTTAGTCACTTAATTTTCTTATATTAGGTACTTTAGGTTTTACAGAATTCCATATATATTCATATTCAAGTTTTCACAATAAAGAGGGAGGAAAAAAACTTATCAGGAAATATTGTATAAGTAAACAAAACTGCAGTGAAAAGGGAACATCCCATATTTTTTTGAATATCCAGTTTTATGGCATGGAATTTACGTGCTACATTTGTAAGGAAGTTGACACAAAAACAAAATATTTTTAAGATACACTTCTTATTTCACTTTCTGATATCTTTGTAAGACTGGAATTATCTAATTACATTTGTTGCCAATATTGGAAGAGGGCATCTCTTGACTTGGTTTATTTTCTTATTTTTTGACAGTTCAAACTCTTGTTCGCGAATCACAAGTTGTCAGAGAGGCTAAGGAAAAGCAGATAGTGGAGTTAAAGAAGTTGTGTGAGCAAAGCACAGATTCTCTGAACAATGATTGGGAGAAAAGGGTAATGGATAACATTTTATTTGCTTTAATTCTGAAGTCCTTGTTCAATAGAAATGTAGAAAAATCAGATGTACAGTTCATCAGCTTGATAATGATGAATTAAAAAAAAATTAAAAGGGTGCATGTTACTTTTAAAATTATTTTTCTGTATTCTCTTGGGTCATTTCTAGAGTAACGTTGCCAGTTTTCCTTTGCAAACTTTTCACCTAGAAGAGATCATTGTAAATTTGACCCAGTGCAGAATTTCGCCATTTTAATTTATGTCTACTACCATCACAATACCTAGCAAATGACAGTCTTTCTTTGGAGGCTATCCCTGATTTGTCCTTTTAACAAACCCATTTGCCTGGGTGTACAAGGAAGGTTCTTCTGTCGGGTTCTCTTGGATTACAGTTTACCTGTTGTGAAATTTTTATCTGTTTAACTATTGCTACCCACAGCCACAGTGGCTCTTTTGAACAATTATTTATGCAGTAACACATTGTCCAATAAAAGTTTTATTTACTTTTAAGCCTAAGGCAGCACCAGTGCATACTGTGACAGATTTATGGTTGTACAGTTCCAGCCTTGCCACAATATTCCCGAGACAGTGTGGTGCTAGCCCACTGGGAGGAGGAAGGTTGCCCCAAAGGCACGGTGCTTCCCTTCCCAGAGTAGATATGCTGTTTAATTTTATGACTTGGAGCCTGGACCAAAGGCCTTATTATTTTTTCTTCTTGCTTTGGAAGAGGACTTGCTCATAAATGTTTTTCTTGATATCAAAGAACCTGAGGCAAAAATAATTGATGTTTTGTTTCTTACGAAAACAATATTTTGAACCTGAATTCATCATACATACTAGTTAACTGTTCATGCAGAGTAAGTGCTATTCCCAAAGCTGCCATTGTCATCAATGATACAACTACATAAACAAGGATACAAACAAAAATGCTGTTAAGTTTAAACCCACTAAAAAACACAAGAGGATGAAAAGACAACATTTATGCCATGGAGAAAAGTGATAGTCCCGTGTTCTAAGACAATACAATAAAAATGGACAGTTAAAGTATTTTTATAATGTATATGAAAGTTATTTCATTTTATCCTTCTCAAATGCTTTTTTTTCTTTTGAATAGATGTTCACCTTTGCAAACTCATGTCATTACCGTCTTTTGTTGCGTGAGGAGTCAAGTTGTTCACTGTCCGCTTATTTTACTGATGTAGTGTTGTAGAACAAACTATAGGCTGTGTTTTCAGTATGATCTAGAGTCAAGAAACCATGTTGCTTCATGTAACATTTACTTTAAAAAAATATAATGGAGTATTTTTCTCTGATTTTGTGCTTACTGAAAAGCTAGTTTTTTTCATCTGTCCCAAATTTTACGAAAGAAGACATATATATAGCCATATAATAAAGTTCTTTTTCTCCCAATGGTAAATATTGACCCAATGGTAAAATCATGTTACTAGCTTTCATTATGTGGAGTTCCATTTGGGTAAGAAGTTTCTGAGTAACTGCTATTAGGACTCTCATGTGGTGGTTATCTATTACGTTTTAACTCTGGCGGTCGTTTTTATATTTCTGTGTGTAAGGGTTGGTGCTTTTTAATTTCTGTTTTCAGATTACTTTTAAAAACATGCTAACTACAATCAAGTTTCTTGAGACTGAAAAATAAATTCATTTTTCCAGCACTGGTTTTTCCCCTCTATTCAGTTTGTTTTCATTCTTACAGTTCTGGAGATGACTTACACTGTCACTGTTCACAGTAGATACTATTAAGAGGTAGTCCTAATGAATTACATTACATCGTTACATACGTTTGCATAAAAATTGTAAGATCAGAAATATCAATATGTTTCAGGCACCATACAAGGGCACTGCACTGGTGTTTTTATTTAAAAAATAAATTTGTATAAGTTAATATGATTTTAACAGAGATTGCAGTTTCATTACCCACATTTGTGCATCATTGCATGTTCTTTAGGTATTATATATTAGTTGTTTATATATTAGTAACTGGTTCATTTTCAACATTAAAAAGTATACAAGATCAACAAAATTAATGGAAAAACCATAAATATATATAGTCTCAATGTTCTGTTAATATAAGTTGGTTGGTGCATACATTCTTAAGATTCCTTCCTTTTTAGTTCTGGAGCAGTGGTACAGAAAACCTTATCACAGATTAATAAGGGGGTCAAATATATGAACTTTATTCTACAGGTCAGAAATGTCAGTTGTATAGTTTTATAAGTCACTGCATAGCCTGGTAATAATTTTTTTGAAATCTAGCTTCACAATGCTGTGGCAGAAATGGAAAAGGAAAAGTTTGATCTTCAGAAGAAACACACAGAAAATATCCAAGAACTGCTTGAGGACACAAACTCACGTCTTAGTAAAATGGAGACAGAGTATTTGGCACAGACAAAGGCAACTGTAAGTTTGGGATTTTTTATATATATTATGACCACAAATATGAATTGTAATATTCAGGTTTCATGTACCTGTGCATTTTGGAATGCTCATTTTCTTAAGACATAGTGCATCAAAAAGGCAGTATTGGAAAAGGACTTAAAATAAGAATTATTTTTATTTTGTCCCTCCACAAAAGTGTGCATAAAGACTGGGGGCAGAAAAACATTTCTGACAGCCCTACACTACCATGCTACAACATTATGATATTGTTTCGTTAAAGAAATGGTAGAAGTAGCACTATTTTATTTCAGATATCTAGGCAGTTATTTTTTCTGTAAACTCAGATTAAAGATGTTTGAATCTCACTTCCCTGCTTCTTTTAACAAAAGTACAATAGTGAATTCTAGGGCTTCTGAAAGGTGCTGGATTGATAGCACTGGAAGCTAAAAACCAGAGCAGTGTGGACAGTTGCAATGAAAAATTTCTCAGATTTAACCACTAACATGGCTGTCATCTGGAAAGGAGATCGTCTTTTAGGGATGAAGATGATTGAATCTCCATCTCTGTTTAGTCCTTGACTTATCTGCTGAGACTGATAACAACTGTATCTTTTGTGGTGTAAGTTTTTTATTGAAGTTAGTTATTTATAAGAAATGTGACTGAGAGAGCTATTCTATTACAGTAGGTAAACGAATTTATTTTCTTTAATTGGGGGGGAAGACTGAGTACACACTGACAATACTTTATGAAAATGTTTCTGGTTATTAATTTTACTTACTTATCATTCCTCCTATTTACTGCTGCTTCCTGTTCATGAAGCTGAACTGTTCCTCTTATTTTCCAGTTCTATTGCTCTTGATTTAAGCCCAGAAACGGTAGTTGACAGTTTGTCTCTGAAAGTCTTGAGAGTCTATCATTTTGCTCAGCTACTCCTGTTGTCATATAAGTATAGCCATAATCTGTTGGTTTCTTTGTTTGTATAGTGCTTAGTGTGTTCAATGCATTTTATTAATTCCTTAAGAGAATTTTTAAGAATTACTCTAACAGAACAAACAAATATTAAATGAAAAGCTACATTCCTGTCACGTGCTGGTGTGTCATCTCAAATGGCCCAAACAGCTGGCTTAGCTGGTGGGCTGGGAAAATCTTTTTGGGATACTGTACATACTACTACTTAATCCCCTGGAAGTGGATACAGGTGATACCCAAAAAAAGAGGCTGCTTCTTTAAAGCCTTTGGTTATGGATTTTGAATATATAGAACGGGGTGGACAAACTTTTTAGCCTGAGGGCCACATCTGCATACTTAAATTGCATGGTGGGCCATACAGAGGGGCGGAGAGAAGGGGCGGGGCTGTGCAGGCCATACGGTGGCCACCGCACGGTGTTGCTTCGGGCCGGGAGTGGCTCCAGTTAGGGTGCTGCTGGTAGGAGAGGGACAGGGGGAAAGGGTGCCGTTGGGAGGAGGGGAGCTGCTGCTGCACTCCAGTCAGGCCCAGCTGCAGGGCCTGATGAAAAGCTCAGACAGGCTGCAGTTTGCCCACCTCTGAAATAGAAGAAGCTATAAGGTTGGGGTTGTAGTTTTTATAATCGTGCTTCAAATATTCAGATTCTATTGGGGAGCATTTGTGTGGAAGCAACAGTTGCTGCTTTCGAGAGAACACTAACTCTGGCATTAATGATAGTACCCTCCTAGAAGTGTGGACTTATGCAAACAGTGTATTGGAAGACCAGCAGTTATTGGGGGTAATCTTTTTTTGCTCAGTCTAGCAGTGGTAGACAATCCTCCAAAGAAAAAAACAACGGGCAACTACCCTTAATCTTGATGTGTTTTAACACACTTGGAAAAGAAAAGGGTTCATTCTGAATTACATATAAGTTCTTATAAACCTCCGGGGAACACACTGTGTATTGTTAAAACGCTAAAAGGCAGAATAATTTAAAAATCAGTTGTGAAATGAATTTACTATACACCATACACAGTTTATAAAGTAAATATTTGTTAGTAAAAATCAACAAGTCCCTTTCAAAGAAGTATCTTGTTCTTTTGTCATCAAGATGAGACATTAAAGAAAAGTAATAGTCTGAATGAGCAAAAGGGCAACGTCAAACAAATTTTATTCTATGATTAATGAATGTTGAATTGAAAAATTAGCATTCAGACCCTGTCATAGGCAACTGTAAATATGGAGAAAAATGGACACAGTCTGTCAGCAGGATTGAATTTAAGAACCATCAAAAGTAGACAGATCTTGCTGAGCAGCTCCTGATTTAATAATTAAACAAGGTAGAGTTCAAGGCATGGCTTAAGATGAAAGACTAGACTGTCACTGAAAATTAGTTTCTCCTTTTTTGTTATTTCAGACTTTTTTCATTTTTCATGGCATTTCATTCTGCCAAGAGTGCCATTTATTGTGAACAAGTGAATTGGCTGAAAGATATAACTCTTGTCAATATTATAATTCAAGTGTTTCCTCCACTAAACAAACCTTTATTTATTGGAAAAAAATAATATAGTTTAGTGTAGATAGCAATGGTTATGAAGTGTGTATGATTTGGCATCAATTAATGATAAAACAGTGAGGCAACAATAGGTTACTAGCTATAAAAACATTTATGAAAGCTTTATATAAAGGAGTTTTTGGTATTACTTTTATTACAGAACTAGGGTTTCCCCCACTGCACCTCTCTCACTCTCATTTCTCGTATTTTTAGCCATCTCTGCCATAGACCTTACCTTACCATTATCCATAGCAATGGTCCTGTGGCATGGACTATGCAAGAGGACATTTAGGGTCAAGAGAGGATTGGGAATGTGTGCACACTGCACAAGTGGTTAATTGAAAGATGGGTTAATGGTCTAAGTCAGCAGAGTCATTCTGGACTTCTTTCCGTGCAACTGAGAGAAGAATGTTTGAGGAAGGAGTTTGTGGGTATGTAATATTGCTGAGTCAGCCAATTTGATGTCTGGAAGAGTGATGTCTTCTCTTAGAAGCTGAATATCACTTCTCTAATACAACCAGCCACCTCAGAAAGGACAGTGTTGCTTCTTAAACTCTTCTCTCCAGAATTCTCATGCTGTGTATTTTACTAGATTGTGACTATTTATGGTAAAAGGCCATTAATAATATTTTGGATGAATATTGATGCTTAGCCTTGACTGAATTTTTATTTAATTAATTTTTGTTAAGATGCAAAGGAATTCACAGTCCCTACTTTGAGGAGTTTACAATATCAATTAAATGGAGAATTTAAAATGCAATGAGTCCAAAAGGAAGGCTATGATTTAGAACTTTTGTGTTTTCTTTTTAAGCATTTGAGTGATAGTGTTTTCTACTGACATGGGTTAGTGTTTGTCACGTTAAAATTGTTTTGAGGAGGGACATGGTTCAAAAGTGAAAACTCAAGGGGAAGGAGGGAATTCCTTATGGATAGGTGACAGTAATTTCAAATTATAAATCTGTAGAAAAAACTCCTGAGGAAGGCCAAAACACGTCAATAGTTTTGGAAGATCCTTGATTGTTCTTCTTTGGAAATTGAGAGGGAAATCCATCCACAGAGTATAATATGAATACCTAGTGTAATTAGATTAGTGCACAAATCTAGATTGTGAAAGCGTTCCCGAATTGATTGGACAAAGTTTAATGTAGTCTTACGCTCAAAGGGCCAAATTCTGAGCTGTGCTCTAGCTGCTTCTTTGATAACTGTTTTAGGTCCTGATCTTGCATTAGGCTCTCTGTGGGCAGCCTCCAGATGCAACATCCATGTAGTCCAGGAGCTCTACTGACCCATATTGTACACTGCACATTTCAAGAGGGGTATCAAACAGTTGCTGGACGATAGGGAGAGTGCCCACAGTCCATTGAGCAGCCTATCCGCCACAGCAGAGATTTCAGGAATGTTCTTAAATATGCTTTTCATTAAGGAGCATACTGACCAAAATACAAACGTAGATGAAGGAAAGCCCTAGGGTATGTCTACACTGACAGTGGCAAAGTCGCCTCCGTCAGATCGACCATTCTGAATTGATTGAGTGGTCAATGAAGACCTGCTCAATCGATCCAGAATTCGACGCTGTAAAACCATCCCCTCAAGAGGTGTTCCCCTCAAGCCGCGGTTCCCATCGGTGCAGTGCAGTGAAGACGCTGCGCAGAAGGGAAGCACAGCAGTCGACGGGAGTTACGCAAGCTACTCTGTATATCTGTGTACCGCAAATGGCCAGGTAGTTGTATACCAGGGCTTATTGAACCCCTCTCATTGATGTTTCAGGTTCAAACTAAAAATACCAAATATTTTCATGCAATTTATAAAAGATAATTTGAAAAGATGATTTGAAACTACTACTGTATCATGTTTTAAAATTTACAACAATGCATATTTTCCATGTTAATCTTAACACAATTTCATTGCATGCTACAAGCTTCATGGGGGCTTGGCTTTGTTGTGTCCCACTTGACATCTTAAGTTATCTTTGTAAACACTGTTCTCATTGGCTATGAAGTTGATAACTTTTTTTTTCTTACCAAATTTCCCCCAGCTGGCAAAGTGGGATATCCTCCTTATCTTATCACATGGTTCAATCTATTGGGCACAGGATGTCTGAAAGCTGCTGTTTGTCAAAAACAGGATAGTAATCTCTACTAGCTACATGACAAATCCTGTAACTTAAAAGTAAAATGTACTTGACTTTCTTTGTTGTCTAAACAAACCAGACCCTGCAGCTGGCTTTGCATGCATGGAAGGAGTCTCTTTTCAAATGCAATACAAGTGTATGGTTTGGGTTGATGTGTTTGAAAAAATATTTTAGAGTATTTTACAAAGTTTGGGTAATACTATTCTGATAGCATGTGTGTGTCAAAAATGTCTCCACATTTAAATATACTAAAAAACATGAAGTTGAATGGAGTTGACAGATGTTTGAGTTTTTACTTTCCTTTAACAGAGGGTGAAAATATTCTTCCACTTCCCCTCCCTCCCCCCCACCTCCAAACCTTTGTTAATATAAAAATAACTTTGATTCGAACATCCTGAAAAGGCAGCTGTGTCATATTTTCCCACCTTAGCCTCCTCAGGAATCCTATTAGCATTTCCTTAATACACTAAGATCAGTTAAAGAAAGAATGGAGAAGAGAAAAGATGTTTGATGTTCTTTAGAATTGTTTCAGACTTTTTTATTTTAATTGCTGAATGCTGTGAAATTGTGTTTTAATGCAAAACTTTTCAGTGTATATTTATAATTTATTGAAAAGGGATCATTATAAGGAGAGGCAAACAGAAAAGGAAGCCGTCTCAAGGGATGTACACAGGAAGGGAATTTGGAATGCTTGTGTTATAATCCTGGTTCTGACACTGATTTACTGTGTTCCCTTGAGCAAGGGTCTCTCTCTGTGCCCCTATTTTCCCATTTATAAAATGGGGGTAATAAGACCTACCTCATGGGACAATGTAGATTATTTAGTTAATGTTTGTAAATTGATATGAAAACTTACTAAAATGTCAAGCATTATTGAATATTGTTAATATGTATATCATAACCACTTCTCTTAATAGCCCCCTAATTTATAGCAGGCCACACTTATCAGTGTATCTCAAAATATCTCATACAGATAGGAGTACTGTACTCAGCCACACAAAGAAACAGTGTTTTATGTATGGAAAATATCTTTTATCAGCTGCTATGTCAGGTTATTTTTGAAGTTTCTTGGATGTGACACTAAAAGAGACTGACTGCAAATAATGGACAACTCCTGAATTTTGTAATCCTTTGGTACCTCAGTATATTTATTAGGAACATGCATTTTTAGTAACTGAATAAGTATTTCATTACATTAAACATTTGGTGCCAATGTAATGAACAAATTGCACGAATTGGATTCCATAACAACATTATAAAGGCTACAGAATTTTACCGGATACACCTATATATGTGTAGAAATCTAATGAATTTCTTTATCTGCCCAACTGACTTGTTTGTTCTTGAACAGGAATACAAATAAAGAAAATATATATATGTTTGCTGGTATTAGTCTTGAAAATTTCTTTTTTGGCCTCTGTCTTGCATGCAGGCTATCTATATTGTCATTGATCATAGTGTTGTTTGTTTTTGACAGGTATGAAATAGCTCAAAATACATTATCATAAATTACAATATTTTCTTTGAACTATTCATTTTGCTTCATATTAAAAAAGCTTTAATCTATAGAAATCTAGTGGAAGTATTGTTCCAGTTTGGGGTAGGGCAGAGGTCACACTTCACTTTGTTTGAAACATGTATATTTTGAAAGCTTTGATACATTATAGAATTTACTGTCATGATTGATGACAGCTTTGCTTTTATAACTCTTGTGTTTCTGGACCACCAGAGAACTGCAGTTGCTTTAGGCTGTTGAATAACAACAGGGGTGTACACTAATTTATTCTTAACAATGACCTATTCTTTTAGAACCAGATGGTCAAAGAACTGGAGGCCCGGGTCCAGCAGCTGACTGTAGAGGCTGAAAATAGTAATTTACAGCGTCAGAAATTATCTCAAGAAAAGACTGACCTAGAGCAATGCTATGAAGCAGTATGCACTGAACTGCAGGAGATGAAGACAAGGTAATTAATAAAATAATCAGAGTTTTAAACCAAACCACGTGACATTTCCAAAACCAAATGTCACTCACTCTCTTCCAGAAAATCAGTGCCCAGAAATTCAGTCTTAGAAAATAATCACAAAAATTTACCCTCCCAGGTGCAAAAACTACTGTTAAACTCTCACCAAGATGATGATCATGAAAAAAAATTTTTTACATTGTACATTTTTTTTTTTTAATATTTTATCAGTTAAGTAGGTGGGTCAGTAGAATTTTCAGAAGCTTCAAGAATTACATAAAGCAAATAAAGTACCAAAATTTGAAACCAATGTCCATTTTATTTTTCCTTTATTAATACTTGTAGGTGCAACTCACTTCAGAAAGAGAAGGATCGCATTATACAAGATTATGAACAGAATATTCAACAACAACAAAACAAATTTGATATTGACATAAATTTTATGAAACAGGAACATGCTCTCTCTGCGGCTAAGGTATGTTTACAGGCATGCAACCTCCCAGGAGTAATGGGAATAAAAATGCTTGCTTATCAATTGTGTAAAGAATGGGACACATTTTTAAATGGTGTGTAAATCTTCAGTCTTGCAAATACTAAGGCAAGTGAATAAATTTACCCAAAGTTGCTGCTCAGTTGCCTTAGTTTATTTATGTGCTGTGATGGCTTGGGGGATCTGTCTGTATAAATTATGAAATTTGGTTGATATTGTGAAGTTGTGTTATGAAACTTGTGTATTTTTTTGAATGCCTCAATATCTATGTGGATTGCAGGCATGGACTGTGTCACATCCTCCTAGATTATATACAGTGAGTGTTCTTAGAACTCAATGACCTCTATTCAGGTGAAAACACCTTGGAACAATGGGTGGAGTCAAGCCTAGGAAAAATAATCTTATTGTTCCGCTCTGCAGGGAGGGAGGGAAGTAGGAGCAATGGAAAATAACTAAAATATAGAACAAAGAAAGCCAAGTGTTAGAAAGGAGGGTATATCAACAGAGAGACAGGAAGTTTGGGAAGGAGGGAGGAAAAGCATGGTGAAGAGAAGGCAAACTGGGAAAGAAGACTCCATGAGGGAGAAGTAATGGAACATGTAGGGGCCTGCCTTCCTCAGCCCACATGGCTCCCCGGGGACTATCAAGGGAAGGGCATTGTGATTAGGATGTTTATTGTTTTCTATGTAATCTATACTTTTTGGTGCTTTACATGGCTACATAAAAGAGCAGTTATGTGCAAAACTTCTATGCAGAATGTCTCTGTGTGTTGTATGCTTCACAGCTGCCACGTTTCTCCTGAGAGCACTTAATGGTAAATCGTTTAGCTGATCCCTCATTTTGGATGTATGACTGTAAGGTTTTAGGAGAATTTGGAGGTGCAAATTGTGACTCAAAACTGAGAGACTTGGATGAGGCCTCTTTGAAAATTTGTTACCAAAAAGCTATGAAGAAAAATATTTTTCTTCGGGTACAAATTAAAATATTTTCCTGCTCTTATTCGTGAACCATTTTGTTGTGTACACCTTTGATTTGGACCATATAAATATTCAGCACAAAAATATAAGGAATTAGGTTTTTTTTTAATAAGTATCCTTGGTGATTAGGTTATCTAGCATACATCATATTCACATCAAAGAAATATTATAAAAAATATTGAAAATTTCAGATTCCTTCTTCTAAAGTTATTGGTTAACCTAGAACAAACATTGGGTCCATATTTTGGCTTGAATTACTGGCAAGCCAACATCTTTGGTAAGGAAATGCTAAATGACCATCTCCATTTTATTTTCAAATGTCTTTCTTAAATCAGCTGCCTGTTTTTTGTTTTTTTTAATTTTTGACTGTGGTCCCACTTGCACTTTTAAGGACAAATAAAAATGGAATGCACATGACTTTTCCAAGTTTATAGTTTTTTTTCTACTTTTTTTTTTGGTGCAACTTCGAAAAGATAAAGAGTAACTTATTTCTGTAGAGCAAATAGAGACCACAAGACAAACATTCACTCTTCTCTTAAATCACTACAGGCATCTGATGTGATTGAAGAATTAGAACAGAGTGTGTCTGAATTAAAACAACAGTTACAAGAATCAGAACATCAAAGGCAGCAACAGCTGAGGGTGAGTCTTGAATTTTTCACTCAGGAAAAATGAAGAGCCCTTTTTACTTGTTCTCATGATTTGTATGAATAGAATGCCAAACTAAGATATATTTCAGAGTTCTGGGAAATCAGAAGAGCAAATCCCTCTACACTTAAGAGAGTAGAATTTGTTCTTATTCTTTTGGCTAAGCCTTTAAAGAAACTTTGTGGCTATTTGTCTTATTTCCCTGTGTGTTGAACTCGTATACAAAGTGTATATCAATGGATTATAGAGAAGCACATAGTGAAGTGAAAGTAATCCCTATCTCTGTCTGTCATAGCAGTATCTACATTTGTAAAAATTAGCATAAATTTGTTTCACAAGTGTTACAGTTCAATTCAGTTACATTTTCTGCCTTCTCATAGATATTCCAGTTATTCCTTCCCTGCCCCTGTGGTGGATTCTCTGTATCCCAATTGGAGCTGTGGGTATCTCCTTTTCCCCACATCTCATCACGTTCTATCCTTACTTGGGGTCGAGTAGCCATTTTAATGGCACAGGAGGACTATTTACTACTGTCTTGGGAACCCTTAACATTCTTATTTGATTGGATGAATTGTTTTAAAGCAAGGAGAGAGCATTCTTTCTCCCCTTTTGCACTCATCAAGGTCTAATTTCATTGCCTCCCACCTTATTTCAGTCTTGGAAGCTAGGGACTAAGGGCTTATCTATATGGGCACTTACTGTGCAGCAAACCAGTATATAAATATTTAGTATATTAGCTTGCTCTGCTCTAAGTGGCATTGTGGCCAAGACCTAAGACCTGTAACTGAACCTGTGTCTTCTGGCTGATAGTCTGGAAACACCCCCAGCTAATCAAGCATTAGTAATAAACAAGCTATGTAATTTTTAAACTAAAATAAAACATCTGAAAATTGTTTGTAGATTAATGTTTAATTATGAGATAAAGTTGGACAGTTCATTAACATGGGCCATACTCGGCTCTACTAAAATCTATAGGTTTTGTCTAGTTAAAGGCTGCTTGTGACTTACATTAATCTGTTTAAAGATGCAGCAATTCCTTCTTAATAATAAATTCCTTAATTTGCAGGATCAAGAACATAAATTTCAACAGGAAAAACTTCATCTAGAGCGGATTCATGAAAAAAAGGTAATGTTTGAAGAAAAAGGAAAATGTTATGTATACTTGCAGATGTTTTAGACAGCAGCTAATGATTTAAATAAACAAATCCATAAAAAGTGAATATTAGGCAGAAAGTGGATATGTACCTGATGAAACCTAAAAGCTTGTGTAATAATAAGCAACTTCTAACAAGACTATATCTGTTAAAATGTTTTCCAGAAGTATAATGTCTATGGTTCAAAACATATTAATGCCTGCTATTTAATTCACTTAGGGTGAAATTCACCCCAGTGAAGAGGATGCAGACAGGGCCCTATTAGGTACTACTTTTGTTCTTGTGATTTTCACTCCCTGCTATTGCTTTAGTAGGAGAAAGAGGACGGTTTAAATCGCTATTGATATTTTATCCGGTTTTCCCAACAAATACTGTACATTTACCTGTACCCAGACACATGCCCTATCATCTTCCTGGGATAGTGTTTTGACAGCATACATTTAAAAAAACAAAACCGTGCATAGCATTTAGAGCGCGTATTTATTCCTAAAGTACTTTGCCAACACGTACAAAATTCTGTATGTAAACACCAAAGGAGTTGAAATACAACAGTGATTCATTACAAGAGTTACTTATTTCACATGACGTCGTTAATTTGTTCAATGATTTTGCCTTTTGGTATTCAGCTGATGCTGTGAATAGTATGGTGCTACCCTTTTTAGGACTACGTTAGTGCAAATAGATATTTCTCAGTTCACACCTAATTTACATTAAATTAGTCCTAATGTCTTTATGGTCTAGACTGTGAGGCTATGTAGACATGGCCAAAGTTCAAATTCTGTTTTGCATCACAAGTGGAGATGTTTCAGTGTTGTTCTAGACTCTGGTTGCGTGTGTCATAAAAACCCATAATTCAGTCTGCCAGTTAGGTAGTCAAGAAGGACACAAGAATGGAATAATAAGAACCTTGCAAAATTGAGGTATTGGCATAATTGAGGCATGTAGGCATAATTTGGACAGTATCTGGCTACAGAATGTTTATGCTGGAATTACAAGAGTTTATGACTGCACCAGATAACTCCTTCCAGTAGGGGAGAGTGAAGGACTGAGTGATAAACAAGATGTCATTGTGAGAGGACTGGCCATGGAGGACCTATGTTTTTTCTGTTTGCCTAATCTAATCTAGTTATTCTGTCCTGATTGAGCATGCTCAAACCTCTTGTAGCTCCTAGTGCTAACTAGACTGTATGCTCGATCCACTCACAGCTTCTGTATCTGACAGGACTGGGGATATGTCACCCCTAAAAGGTGACTGAGCATGTAGCCCAGTGTTATAGGGGCAAAGCTGATCTTTTCCTGTAAGGGATGGTCTGGGCACCAGAACTGAGAGTCGGGAGCCTGTCTGTCCCATGCTCTCAGTGTTCCCCCTGCTGGCATGGAGGCAGTATGGAAGAGGAAGCTGTATGATTCAAATTTAGAGGGTACAACACCTGGATCTTGAACTGGCAAGGCAAGGAGACTAGGTGTGGGAGCTAGAGAGGGAAAAGACTGAGAGAGCCAGTAGGTTGGAGGAAACAGGTTGAGTGAGGAGCTAAGGGGGAGACTGGGACTAGGAATCAATGGGTGAGATCAGGGAGACAAGGAGCTAGAATGTGGGGGAGAACTGGGATTGGCTGGGCAAAAAGACTGGGTTAAGGAGCCTGGGGATGTGGTCGGGGAGAAGATGACACAGAGACTGGATGAAAAGCATGGGGAGGGAGATGGGGACAGGGAACATGGGCAGGAGGAAAGCCAGAATGGAGAGTTGAAGAGGGAACTGGGGCTGGCTGAGCAAGAAGACTGGGAATAAGGATTGAGGTTGGGAGGACTGGAGACAGGACCTGGAAGTGGGAGAGACAGGGACAGGGGGCTTGGAGGGTGGACTAAGACTTGCTAGGCAAATAGACTGGCACTTGGATCAGAAGCCTGAGGAGTGGACGGGGACTGGGAGATTGGGACTGGGATAAGGAGCCAGTCATGGAATATGGACTGGGACTGGCTGGAGGGGATGGGGCAGAAGAGGTCCAGCTTAGGAGGATAGATGAGCCTGCAATGGAACCCAGGTTCCCTGAGTCTCAGCATTCCACTGCTGTTAGCAAATATTTCTGGAATCCCACTGGCGGTGTCTCATCCCATGCAACATCAATTTTAAGGAATGGAGCTGGATGAGGCTCCACATGCCCTGAGCTGAAGGTTAAATCCCTGGAGCTAGGGGATGGAGCTAGGGAGAGCCAATCAGCACCCCTCTCCCACAACTGACCAATGGGTGGCAGGGACTCTAAGGGACTCTAAGGGAGGAGCTACCTGGTGTCCCTCAGTAAGTCTCTCTCTGTCTCTCACTCACTGTTGGGGCTTTTACTTTGACTGCCGGTCCCGTCAAGTTTTCCCATCCATTGAGGCAGGTGGGTGGCATTTCTAGAATGGCCTATCTTTTGAGTACTTGACTTTGCAACATAAATAATACGTTAATGAAGTTATTTGCATGTAATAATTGTCCTGTTTTTAAATGGCACATTTTTCTTTAAAAATATTAATAACAAAAACAATATTCATTGCTACTAGAACAGTTCAAGTCTAATATGTATGTATTGTTAATAACAATGTATGTATTGTTAATAATAATACACACTTTAGTTGGAATTATTACTTCCTAACATGTTCATATTTTGTACTGTCTCTTCAGTTCAGCTTTCTTTTGTCTTCTTGTCTCTGTGATATCTCTTGAAAGCTTCAGGTCCAGAACAACAGTTGTCACCCTATCCTTCAGGGGATATGCCCTTTGACTCCTGAAATAGATAAGATAAAGCTTATTTCAGTATGGATTATACAACTGTGTGGTAATAAACAAGATGTGGGAAACTTTTTTTGGTAGAGACCAGTACAGGTGTCCACATGTTCAGAAAAGTTGGTGTAACTGTGTACTGTGAAGATCTGTGAGATGAGACAAAAAATACATGTGAACCATGTTATTTACATATGCCCATAAAATAGAGCACAGATTTGGCTATAAAATGCTAAAAACAATAGCCTGCTTTTCAGTAAATAAAACATGCATTACCAGGTACAATCTGTTTGCTTAAATACATAACTGTATTTAATAACTTTATTGATCTATGGTGACTATTCCCTGTTAAGATCCTTGAACATCAAACAAATAATAGGTAATAACCCTAAATGTCATTATTTGGCTAAGCATACTAATCTAGTAAATCAGGAACCGGTTAGACTAAATGGTTTTACAAGTAAAGGAAACACCTGCTTTTTACAAATAATCTGCTTGTATTCCAAAAAGGCAGCTAAGTGATACAGTACTACCAAAAGCAGTTCTTGAGACAGCTGTTTTTTATATATATATATATATATATATATGACTTCTGACCACCCTAATGGAAAATCCCTCTGTCTCTGAGAATGTTCCAAACCAGCTAAATACTCTGACTTGCACACAGTTAGCTTCTGTACAGAAACTTTCTACTAGTGAGTCTTTTAACGATGTTTTCCCCTTCTTGTTTTTCATCTGAGATATTGGTATACCATGTTGGATTGTGTCAGTCACATCTTGTCATAGACGTTCATGGTCATTGATGCTAACACAGATTCTTGCCTAGATACTTTCTAGAGAGAGGATTTCTATACAAATTTTTTTGCAATATATAATCTGCTAAAATTTATTGGATTCCTGTGGTTCATGTTGCAGAGGTTTATGGTGTGTATGGGTTTATTGAATTTTCTTTTTTTTTCTCTCTTGTGGTTTCTATAGCACTGCAGAGGTGCTTTGTGGAGCCGGAGTTGTGACTTCCCATCATTTCTACATGTTCACAACACATTTTAGTTGATGGCACATGTATTACTTCTAAATATTTTCAATGCTACTCTAGACTTCTGTACTTTGTAAACCAAATTCTCTTTGTTTGCTCCATCTGTTCTTTTCTCTGTTTGGTGTACTTTAATCATATTAATTACTTTGACATTAACAAATATTTAATGCCCACTTTCTCATCATACCAATTCTTACGTACTATCAATAAATAACTGAATTTATGCAGAATCATGAAATCTCTTCAATTAGGTATGCATTCATACATATAAAATTGTGCCCCTATTTCCTAAGCCACTGAGAACATTCATATTAATCAAACATCATACTGCAAATAATTGGGTGCTACAAGTACTACCCCCAAATTTACCGCTGCCCTTTGGCACAAAGAAAACATAGACATGAGGTTAACGTATCTATACTATTACCTTAGCAATGCTTAAAAAAAAATCATCTTTGACACCTAATCTGCCTTAGGCAAAAACCATTGTGAACAGATCTGCTTTGTGCGATGCCTGGAAGATAGACAAACTCTCAAACTCACTTCCCCGTGTTGGTCCAACAGAAGCAGAGTAAAGAACCCTCCATTGAGAAAAACTTGCTACTAGCCACCAGCCACGGAAAGATAGAGCATGTTAAAAACAGCCTAGAAGCTCTGAAATGGTTCACAGGGACAGAGGTGATCTCAAGTAGCTAAGATCTATACCATGTAAGGCCTTAAAAGATCAAAATTGTCAGCTTGACTTGCACCCAGAAGTCAGTGTAGTCTTTTTTTTTTTTTTTTAATCATTATTATTTACTGCTTGTATTATAATAGCACCCAAAATATGCTGGGTGCTATGCAAACATTTTAAATGTTTGTGCTTCAAAAAGTTGATGATTTAAATAGATTTTAAAAAGAGAAAAAGATGGAAGTAAGAGAAATGAGACATGTAAGATAACGAGTAAGCATCTGTGTCTGTACACATCTTCTGGAATCTGTATATAAGAGAGAAAGGAGGGAAGGATGTTGCTTGTTTTTTATGGTTAGATCTATATCTATCTAGTGGCTAACTGAGGAGTTATATTTATGTTAAAGATTCTGTAAACTGTTATGTGTGTGCATGCATTGGGGTGTTTAGGTTAGATGCACAGCTCACATACAGTTATGCAAATATACATTACCCAAGAATTTCAAAATGGGAACAGTTTAATAAACCTTGATTTATGTTGTCCTTCTGTCAGAGTGTGGCTGAGAGTATGTGTAGTTGTTGAATCATTCTAACTTCTGATTTCAGTGTGGGTGAAGAATTCTAGAGTAGTGCAGTTCTTTGTCTGTATCTTTCCTTTCCTTGGGAGCAACATGAATGCCATAATATCTCTCTATGTATTATACTGTGGCCAGGATGCTAAAGTAATTTTGTTAAACCATTAAATTGTATTTATTAAAAATGTTTGTGGAAAAAAAAATTTATAAAAAGCAGTTGTAAGTTTAAATTCAGAACAAATCAATGAGTAGAAACTCATGTCTTGGCTGTTAGGCAGTGTAGGTTATGGTTCTAGATAATTCTGTATCTGTTTCTTATCTACCCTTTATTTGGTGATATCTGAACATCCTCATACTGGCAATTGATTCTAAAGAAAAAAGTAATCATTTTAAAAACAATTGTATTTTTAACACTAGAAATTTAACATCTCTTTGGACAGGAGGAGGAATCACAGTAGGAGAGAAGGTTATATTCTAATAACCTCAGCCAGCAGTTAATTTTGTCCCCAAACTTTATATTTGAACTATGCAAATATTACATTATATAGGTTGATTATATTTCAACAGTGTCTTATCTAAACCTGTACAAAACTAATTTATTAAGTTCAGAATTGAAATAAAGATTAATCTTTCAGGGAATCACCTGCTGTAGTAGCTAAAATGTAATATTTTTCTTTGAAATGGTAGATTCATGGCTTCCAGAATGACCTTGAGAAAGAGAAAGGGGATGCACAAAAGAAAATTCGCAAATTGGAAGAGGCTTTGAAGTAAGTGAAATGTGATAAAGAATAATTTCTTTCTTGAAATGTCTCTGTTTTTAGTCAAATTCAGTAAGTAGACCATATGCTTTGTGTTTTATAACAGCACTCCTATAGTGTAGTTTGGGTCAGCTTTCCATTATGAAATCTTATTTTTAGGGTTTTATTAGTCAGCTGTAAAAAATTTTTAAAAAATCAGTTCATCTGATTTTAAGTGATAGGAATGTAACAAAATAGAAGTTAGTGGTTTCAGATGCTCTTTTTCCCTTAAGTTACTCAAACCAGCTTCAATTTAGAACTGACATTTTTGCACACCATTATTCCTTATTGAAGATTAGTTGTTGTGGATATTTATTAGGGGAACCGATTACAATTGAAACGTTGATTTATTATTATTATTTTATTTGTATTGTGGTAGTTCTGAAAGGTATGCCCCCAGGTACTGTACAAACAGGATGATTCAGTGGTTAAGATGTTATCTTGAGACTCAGGAGACCTCTGTTCAATTGCCTGTTCCTTTACAGACTTCCTTTGTGATCTTGAGTAAGTCACTAAGACACTCTGCCTCACTTCCCCATCTGTAAATAGGGATAATAGTAATCCCCAGTGGTGTTTCCTTACCCTCCAGACATGTTGTGAGGATATATTCATGATGTATATTCATGATTGGGAGGTGCTCAGATATTGCAGTGTTGGGCATTATATAAGTATATAAGATAGAAAGATATAAAATAGAGAGAGTTCCCGTCCCAAAGAGATTACAGTCTATGTATAAGAGGAAAGACAACAGGCGGAGACAACAAATAGACTGCGGGAGTACAAGGAACAACACTAATGTACGTGATAGCAGCATTCTTGACACATCATCTTCCGATCCATTGTTGAGTTTGTAGTAGGCGTTATGACAGAGGAGTTGGAAGGAGGGATTTGAAGAAGGAAATTGTAACGTCTTTGCCCATTTCTATGGGGAACACTTCCCATTCATAAGGGGCATCATGGGAGAAAGTGTGATGGTGCTTGATGGAAAATTTTATAAATTGACAATGAAGGCAGGCATCAGTCGCACCACAGATTCACAGATTGACATCTTGATACTGTATAAGAGATAATACGTTGGGCAGGGATAGGTCCTTAAAATGGAGATAGATAATACTTGTTAGCTATGGTGGCAAATGGAGAGTCATTTGAGGAATTTAGTCAAATCAGTGACCCAGGAAAATAATCTGCAGCAGCATTTTGGATGGATATAAGTGGACAAGATGGAATGTATTGAGGCCAGAGAGGAGGAGGTTGCAGAAGTCAAGATGATGGGGACTTGGATGAGAATTTTAGCTGTGTGGGCAGAGACTAAATACCAGACCTTAGGGATGCTATGCTGGAAGAAGATGCTGGTTAACTTATCCATTTTATTTCACTAGAAAGTGACTACTGGAAATTCACAGTAACATTATTTTCAAGGAAGAATCATAAAAATTCGTATCACTTAGATTTAAAAAGACTGATTCGGATTGAAGATACTGTATTTGAGCATATTTTGTGTGTCATATTGCATTTATTAATGATTTTACATGATTTGTGCCTTGTCTGAAGTCAGAATCTGCGTATAAAACATACATTTCATTTGCTTTGACATAACACATATGGTGTGACAGCTTTTCACAGTCCAAGTAGCCCATCGTGTCAATGGTTAATGAACAAGGATGTCTACCTTGTCTAGTATGGTGTAAACATGTGCAGTGTGTGATCTAAAGTATAGTATCTGAGTCTAAGAACAGAGAACCAAAATTAAAGACAGAGATCTGGATTCTAATCTTAGATGTGTTGTTTGAAATGATATGTGTCTTGAAAATTGACTGTCATGCTAATTCAGTAGTAAATTTTTCAAGCTATGTAAAGACATGTGCTGTACATCTGAGTTTAGAATTTAATGCAGGAGGCCATTTTTCAAAATTGAGCACGTTAATGGGCTGTATAAATCTGATATCTGAATTCTCAAATCAACACTTAAGAACGTAAGTAGACCTTTTATTACATCTCAGTGGTAATTTGAACGTTCCAACCTATTGATACTTCCATGTCTGAATATTCTGACATGCCATGTTAATTTAGGGTCATTCATTCTTTGTGTAGCACCTCAATCTGTAAATAATTGCACTGATTTAAAAGATAACGAGAACTGGATAAATTCTAGATTAATTGAAACCTTTCAGATAGATGTTTGCCCTGAGGAGCACTGCAAAGCATCCTCAGTTTTGCTTCAGAGTGAGATGGACAGAGACGGTATCTGAGGCATGCTGTTAGACTGAAGCAAAGATCTCCTTCATACTTCTCTACTAATTCCATTATTTTTATTGGTGATCAGGAAAATCAGATGAGGCCAGTATCCTGAGTATATCTGAGTACATTAGCTTTGACAAGCCAATGTTGGTACTGAGGTCTCCTGGAGATGTCATGAGAAAGCCCCCATATCATTTAATAAATATATATTAAAGTAACACCCAAAGATGTCCATTTGGGATTGGAGAGCCATGGTTTTGGACTTCGTACAGATACAGATAAGAGAGAGTCGCTGCTCCAGAGAGTTTACAATCTAAAACATCATCTACCAGTGTCATCTGACCTCCTTATTCACAAGGCATTTGCTATTCTTTTAGTGACGGTACATGTGCATTCCAATCTTGCTGTTGACATGCCCAGTACGTGGTCTTTGAAAACTTTTTCCCTCAGCAGTACCATTGCGTGGCTCAAGCTCCAATAGTTGACTGCACCACTGCATGCAGGTGTAAAGGGCAGAGCCTCCACTTAGCCCCCTCAGTTCCTTCTTACTACCTGCTACAGTCATTGAAACTCTGTTCAACACCAAAACAGGTCTCTATCTCCCAGCATTTGTAAATATAGTCTGTATATGTATATTTAGTTTAGTTTTCAGTATAGTTAGGATAGTAAGTTTGTTGTGTTTATTAAAAAAAAAAAAAAAAGAATATTCGGAATTGTTCTTCCTGTTTCCAAGCTAGAGATGATGCTACATTTGGGCAAGTTGTCTTCAGTCCCTGATAAGAAAGGCTCTGATCCAGTCACCTCTTTTCATGACTTGTGAGTCACCAAAAGTGCAATGCATGCGTGCAGTCACTCAAAGAAGAAAAAATGGTCACTAGTCTGTTTCGTGACTACTGTTCTTCGAATTGTGTTGCACATGTCCACTCCATGACCTGGCCTGTGACTCCTGCATTGGAGTTTTTGTGCAGAAGGATCCAGTGGTGGTTGGGGGCAGCTCCACCCTTTAAACCTTCATGCAGTGGTTTGCAGCAGTAGATGGGTACCACAGAGGGAGAAAAATTCCAACAACTATTCTAGAGATGCACACATATTCACAGTGGAATGGACCTACGCAAAACATCTTGAAGAGTAAGAATTACAGAGCAGGTTAGTTACTATTTTTTCCTTAGCTATGGAAAATAACTTATCCTTTTGGGCAACAGATAACTTGTCTCCAGGCTGTGTCCTCATTTTATCTATTCTGAACTATTTATGATACCTGCAGTCTGTTTTTCCTTGTCATCATTCAAAGTGATCTATTTCAATGTACTACTCTTCAGTTGGTAACTGAAAATTCTTCAGCCTTTCCACTATCGTAAGTTTCCTCAAAGGACTAGTTAATGTACGTCCTCTAGTCAGAGAACCTGTCCTGATCTTGGTGCCGACAAAGTTAATGGATGTTCCTTTTGAATAGCCTATTGCTAAAGACATAACACATTTACTATTAAAAATCACAATTACATCTATGAGAAGAATAATTTTGGTGGTTGATCCTCCTTCCACCATCCACAGGAACAAAGTAGCACTATGTCCCCATCCAACCCCATTCTCACTAAGATGAAACTAGGCTCTATGTGTATCCTAGCTGTTAAGAATATTTCAAGTTTTTATTTACATGGGACTCTGAGACATTTAGACAGTTGCTAGTCCCCAAAAGGTGTAAAGGGGCTGTCCTTTAACTTAATCCCTAGCTAAATGGATTACACATTGAAACCTGTTATACTACAGCTAGGATGTCAGTATCTTGACATCTCACTCATTGAATGCATTGATAATAACCTGTCTGCTTAATACAGGTTATTTCTACTCTAGAAATCTTCAGGGTTTCTACCTAGTGTTCCTTTCCTATCTTTAAGTACATTATGCTGTAGACTTGACATCAAGGGAAGAGATTTTTAAAGCTGCTTAACGAATTTGGACACCCAGTTTCACAAGTGGGAATATGCAGCGGCCAACCTCAAAGAAAAAAAGAAAGATTACTTATTGGTAACTGTCTTTGTTTGAGTATGTTGCCTGTATGTATTTGTTATGTCCACTTTCCTCTTTTTCTCAGAGTTTTACTCTCTAAAGCAGTGGTTCTCAACCTTTCCAGACTACTATACCCATTTCAGAAGTCTGATTTGTCTTGCATACTCCAAGTTTCCCCTCACTTAAAAATGATTTGCTTACAAAATCAGACATAAAACAAAAATATCACAGAACATTATTACTGAAAAATTGCTTGCTTTCTCATTTTTCCTATATAATTATAAAATAAATAAATTGGAATATCAATATTGTACCTACATTTCAGTTTATGGTTCATAGAGCAGTAGAAATAAGTCATTGGCTGTATGAAATTTTAGTTTGTACTGACTTCACTAGTGTTTTTTATGTATCCTGTTGTAGCCTGGTTGAGAACCAAAGGAATCTGGGGTTTAGCAGAAGGAAGTGAGGCAGGAGGGAACCACATGACTTTAAGTAACCTCATCTCCAAATACTTAGCTCTGTGAGATGGTGCTTTTATAGCTTCAGTGAGGACACTGCTTTATTAGAAAATTTTTAAAGCTTGGTGCCACAAGTGGATCCTACTAGTGTGAAAGTGCAGTGGCATCTCTCTCAAGGAACTACAATTACTGGTAAGTAATCTTTCTTTTTCCTTTTTCAAAGATAACTGAAACTGTAGAGAAGTGGCACACACTACACTGAAAAGAGGTATATTGCACCAGCTAACTTGGGACAGCTATTTTCATTGAATTTGTATATTGAAAATCTGATCAAGATGCAACAAACGCAGTATTATCTGGGTGGATGAATGATTTACACAGAGCAGATGTAAGTGTGACGAGTTTTGCTTTTTCCTCTTTTGATTATGTAGAATACTGTTTCCATATGGTTTAGCCCAATTTAATTTCTGCCTGTCTAGTTCGAAGACTAGAAATAATATTCTTAAAAATCAAAGTTTATTTTGAAAAAGAACCAGTGGTTTTTGTTCAAGTGCTTGCTCATGTCGATTCCATGTTAGGTGTGTGTGTGTGTGTGTGTGTGTGCAGCCTACCTCAGATGTCGGGGAATAGAAATTTACCCTTACCTTGATGACTGGCTCATCAAGGGTCATTCAAGGGCTGAATTGTAATAGTATGGGCCACTTCTCAGGGGTTGGGCCTGTAGATAAATGAGCAGAAATCAACATTAGTACTGGTGCAAAGGGTAGAGTTCATTGAGGCACTCCTCGACTCTACCTGGACCGGAGCATTTCTACTGCAAGCTAGACTTCATGTCATGTCAGAGCTGATCATCCAAGTTACAGCTCATCCGCTCACCAAAGCAAGAGTTTGCCTCAGACTTCTAGTTCACATGGCAGCATATACCTACGTGATACAATGTGCGAAATTGCGCCTCAGACCCCTCCAAATGTAGCTAATGTCGGCTTATTCACTGGCAAGACACAACCTGGACATGATCTTTATGATACCACCTCAAGTACTTACCTCATTGGTGTGGTGGGTGAATCCTGTCCACATAGCAAGAGGGATTCCCTTTGTGACCCTCACCTGATGCTCCTTGGTTTCAGATGCCTCAGACTTAGGGTGGGGAGCCCACCTAAGCCCCCTCAGCACCTAAGGCCTCTGGTCCTCAGAGGAATTGATATTACACATAAATGTCATAGAACTCAGGGCAATTCAACTAGCCTGCGAAGTGTTTCTTCCCCAGATGTCAGGAAAAGGTAGGATGGGTGTTCACAGACAATACAGTATCAATGTATTACATCAACAAGCAAGGAGGAGCGAGCACCTCAGCCCTCTGCCAAAGGGCACTGTCTTTGGTACTTCTGCATGGAACATACGATCCACCTGGAAGCGTCACACTTCCTGGGGATCAAGGATGCATTGTCAAATTGCCTGAGCAGTTCCTTCTCTTCTTTCCATGAGTGGTCCCTACACTTGGTGATACTCAAGGTCATCTTTTAGAGGTTGTGTACTCCCCAGGACCTATTCATGTCCAAGCAGAACAGGAAATGTCACCGTTTGTGTTCCCTGCAAGGGCTCAACAGCAGCTCGCTTCCTGATACATTCCTTGGGTGGTGGTCAGGAGGCCTGATGTATGCCTTTCCACCGATCCTTCTCATCCACAGAGTCCTCCTAAAAAGCAAGAGGGACAAAGTGCGGGTCATACTGATCGCTGCGGGATAGGCCCATCAACATTGGTTCGGCATGTTGCTGGACCTAGCAGCAGCAGCCCTTTGGAAGCGCCTAGACTGTCTGGACTTGATTTTGTAGGACCATGGTGAACTACTGCATCCAAACCTTGCCTCCTTACATCTGATAGCATGGATGCTGCATTGTTAAGCCTCGAGGAGCAGGCTTGGTCAAGTTCAGAAAGTCCTGATGGAAAGCAGAAAACCCTCCACTAGGTCTACTTACCTGCCACAGTGGAAATGCTTCTCCTGCTGGGCAGCTGAACGGAAGCTCTCCCTGACCTAGAAGCTGTTACATTCCATTCTATAGTACTTACTCCACTTGAAACATCAAGGCCTGGCATTATCATTAGTCAGGGTGTACCTAACAGCCATCTCATCTTTTCACCCGACTATTCAGGACAGATCAGTCTTCTCCCATGAGATGATGGTCAGATTCCTGAAAGACTTGGAGAGGCTGTTTTCACAGGTTAGGGATCCGGTTCCCCGATGGGACCTCAACCTAGTCTTGTCCAGACTCACTGGGTTTCCCTACGAGTCCTTGGCATCCTGCTGTCTTCTTCACTTGTCATGGAAAGTTGCTTTTCTGGTGGCAATTACTTTGGTGAGATGAGTTTCCAAAATCAAAGTTGGAACATCAGAGCCTCCATATGCTGTGTTTTACAAGTATAAAATTCAACTGAGCCCTCCTTTGACAGAAATACCAGGGGTGGCATCGCAGTTTCATGTCAACCAGGACATCTTCCTGCCAGTCTTCTTTCCGAAGCCTCACACCTCGAGTGAAGCAAGACGGCTGCATACTTCAGACATTGGGCGAAAACTGGCATTCAATATTGAAAGAACTGCGCCCTTCCAGAAATCCCTGCAGCTTTTCATCACGGTTGCCAAGTGAATGAAGGGTGTGCCAGTTTCATCCCAGAGGATTTTCTCCTGCATTACCACCTGCATCTGAACATGTTATGAGCAGGCAAAGATAACGCCTCCTGCCACTCTGACAGCCCATTCAACAAGAACACAGACTTTGTCAGCTGCTTTCTTAGTTCAGGTTCCAATACAGGACATTTGCAGGGCCACAAGATGGTTTTTTGTGCATACAATAGTAGCTGTTGTTCCAAGTTCCAAAAATGATCTCAGATAGCTTTTAGATTTTGAACTTGTGTTAACTGCAGCTATTTGTTGTTAAGAGTATTTATTATGAGTGCTTTGTGAAAATGTGAAGTACAGTTTTGTTTGCGGCTGGGTCTACACTGATGATGGCAAATTCGCCGCCATCAGTTCGATGTCTCTGGATCGACTGAGCGGTCTGTGTAGACCTGCTCAGATGATCCAGCAATTGATGTAGGAAAACCACCCCAGTAAGTGCGCGTAGCACTGTGTCAAAGGGAACACTGTTCCCTTTGGTGCAGCACAGTGTGGACGGCGCGCGGAGCAGACGCAGGAAAGTCAACAGGAGATAAGCAAGTGATTTATGTCACTTACGTGTCTCCCATTGACTGCCGCCGAATCCTGAAGGTAAGTGTAGACCGGGCCTTAGATGAGACCTCCCTTGACGTATTTCAACGGTTGAATCATATATGAAGTCTACTTAAAGACAATGCCATTTTAGATGTCTGTGTTTCACAATACAAAGAGCTTGTTGCAAATAAATTCTCCTGTGTGTTTTAATGGTTTACAATTTAAGGTTTTTGTAGATAGCTGTTACTTTGGATTAAGAAAAGTGAAGTGATACTGTGTTGTGTTCTTGAGTCTATAGGCAGCCTGTATTAATAGATCTGAAAGACACTGTGAAAGTATGGTTGATAACATACGCATAACAGATGTAAAACACTTATTATCATGGCTATTGTTATGATCCAGTATTTGGACTTCAGTATATTTCTGGAGGAGTTAATGCCTATGAGAATGAGTGTTGGGGATAGATTGAGCACATGCCCAGAATTAAGGAAAAGTGCATTCATTGCTAACTCTGCAAGGCTCAGTGAGTACTTCATTTCCACAGATTTGAAGCCACTCCTTGACTCTCAATATCTGACAGATTTTTTTTTTTAGATACTTAAAAATATTAGGAAGTGGGAACCTTTTTTTAACAACTGCCAGAGAGCTCTTCTTTATATTTACTCACTATATCATTTATAAAAATCCATAACTTACAATGGAGTCTCCCACCTATCAGTACAAATTAGCAATGTCCGACTGTTTTATTAGACTTCTATGTGAGAAATGTTTTGATTTGCTGTGTTTCTCTGAGTATTTGTATAACGAAAGTAAGTAATTACAAGCTAGTCCTTAAAAGACAGATCCACTAAACCTTTATAAAACAACCCTATCTCCTCTTGAGATGGGGGAAAAATAGTTCACCATCTTCAATAGGAACTATGCCTTGTGAAATTGCAGCTCACAACACAGTAGGTGTGTCAGTGGTTTCTCATAGTCTCCTTTGATCTGGCTGCACTTTGATTCTGAAATGGCCACAGGATTATATCTTAAGTAGCTAGTCAACTGCAAATGCATAGAAAATGAAGTGGTAAGCATTTTAGTCATCTGTTAGTGGTGTGAGAGCAGGCAATGTTGTTAGAGTTTCAAACACATCCAGGTAGATTTATGGTAAAAGTGATTTTGAGACTCTGTGGAATAGTAGTAAACTTCTAAATCTGAAGATATAGAATGCTCTAAATAGATAATGCTGCCATAGTTTTAATGCAGATGTCTTTTGAGTTCATGTTTACATCATACTTCCCTCAAGTTGTTTGCATGGATTTACACTAAATACCTGAAGTCAGAAACTTATCTTTCGTAAAGGGTTTGCTCTAATATTTAACACTGTTGCAGGTCTCTTTGTGATCTTAATTTGTATTTGATACAGGTGCTACTTGTCAGCCATCTCCTGGCTGAAATTGATTGCGTTTTTTTCTGCAATGTATTGTAAAATTTGTTTGTTCTATAGCCAAAACCTTAATATCTGTGCAGTTACTTAGGTCTTCCAGGTCCATTTATGCTGGTTGTATCACAATAGAATGTTATTGAGGGTGCAAGGTTAATAAACTAACACCCCATGGTTATAGTCCTTTTTACTGTGAATAATGTAAGTGGAAATAAGAGAAAAGGTATTATTACTATTTACAATATAACATTCTAAGCTATGGGCCTCCATCACCATAATATCTAAGCACCTCATAATTTTTTAATGAATTTATCTGTACAACATCCTTGTGATATATGGGAGTAGCACCTCCATTTTACAGATGGGGAACTAGGACACAGATAGACTAAACGACTTGCCCCAGGTTATATAGGAAGTTGTTCCCTCACCAGATCCAACCCCACTGTAGAGTTGATGCACACTCTCTGCCACGGGTTTATTTCTGGCCAAATTCTGTCAGTAGAGGATGCCTCTGGAATGGGCAATATTGGTTTCTTGTGTGACATGGCATTGTTGTCGCTATTTCCCATCTCATGACTAAAAGTACATTAGTTTTTATAGTAAAACCCAATTCACTTTAATTCCCCTTAATTTCCAATACCAAATATCCTGATAACACAAAACTATTTTTCCTAAAAAAAAAATTAAAAAAAAACACAACACAACACCAAGTATCCTAAAAGTCGATGGTAAAATTGGAAATTCTTTAATAGGTTTAGGATCAGGCCCAAAATCAGATAGAGTAACTGTACTAACATTTTGCAGATGCTCTTTTCCAACAGCAAAAATGTTAAATAAAGCTGCTTATAATATTTCACATATTTTAGAAGATTAGGATAAATTAAATGATGCAGAGTAGCATAGTAATTAGAACCAGTGCTTAATTTGTAATGAAAGAGGTGCCAGAGCTCAAGCAATTAGGTGCTGGGGCTCAAGTAATTTTTTTACATTCATAACTGATGCAGCAAGCCCTGAAGTGCTTGGGCCATGAACTGCCAAGCCTAGAGATAGGCACAGTATTTTCATGGCACTCCAGAGGAGTGGTATGTTCAGTATAAAAATGCAGTTTTTATGGTTAATAAATATGTAGTTATATTCAAAATTCCAATATTGACAATTGTATGTTAGGCTAGGGTATATAACCAATGATATGCCAAAGATTTCACATTATAATTACTTTTGTCCAGTGCCAGTTATTCACTTTCTCCTGGGGTTGCCATCAATTCATAGTGGCATACAAAATACAACTTAAAAATTGTTACGAGGCTCCCGAGATGAAATTAAATATATGAAGCGTCAAAAGGAAGGAGCAGAATGAGGATACGCATTACTAGTATTTAGATATACTACATGTGTCTGATATGGGAATGCTGACATCAACCACATTTTGTGAAGACATCAGAAGGATAAAGATGAGAAGCAATACCAATGATATGAACTCCCATCTCTTGCATACTAGAAGGGGAGCATTCTGAGTCTGTATTAGGGATGGCCGAGCTTACTGTCCCGCAGAGCCATATGTAACCATCTTCAGAAGTTTGAGAGCTGAGGTGTGCCTGCTGGGCCTCCAGGCTTTAGTGGTAGTAGTGGTGGGGCTCAGGGCATGGCAGGTGCACCCCACAAGGCAGACGTCCCAAGTACCACCATCACCCTGCCACAAGGTGGAAGCCCAAAGACCCAGCAGGTGACTCTCACAGGGAAGAAGCCTCTAGCCTCATCATCCCACCATGGGGCTGAAGCCCTGATCCCTGACAGATGTCTCCCATGGAACCAAAGCCCTCAGATCTCCCTTCCCTGCTGGGCAGAAACCTCTAGCCCCACCACTCCACTGCATGGCAGAAACCCTGAACTTTCCACCCCAATTTGATAGGCAGGGAATGGGGAAGGGGACGCTGGGGGCTCCACGAGCCACACTTTAACTTGTAAAAGAACAGCACACCGCTTCCGAGCCACAGTTTGGCCACCCCTAGACTATATGAAGGTAATTGTCTTGAAGGCCATTGTCCAGATTTTTTTTTCTCCTCCAGGCCCATAATTACTGCAAGTATATTTACATAACTAGAAGTGAAAGGAGAGAATAAGGTGGACTGGGTTATATAAACCATGGAGCTAGTATTTATGCTTCCTTTTAGAGATCTGAACACAGTGTATCATCACATCTCCTTACTGGGCATCACATCTGTGAATTGCCAGGAATAGTCTGGAATCCAGAATATGCTCGTGACTGTACAACCACAAAGAATTTATCACCTTGAGAAAGTCTTTGTTATATTTTATAGGTATATTTTATATAAAGAAAATAATGTTAACTTTAAATTTAGGCTTCATACCTTATCTCTTCACACATACTGGCATTGCCAATTTTTGTGCTGTTGCCGCTTCCCCGGTGAACAGAATGTATGGTAATGGTATTTACTTACATACCCAGGAACAGTCTTTCTTGGGTCCTGATCCAAAGCTTTTCCACTTTGAGTGCCTGATGAACCAATTAACATTGTTTTCTTTGTACCACTAAAATCATAATGTTCCTCCAGTTTTTCAGGTCTAGTGATTTTACAAATAAATATGGTTGAAGGAAACAAGTTTGAGAGGAATGAAATGGGAGTAGGAGAGTATTGTAACTTGGTCTCTACAGGTGCAATCTTTGCAACTGCACATTCAACTGTCAAAAAAAAAAAAAAAGAAAGAAAAATGCAAGTGATCTACAGTTAAGTGCTTCATGACATTTTTTGCTTTCTGTCTTTGTCTTTTTCTTTTTTTTTACCTGTCTGGAGAGCCAAGGCTAAGCACTTCGCAAGTGCTGATGATAAAGAGCAAATGCTCACCAGCTGGCTCATTTAAATTCACTCTGTAAAATTGTTTGTTTACATAAGAAACTAGCAACACCTCTTTTCTCCATTGGATGAGGACTAGACAGGCAATCTTGTTTAAAACTAAGAGCTGTGTATAATGTCAGTGTTGTATAATGTCTATTTTGGGGGCTATACTTTCCAGAAACTGACAAAGCCATTCCTATCTACAGGCAGGCTTGTACTTTTTAATAGTCGTTACTAAAACATGCTGATACGATTGTAATTTTATTGTGATCTATTTTAAATAACAGACCAGAATAGCACCATGTTATTTCAGTCAATACTATTTTCTCCAAAAAACTGAGGGGACACGGCCCTGGAAATTCAAATAAATATTTAATCATTGTTATTTTTTAATGTATTCTATTCATATTTATTTATTTTATTTTTGGAGTTACTGGACAAAATTCTATTCCATTTTATACTGGGCTGAATCTAGAATAACTACAATGACTGAGATTTACAGTTTGGATTTTCATCAGTATAATAGAGAGTAAATTTTGCCCAACTTTTTTAGCCGTTTAGTTCTTTTTCTTAAATGATCATTCAAAAACTGCAGTATTATGTTGATTACATATTTTGCATGAAACATTCATGAAATTTGCAAAAGTTGGATTTTTGAAAATTTAATGGTGCAATGCAAGGAATTATATTTCTTAATTAACAGGAGGGCTTTGTTAAAGCCCAGAACTTCTGACCAATCTGAACCTCATTGAATTTCAGGATTGGGCTTCTGGTAAGAATCCATGGATCAGGACCTGGCTGATAGATTGGTTTTGGTTGTAGGTTGGCTTCAAAACCAGAAAAAGTCATTTCTGCTGAGGTTCTGGTCAAAATCTGATGAGAACTGCTTGTGAAATTTCAGCTCTATCAAATCAAAACTTATTCCTGATGTAGCCTTGAATCTGATTTTAAAATTGATAGGTGGTGTGTGTATATATATTGTGTGTATATATATTGTACCTTCCCCTTGACTTTATATATATATATACCACCTATCTGATTTCTGTTCCCTGCATCTGAGGAAGTAGGTTAAAGCCCACAAAAGCTTATGCTTGCAAAAATTAAACTTGTTAGTCTTTAAAGTGCTACATGACTCTTGTTGTTTTTGGAGCACAGTGGGGCTATCACCAGGAGATGCTAAAGATCTAAAGGCTGAGACTCTGTATCAAAAGATCCTGAGCCATTAAAGGGTATGATTAAAAAGTACCCTTGGCAGAAAGCAAAGAGGAAAGAATGCCATGAGACTGCCACAAAGATGGGAGAGAGATAGGAACTGCAAGGCTGGCTGGCTGTCTCTGAATAGGGGCTAAATATTTAGGGCAGGAGCAGATTTCAGTAAGATCCATGTGGTTAGATTTCGTCTTGTGTTATTTCTAACGAATGTCTCTGAATGCTGCATTCCTCCTGTTAATATTAAATAATACTGTTAGAGAAGGCTGTAGGGTTCCTGTATATTAACCATGAATCATAGCTCCTGGACAGAAGTCAACATCAGGGTCCAAACCTCACTGGGGCCTTCTGAAGTAGTTAAGATTGATATCCAGGTCCTGGTCTAAGAGGGCCAATTTCAGAATTCCACCCTTTGCAGGCAAAGGCCAGAGATCAAACACCTGTGAGGGTGCATTCATTGAGACTTCCAAGAAGGGACAGCAGTGGAGCTAACAGAGTAACCGTGGCAGTGCTCATGATGATTGAGACCCTTACAAAATTGATTTAATTGGCAATAAATTATACCTCATCTGTGGATAAAATAGGAATGCTTATGACAATTCCTCCAAATATTCTCTGGAAACCTTGTCAGTGGGAACTCTTAGACAATGTGTTGAAAGAAGTTTGCTTCGGTCCACTGACTCGAACTTTTGTGATCATCGTAGATGCCTCAAATCTGGCTTGGGAACTCATTTCGAGAACCTGGCAGTTTGCGGATGATGACTTGTGGGAGACCAAATTCCACAGAAATTTGGAAAATTGAGAGCTACCATGTAAATTAGACTATAAGATCTTTTCTGTTAATGATCCATGACTTGATGTGTAAGTGTTAACAGACAGCAGTTAAGACCTGTATTATATCAGCAAACAAAGTTTCTGTTTCAGCTTCTGTTGTGGGAGACAGTGGGTTGGTACCTGACTCATTAAGTGCTTCCCATATCTCTTATGTCTTGCAGGCAAAAAGAACGAGAGAGTAAATTATCTCATTCATCTACTGTAAGGACAAAATGAGTGGTCCCTGAAACAACTTTTCATAGGTCTTGGTCCATAAACATTTTTGCATAAACAGTAATGCAGTGCCCCCTCGTTTCTTCTTCAGAGCAGATATGAACTGAAATGATCATGGTCTCATTCCTGTTGTCCTGAATCAAGGAATTTCTTCATCTTCCCACCAATTTTACTGAGACACTGTTATTTTAATAGATGCAGTAAATCTCATCTGCGATCATACTGGTTGCTCTCATATGGGATAGATGGTATTGGCATACAGATTTCTTAGATCACAGGAGGGCAGCGAGTGAGCCATATCTCTTACTGGTATCATTGGTCCTGCTAGTGCAAGAAGTTGGTCGTATCATGCATCCCATTCTGTAGTCATTTCACCTTGTAGCTTGAATCACAGGGTGTTGACTACTTCTGATCTGCCATGGTCTTGTAGAAGTGCAACAGTCTGCAACAGCCCTGATATATTACCTAAGAAGTGGAAAAAGTGTTTCTGTGCGCAGTAGATAACAATCTATCTTCATTTTTTACTTGTTATATCTCTTTTGTGTCATTTACTATACTTAGTCTCTCAGTCTTGTCTTATCCTGAATCAAACTGTATTTGCCTTGCAGCTCAGCACATTATTTACCAGTGGATAATTCTGCTCTATTGAATCCTCGCATTCTGTCACACGATACCTGATTTATAATTTCCCAGGAAGCCTGTCCTGACATAGGACTTTAACTTAGTGTGGAGGATTGAAGAGCTCATCTTCTGAACCCTTGAGGGAGTGTTCTTTATTCTAGCTGTCACTAAAACCAGAATTTTAGTTGCAGTAACATCTGCAAGCAGTGTCAGTCCGTTGTAAGCGTTAATAGTTTATTCCTCATTTCATTGTTCTGCATCTTCTACCTAAATGCTTGCCTAAAGTGATGTCATAGTTATTCCTAAATCAGACCACTGGTATTCTTTCTGAAGCTACACTCTGACCCATGGCGATCAAGATTCCCCAAGATGTCAAGAGGGCTTTCAGCTTTTATATCAACTGGACTGGTGTTTTTAGCAAGTCACTTAGACTACTTGTAGCCTTTGGGGACCACTGTAAAGGGAGTGCTATTTCCATTCAGTGCCTGTCTAACTGGATTAAGCTTTCTGTTGAAATATGCTACATGTTCAGTAGTATGATAAATACTAGAGGATGTTCCAACTGCCTCCTCTCTTTCCCATTTCCTTCAGCGTTTCAGTCTTTTGGGACTCTGTGGCTTAACAGAAGGCACAAAGGTAGTTGAGCCTGTGTGGTCCTTTCATATCCCCAGCTCTGAACATTAGCTGCTGTGAGAGTACTAGCATGGCCCCAATAGGCACTAATTTCTGAAGGTTTGTTAATGCTCAGCTGCAGTGGTGCAGCGGGGGCACAGATAGAAGTAGAGACAAAACTCCCAAAAAACTAAGGTGGTTGTGTAACCTATCTTTCTTTGGCTTCAGCAGTGCCTCGTACGAGTCATTCTTGGATACATCGCTTTCTTTCAGTTAAGAAGAGTGGGCTAAAATGTTGCTTTATTTGGAAGGTTTTCTGCTCTTCACTTCAGATTCAGAAAAACATTTTTCAAATGCAGCCATCAAATGGCTGTTTCTTACAGAGTTCTATTGTCATCCACTCCATTCTTTTCTTTAGATTTGTGCTGATAGATAAAACAAAAATCATTCTGCCACTGGTACATATTCCCAAACAGCAATCCCTTGTTGTCTCCATGATATCACAGTTGGTGCTTGTGAAGTTTGCTGTGATATAATGAAATAATTAAAGTTTCAGGTGAGATATAAGCAAGAACTGATAAATGAATAAACATCCTTTAAAAATGAAAAGCCTGAGTAATTCCATTATGACACGAAAGAATATTTTGTAGAAATATAGTTTTCCTGAAGTGGTGCTTGTCAGTTGTGTCTAGGTACTATAGCACATGTGCTGTGTAAAATCAATTATTCTGGGAGGCAGTAGCATAGCAATTAGGTATAAGCTGAATAAATGGAGTTGTAGCTTTAATTAGGAGTTTTCTTCTTAGTTAAATCCAGACTGTAAATATTTTCTTTATATTTTTTATTTTAATGTTTTTCAAAATAATTGCTCCAAATGTAACTGCTTTCCTGTTGTTAATTCCATTTTTCCTTGAACATGAAGAATTCATGTGTGTTTGGAGGAATTCCTGTAGGAATGGAAAAACTATTACTATATTTAAAGCAGGAAATAATTAAAGAAATATGAGAGGGCATTGTCTTTCATTCCAAATGTTGCAATAAAGAGCATTGTTAAGAATTTGTGTTCATGTTCATCCTTCTCTCTTGTTGATTAAAAATACTTACTGTTGTGTTGGCATGAACATTTGTATTATGTTGAGAAAAGTAATTCTTGTAATTTAAAACCTACGGCAACTTTAAGTGGCTGAAAATTTTGAATATAATTTTCTCTTTTAAAACAGCTTCCCCCTGCAAGAATCAATGGAAAAACAGCAAGCTGTTCTCCACTCGGTGCTTTACTTGAGCATCTGAAACCATTTAGCGCAAAAGCACTCAAAGTTTCCAGCATATTGTAAACATTCCTTTAGCTGTAGTGAACATACTGGCATAACCCTCACTCTAGGGGGCACAATGTAAAGTATGAGTAGAGGACAGAAAATATGTGGTAACCTTATTTAACAGTTTTAGTTTAAAAGAAAAAAATGCCCTATTAACATATTTCTCCAGAGTCCTGTTAATACCAGTGAAGTTTGTATTTAAAGGAAAACTCTAGTTTGGCACTTCTTTGAAAAGATTTGTGCATTTTTAGTCTTTTGTCATAAGAGCATAAGAAAGACCATACTGGGTCAGACCAATGATCCATCTAGCCCAATATCCGGTCTTCTGGCAGTGGCCAATGCCAGGGTCTTCAGAGGGAAAGAATAGAATATGTAATCATCAGGTCATCCATCCCGTCGGCCATTCCCAGCCTCTGGCAAACAGCAATCCCTGCCTATCCTGGCTAATAGTCATTGATGGACCTATCCTCCATGAATTTATCAAGTTCTTTTTTGAACCCTGTTATAGTGTTGGCTTTCACAACTTCCTCTGGCAAGGAGTTCCACAAGTTGATTGTGCATTGTGTGAAGAACTTCTTTCTTTTGTTCGTTTTAAACCTGTGGCCTATTAATTTCATTTGGTGACCCCTAGTTTTTGTGTTATGAAAAGGAGTAAATAACACTTCCTTTTTACTTTATCCACACAATCATAATTTTATAGATCTCTATCGTATCCTGCCTTAGTCGTCTGTTTTCCAAGCTGAAAAGCCCCAGTCTCATTAATCTCTCCCTCATATGGAAGCTTTTCCATACCCCAGATCATGTTAGTTGCCCTTTTTTATAGCTTTTCCAATTCCAGTACATCTTTTTTGAGATGGGGTGACAAGATCTGCACGCAATATTCAAAATGTTAGCGTACCATGGATTTATAAAAATATTTTATATATACAATATTTTCTGTCTTATTATGTATCCCTTTCCTAATGATTCCAAACCTTCTGTTAACTTTTTTTGACTGCTGCTGCATATTGAGTGGATGTGTTCAGAGAACTATCCACAGTGACTTCAAGATTTCTTTCTTGAGTGGTAACAGCTAATTTAAACACCATCAGTTGATGTGTGTAGTTGGGTTTATGTTTTCCAATTTGCATTTATCAACATTGAATTTCATCTGCCATTTTGTAGCCCAGTCAACCAGTTTACTGAGATCTTTTTGTAACTCTCTTATCCATACATAACACACACAGCTATACACAACAGCATGATTACAAAATGTGTCACATCAGACTTATATGATGACAGTACTGACTACAAGAGTAAAGCATATGAAGCATATGTCACTTGAATCCTAAATTAAAAATATTGCCTTCTGATGTGTATAGTCTGAATATGTCTTATTTTAACATTTGGATAGCAATGAAAGCCACTATAATGAAAGTATTCAGTTTCCATACTTTGCTATATTTCTAATTTTTTAACGTGTCCAAATTTCTTCCTCCAACCTATTGTCAAATAATACACCAGGGCTCTTTGCAAGCTATTTTGCAACAATAGAGTAACAAACTGAAAATATTTAGTCTGTTTCTGAGCCCTTACTCACACTGGGACAGATCCTCACTCAACTGGTGTAAATTGTCCTAGCTCCATTGATATGAATGAAGGAAGGATAATTTACAGCAGCTGAGGATCTGTCCCATTTCGTTAACCATGTGAAAACTCACCATGAACAAATGTGTCAGTGTCTGAGGAGTTCAAAGTTTTATGATATATTTAATTTTATATTTAAAGGTTTTTTGATGTATTTAATTTTAGATTTAAATATTTTATTTTTAAATATTGTTTTCCCAAATACACTGTCGCATTAAGGTTTCTAACATCACACTATTTACTAAAAGTGCATTTTATACTATTTCATGACTGGAGTTTGGGGTTATGATAGAAATTGTATTGAGTTGTAAAAGTGACTGATTTAAGCATGAAAGTAGTCTGTTGTTGTCAGTGGGACTACTCACGTGCTTGAAATTAGGCATGTGCTTAAATAACTTGCTGAATTGAGACTCAAGTATCCAAAGGAGAGAGCTGAATATGAACCAGTCCTTGGATTGCCAAAAACAATCCAATTGCTTGAAGATATAATCCAGTGATTTAAAACAATGTTGTCAATGCCCTTCTCTTCTCCCTCTACACCTTATTTCATTTGCCACTACACATTCAACTACCATTTCAAATGCTTGTGACTCTCAGATCTCCCTCTTTGGTCGAGATCTGTTCTTTTTCTGTCCAAGCTAAAAACTCAGCCTATCTCTGACATCTTGTCGCAAATGTCTAGCTGACAGCTCTAGCTGAACATAGCTAACACAGAGCTCTTAATACTACCCCACCTTAACTCCACCCTCTCTTCAATCTCCATTCTTGATCACTATGGACAACACTCGTACTCTCCATGTCACTCAGGTCCATAACCTGGGCAGCAGCTTTGACTTGGAACTTTCTCTAGGTCCTCACATAAAGGCAATGATTAAATCTTGCCGATTCTTTGGGCATAACATCTATAAAATATGTCATTTCCTATTCAGCCTTCTGACTGGACTTGACAAATGCAATTTTGCTCTGCTCATATTCATTCATAATGCTGCTGCAGAAATCATTTTCCCATCCTGTAGCTTTGACTACCCTTCTGTTTGCATCCCTTTACTGGCTTCCTTTTCTGTTTCTCAAACATAAGCTCCTTGCATTCACTTTCAGGGCATTCATGGCCTATTCACACTCTCCTCATTACCTGTCATTCACTGTGGAGATGATGACTCCTGTCTCCAATCAGCCCATGATGCCAGCTTCTCACTTACCTGTTACATTTTCAAATGGCCACTTTTGTGCTTTTTTCCATGCTGCCCCTCGCGCTTGAAAGGAACTCCCCATAAATATCCACAGAGCTTCCTTGTTGTTCCCCTTCAACAGACTTATTAAAACTCTCCTTTGCTGTGATGCCTACAAAAATCTTGACAATGCTTAAGCTGCTGGTGTTCTGAGAATACTGCTTATCATATTAACTAATATTTACTCATTGTTTCCTGTGAATCCCTTGTCTGTTGGTATCTATCTGCTGCCCCTTGTTTTATACTTAGATTGTAATCTCTTTGGGGCAGGGACTTTTTTTTGTTTTGTGTTTATATAGCCCACCTGCACAATGGCTGCCCCCTGGAGCATGGCTATGGCTTCTATGTGCTGCGGTAATATAAATAAACAATAATACTAATAATTTCAATCATGGTCTGCTTAATAAATCTACTGGGCATTTCTGCAGAGCATAACTAAATTGTTTTTCTGTTCTTAAGTGTGGTGCTAAATGTGGAATATTTATTCTAAATACATTAATGGCTTTACGTAGTGGTTTAGTTGGTTAATATCAGCCAATGGTTTATGTAAAACATAAATACATGTGGTTTATGAAAAAAGCATTTAAAATAATTATATTCTAAGTATCGTTCATTCGTCACAGCGTACTTGAAAAAATGAATACAAACTTTATGATGTTAACACCCCAAATTATGCAAATTGTAAACATTTTATACCTGGCGTTCATGCTTTTTCCTCAGTTAGACAAGCCCATGTTATACTTAAAATCAAAATAAAAAAATAAGATTCTTGTCTACTTTACATTTTTATTGTATTTCTCTTCAGTGATGAATAGAACTTAGAATGCTTTCCAACAACTTCAAAATATTGAAGTGCCCAGGGACAGGACAGGGATGATGTTTTGAAGTCAATAAATATTTCAGCTTCACATTTCAGCCTTTCTTCTTCATTCCTTTGATCTGGCTTTGGTTTAGTTATCATTCTGCTTGAATGACTTCACACTGTCTTTCTTCCTCTCCACACCAAAAAGAAGTGGCTCTGCACATATTCCACATGCTTGAGCTTTGTCATCGTAAAAGATGGCCGTATTTCCTCATTGTTTGCTGGTAATAATTGCTTCTAAAATAAGATATTTGATGACATCTAAGATGCAAGCTTTTTAAACCAAAAGTATCATTTATATAAAAAGCTATTATTTCACTATCACGGTTTATTAAATGTAATAAAGCATGGGAAGTAAAATTGTTTTTTGTATTTCAGAGAAGTCTTCATAAAACTGAATTGTTTTTACTGTAGAATGTTGCTCCCCTGCATTCTACAGACATATTTTATCCTAAGTATTTATGATTATTTTATGCAGCTGAAAAGTTTGCATTTTGAAAAGTTGAATTAAAGAGAAGCTGCTTCTGTGAAGAGCCATCATTAAAGGATCTTTATTGTCCAACAGTTACTCCACCTACTATCTTTAAATGCTGGTTGGTCCCTGATCCTTCAATTGGATATAGTTGGGGAGCTCTTACACTTACATGGAGCCTATTAATGTTAATGAGATTCCATGCAAGCAAAAAGGTCTTCCCATGCCGATTAGATAGCACAATTAGAGCCTCACTTTCTATTTATGTTTAGAAAAATACTATAAAATCTCATTTAACTGCAGTGGAAGGTGATAAATGTGAATCTTCTAATGCTTATTTTGTGCATGTGTTTTTATATATAAGAAAATATTTATGGAATATCGTCTACTTTGCACTTTTATGGTTTTCTTTTGAATAATGTCAAAATTGTAGATATGTTGAGCAGGGGAAAATTTAAATTTGGGATTTTTCAGCTACTCAGCATGCTGTGCTTCATGGTCTGCCTTGGATCCTCCCATTTGACTCTGACCTTGCATTCTTCCAAATGCATTACTAACTGTACATTTTAAAAAAATAAATAAATATGGCCTGATCCTTCTTCCATTGAAGTCATTGGGAGTTTGCCAGTGGTTTTAATGGGAAGAACCTTAATCAATAATTCATTGAAATGGTGTAATTCTTTCGTCAGTCAATTCGATTGCCTTTGGCAATCCAAGTGTTGGGCCCTTTTCACCTTTCCTTTGAGCCTTATCACCCTAATTCAGCGAAGTACTTAAACGCATGCCTAATTTATCAAAACACTCAACCTTCTTTAAAACACAGTCATTTCTTGGGTGAAGTGTAGCCATTTACTATTGCCCACATAAACTAAACAACAGAATTCTATGTGGAACTAAAAATGTTGGGAGGGATTTTAGGTAGGAACCCTGTAAAACTCGGCAGGGGCATTGGTTCAGTACTGAAATGCGGGAGGGGGAGAGTAAATCATTCCTCATAATTTTATCAAGTACCAGAGTATATTTGTGTAAATGAAAATAAAATTCACTTTATTGAACCTTTGGCATGCAAATGATGAAAACTGGATTTCAGTATTTAACATAGCAAATAGAACATTTGGGTTATGGTACTTTGACAATGATACTTTGGACTTCTGTGTTTTATTTCATCTGAAGATTTCAATCAATTTAGAAACCTAAGCAACTCCTGAGATTAATAACGAGTGTGTATATGGGAATACTTCACCTGGAACTTAAATTCCGTTCTTCTTTGAGCAATTGCACATGTGCATTCCACTGTAAGCGTGTCCCCCCGGAGTACAGTCCTGGGATATTTTTCTTTTAATGGCACCTATCGGGGTGCTGCGAGTGCCCTCTGCTGCCTTGCGCCACTCTGTAGTGGTATAAAAGGCAGAGCCTCCCTTCACTCCCCTCTGTTTTTTTTTACCATCATTGACAGTTGTTGGAGTGTGTGTTTTTGCCATTGCAAGACAATGCAAGACTCCTACTCCTACTTGTGGTTTATAAGATTTCTAGATAGTTTTTAGGTACAAATAGTGTTTGGGTTTAGTTTTTAAGACTTTGTTCTTGCTGGTTTCCAACTGGGTACTTGTGCCAGTACTGTGGTCATGCTTCCATCTCCAGGTTTCAAATCTTGTCACTCTTGCAGTTAGCCTATGCCTACAAGTGACCTGCTCCCCAACTGTTTTAAATGCTTTGGGTGACAGTATGTGAGTGACAGATGTCACCTTTGTAAGGCTTTTAAACCCTGATCCAAAAAAGACAAAGTAACTAGACTCACGTTTATTTTAATGGAGGCAGCTCTTCACCCATCCTTGGAGCCTTCCTGCTCGGAGAGAGCATCATGCACCTCCAAGTGTGAGGAGTACGTTCCCTGCTTTAACTGAGCTGAGAGGCTGTTCTGTGTTCCTAGTGCTGAAGAAGAAACACTGCAAGTCTGCCAGGGACTTGACACTAAAATCCTGAGCCCTGTCATCTCTAGGCTTTGCAGTTCATAACCCCAGTACCTCTGGGCTTGCCCTATCTGTTATGAAAGTAAAAAAACTGCTTGAGCCCTGGCACTTCTTTCATTACAAATTAAGCACTGCCTAATGTTCTGGCTGTGGCACACCACACAGTCTATGATGGCTTCAATCCAAGGTCCTATGGGAACGGTATGGACTAGAGGAAAGTCAACAATGATTTTGCCAGTACTTCCATCTCCAGAGTCTGAGCATCTCTTGCTAGTGCCAGTGGGATCAGTCGCCCCTTATTAGAGGAAGCAGACTCACTGCTGAATTCTGAGATTGGCTCTTACGTGTTGTAGCTCAGACACATACAGCAACCACCCCTTCTCCCCTACCCCCCACCCCTTGGGACTTATTCACCATGGTACCTGCCAGATCTCCAGTGTTGGCAGTCACACAAAGACTGCTGGCCTTCACATAATTGAGTCCCAGTCCAGTACCAGTGGCCCTTCTGGAGGCTTTGAGGTTTTCCACCGACAGTGGAATGAATATGTGCAACAGCTCTCAAAGAACAAAGGTTAGTTGCCATTTCTTACCTAGGAAGTGGAACAAGGTGACTGTTTAGCAGCTCTGAACAGCATGGTACTGTAGCACTGGACAGAGAATGAAGAATGTATCCTGTTGAAGGTATAGAGGGGATTCGAGGTCAATTCTCATTACCTACTTTTGATATTGAGCTAGTTTAAACTAGATTCAACACCTTAGGAAATGTGCCTAGAAATGTTAGTGACCACAATTACATCAATGTTGTCACTCTTTCCAAAAGCTGACACCCTTTAAATAAACTAGAAAATAAATAATAAAAAGATGAACTGATTTAAACAGTCTGAGGATGTAAGCTAATATTTTAACAATAAAAATAGCAACTTGCCTACAATATCTTGTGTGCTGTTGCCTTTCATTTTAAAAGATCGCAAAATACTTTAAAAACTTTAAATATGTACATGGAGCTGTGTTCTCTAGGGAGTATGAAAGCAATGACTTAATAGTGTACAGCAATTCAATTTAGGACAGAAAGTGAGCAAGAATGCAGTTTCAAACAAATATTGCACATCAATGTAACTACTCAAGTTGAATTAGAATAGGATATTGGAGTTACTTACTCCCAGGACAAACAAGTATTCTGTGCACACTAGCTAGTATGTAGTAAGCAATGGGTGGACTTGCGTTCGGTAATTTCGTGTGTTTAAATATTTTCTAACATAAATACCAGAGCTCATAATGTCACAGAATAAGGCTTCTAACGTCTATCTTTTGAAGAATGGCACAGTAGAGAGTACGTATTTAGGAGAACCATTATGATGTACAGTTTTATTGCTGTCTGAGATCATAAGTGATGTTCTGGGAATTCAAGTATTGATTTAAGACTTTAGTGCCTGCATTTGTAAGTTTGTAATTAAGTGTAAATCTCCATATTACATGCCTGCATAGCTTATTGAGACTTGCAAAGGAGACTTGAGTTCTATTGGATGGCCTTCTTTGCTGCAACAGAAACTTACAATATGAAGGAATAAGTGCTCGAGAGCAGAATATTCTACTCTTTTAATGAATTATTTTATTATTATGTGAATTGTTGATTTCTCTGTAGTCTTATGCATAACTACAATATCTGACTGTTTTTAAAAACAGAAGAAAATGGATGCAATTACATTTTAAAGCTCTTTCCAAAGCTGTACCCCAATCATGCAGACCCTGGTACCTGGCAGTGGGGCTTTTAAAAGTTTTGTGCATTGTCAAGGGAGCATTATCTAGTTGTTTTTAAAAGAGAAAGAGAGAGAGAGAGAGAGACTGACTGGAGGTCAGGATATTTGGGTTCTTTTTAGCTAATTGTTCTCTGTATGTTATTGGACAAGTTACTTAATCCCTGTGCTTCTTCATTCTCCCCATCTGTAAAAGGGCGATAATAGTATCTCTTTCAGAGAAGAAGTTTCTGGATGTTTTAAAATAATTGTACTCTTTCCTTAAAATGTACATGATAAAAAAATATAATAAATTCTTATTTAAAAATTCTCTTCCCACTGTTCTCCCACAACTACAGTCACTTTCACTTTTACCCCTTTGCCTATATTCATTGACAGGATACATCATTCCATAAATACTAATAGCTGAAAGCCTGTGCAGTCACACAGCTGTCATTAGTGAAGACAAGTGTTGAAAAAAAAACGGCTGAGAACTTAAAAATTGGATGGTAACAGATCACGAACCCCAGTGACGAATGAACCTGACATGATAAGCAAAAAGAGCTTTCAGCCATGCTTGTAGCATTTTCTATCGCTTCCCACTGACTCAACATTCTAGGCTTCAGAGTTTAGTGTGAGTGTTGGGTGTGGCGCTGTGTGGGTGGTTGTGCTGATTTGTGTATGGGTTGTGTTCTGTGGATAGAGTTGTGTAGATTTGTGCAGGTGAATGAGGGGTGTGTGCTTTGGTGACGGGCATATGTGTTTGGGTTACTGTGTATGCTGGTTGTGGTGTTGTGTTGATTTGTATCCAAGGGAGATTGTGCTGGGAGATTTGTTGTGATTTGTGAGCGTGGCAGTTGGCAAAGAAATCCACCATCTGTGTAGTCTCCCACATGCATCCTATTAAATTATTGCACGCAAATTAACTGTAGCACATAGATAAAGTCTTTCAAGAGGCACTTCTTTCAGGTTACAGGCCTACCTCTGCACCTTGGAGTAGAACCCCATGGTTCACCTGAGTTTTAGACTGCATCAACAGACTACAGAACTGCCTGTTTACCACCTATATTTACTTACAGCAGATCCAACTGGTTATGGCCCCTGTGATGGAATCCTCTCCCGGAGCTGTGACTCACACTGGTAAAAGCAGTAACAGAAAACAGCTTGTTGAAAACACATTATGATTTATCCATCCATAGGACCGTTAAAAGTAAAAATAATCTATATACCTCTTATCTGACCTAACCCGTATCCTTTCCTTGCCTGGTTAGGCAGGCTCCCCTTGTCTCAGTCACCCCTGCTGAATCTGAGGTTCAGTCTGCATCTCTGCAGCCCCTTTTTCTTTCAGAGGCTCTCTCTGAATTCACAGCCTGCCTTTTAACCATTTCAAAGTTCCTGTGTCTGACCTAGGACTCAGAACCTAGTCCATACTGGTTTGTGACTTTCTCCAGAGGCGATCAGACAATTTTCCGGCACTGGATTTCCTGTATTGTCCATTTGAGCACAAGGCAGTTAGAGTTGTCTGGGGTCATTAACTTGGTTCCTGCAAACCAAGCTAAAACTGACTTCATGCTTAACAAGCAAACCATCAAACATCAAACTCACAGATTTTATAAATATAACCTTTGTAAAAATTAATACAGCTATCACCCATCTTTAAATGTATGACGTGGGAAGAGATAGGTTGATATATGTATAAATGTGTTGTGCTACCACAAGTTTAGCATATGTGGGTTGAGTGTTTTAGGTGAAAGAGAAATAGGATTATTTTCATCTACTTCTCTTTACAACTGTAATTAGACTTTATATAGAATGGATTTGAACAAATGGGGAAGTCAGTGTTTGCATGGTGCTTGCAGCCCATGTTTTTCATTATCTGTTCAGATAATTGTAAATCTACCTTCTTTCAGCACAGCTGAATTGTTCTCTCTGCAAGTTACCATATTGTTTTGTGTTTATGGTGTTCATCTCACCTGATATACTCTTAAAAATACCTTTGGGTGTCTTTTTATGTCTGCCTGGTCCCTCAGAGGTGGAGTGGTGAGAGAAATTGAAGAATTCCCTCTCGCATCTGTGGCTCACAACCACCTAGTATATGGTTGATTTGAACCTAAAATGGGTAGCTGCATGAGAAGACTTATTACATATTGAGCACTTCCATTAAATACCCCATTAAGTGCACATTGTTTACATAATGCATATTTCATAACAGAGCTCTTTTAAAGAAGGCTCTTAAATATCTGCCACAAAAGCCAAATTTGTAATTGCCCAATGCTGTTAAATCTTAGTGAGAAGAGAGGATGATTTGTTTTTAGGTGCAGAGTTAAGGTGGTTATGAAACTACATGAGAACTTTAACTGAGAAGTTCCTTTTGTTTTGGAGGGAGTGCTGCATTTGAACTCAAAGCACAGTTTCCTCTCCTCGTTTTGCTGAGCTGTTCTGCTGTAGCTGGATGGCACTGAAAGGTGGGATGCAGCATTTTGAAAAATAGGTTTTAGACAGGGTCCCCCAGCATTTTAGACTGCATTGCACAGGATAAAAGGGTGGGGGTGACACAGGAAATCTTTCTTCTTTTTGATATCTTTGATACTGGCATCAGAAAACACACACTGGAAACAGTAGGTTTTATGGAGGTAGTTTCCCAGCTATGTTTCAGTTGCATTTCCTTTTAATATGTGTTGGGGAAAAACAAGGAAATTGAAACAAAAAGGCATTAAGTTTCCAAAAGTATTTGAGCTGTGCTATAAACCAAATATATTTTAAATGTATCCTTTTTAATACACTTTTAATGACTGAACTATTGAATATTTACTACCCATCTGAAATTCTCTTTATTCTTTTGGTAGGAAAGACATTTTAAATCATGAGGACGATTGCACTGAAAAGAGTAACATAGATTCATAGGCCTGGAAGGGGTTTTGAGAGGTCATCTAGTCCAGCCCCGTAGGCTGAAGCAGGACCAAGTATACCTAGATCATCCCTGATAGGTATTTGTCTACACTGTTCTTAAAAAACCTCCAGTGACATGCATTCCACAATCTCCCTTGAAAGCCTATTCTAGTACTTCTCTATCCTTATAATTAGAAAGTTTTCTTAATACCTAATCTAAATCTCCTTTGCTTCAGTGCAACTCCAGTGTGATCCCTGGATATTATAAATTATATTGTTTTCTTTCCCTCGGTTTTGTTACCATTTTCTGTTCTTTTTTTTTTTTTTTTTTAATTTTCATTTCAACTACACTGGGATTGTGAAATTGTTATGGCTTGCTGTCAGCACGCCACTCTCAGAGACTAGTAATAATGAAATGCTTCTGTCATTATCCATGTTTTAAGTGACTGGGAGCTGGTGTGACTATAAAAAAACCAAACGGCCCTGAGCACAGCCTTGAGCAGAGGGATGGTTCCCAAGCCTGAACTTCCCAGAAATAGCCCCATGAGGCACTGTGACTGAGGTGTTATACCTCTGACTAACACATCCTCTGCATCTTCCCATCTCCTGGGGAGTAATATTCTACTAGTCTACATCCTTTATTATTACTCCGTCACTGGATCAGCTCCAATGATGGTGAGAGGAGGATCACCAACTAGTTCTCACTCAGCTGCTCTAGGGATGTTGTAAGTGGATGAATAGCCTGGCTTACACCTACAGGTATGAACCTAAAGTCATGGTAGCCCACACTAAGAAGTATACAAATTGGGTTCTTAATCCACACTTATTCCCTTGAACAGGCACATAATCCAAGTCAGAATCTCATCCCAAAATTAACATAATGGATGTTATCTGGCTTCCGTAGAAAAGCTCTCAGTAATTTCAGTAGTTGCCAAATGCCTAGTTTAGTCAAATGCCTCAAGTTTAAATGGAAGACTATTTTTAATGTGTTTCTTTGTAAATTCTCTTTATTTTAAGGGAATTGAAGTGGCTGGAACATGGCAAATCTCAGGACTGTAGATTAAGCCATCTGTATTAATGCTGTCTTCACAAATATTTTTTGCATGGAAAGAGAGAAATTTGCCTTACTGTGGTGTGCTTCGCACTAAATTTTAGCACATATAGCTTGCTAATAAACTGGATATTTCAGACTCTTGTTCTGTGTCTGTGCTGTTAGGTGGCAGGTAAATACACTATGCTGTAAAAAACATCTTTGTCAAAGAGATTCCTTCATCCCTGTCTATAGGTTTCACCAAACTTTATAAGCATTTGTCTGCTGAGACCCTGTAAGTGGGTTTCCACAGCTGTCAAAAAATGTAAGAGTATTTGGCAAAGAACTTACATAGTCATGAATCTGACTGGCTGGTATCATTTTTACAAGAAAACATTAAGGACTGTTATGACCTACACATTTTCAAAATGACTGAGAAACACTATAAACTACAAATTGTGTGTGCGCTGAGAGGTGGGGATAGGGGATAAAATTCATCATCCAGAAACGTTGAGAGAATGATATATGAATGTGTGTGTTTCTTTGTGCTGGAAATGGGTGGTTTATAGATTGGCTTGTCTTCCCCACCCCAGGTTACCATTTGGCCAGTGTTGGTGTCATATTGTGCTAAGCATCCAGAGGCCCTTGGCAACCTTACTCACAATAATACTGGCTCATACTACATCTGAGAGAGCCTTTTGTGGTTATTTTATCTCATGTAAATCATTGGACCACCACTGTTTTCTACTGATTTGACTTGTAATGCCATAATAACTTACTGCATTTGATTACCACCTCCAGGAGGACATTCTAGAAGGCAAAGGAAATAATTATGATGAAGCACTAAAGAAAAGTAAATAAAAATATTTTATACTCCATTTATTAGTATACTTCACAGTGCTTCTTTCTCAAATTGCCATCATAGTCAACTTTAACTGCAATGATTTGTCCTTGTGTAAGATAGCTAATTCTGTTGCCTTACCCTTTATACACTCTCACAAGAGGAATATGCTGCTTTTTTATAAATAAATTGGGGCCAAAGAGTAAATTCACCCTTTTTTATATTCATACCAGCTCAGCTTTAGGGGATTTGAATGATGTAAGTGTATTGTACTGGGCCCCACAACTAGTACAACAGAAAAAATAATCTTCAAAGTGAGTGTTTTAGTGCTTCATGCAAGGCACACTGCTCAATGTCTGGGGGGGGGTGAGAGGGAGGAAGTAAAGTTGCTCTTATATTTGTGAACCACAGCCCATTGTTGTACATGTTTTCTAAGCTCCAGTATAAATCTTAAATGCATAACAAGTAGACAGTACTGGCGCCCACACCCTTGAAATAAATGAAGTCTTATTCCTGGTTATAATGAGCGTGTTGTATCTATTCATGGGATTAAATCCTTGAGAGAAAGGAAGGTACATAAAATCAAATTTCTAAAGGTTAAGTGGAGTTCATTCCATTTATTTCATAATATTTCAGTATGAAACTCTATTCTTCAAGGAAGTAGATGCATGAAAACCAGTTAGGAAGTTCACTAATGGCATAAAGACTGACACCTTTTAAATTTAGCTTTATCATCACAGTATCCCATTGTCTCTTGTCAATTATCAGTGGGGACATGGCTGAATAGATGCCATGTTTGCTTTTGCTTCTTATCCTGAATTGATGCTAAGGCTTCAGGTGGACAGGAGGAGTAAATTGTCTCCCAGGATTCAGTGACTTGGGGTAGAGGCTCTGGGGAGGATTAGGAAGACACTGAGGTTTCCCTCACCATGTTTCCTCTAAATTAGTTCTAAGCAGCACCTCACTGGCAGCATACTCCTAGGATCTTTCCAGTTTGTCCACTTCTGTTACCTCATTTTAAGGAGGCTCTACAACACACAGAGACCCAGCAGAAAATTAATTCATCCTATGCTGCATTGATTTTCCTGTAGAATTCCCATGGGGCTGGAAGAAGGGGGGGTGGAGAAGGAGGGGAATCATGCACGTTCTTATCTCTGCCTTGAGCATTCTCCCCCAATTTCTACATGTGGACGGTTAACCTCAATGGATTCTTGTGCCTAGATATGAAAGTGTCTGCCTCAATGCACGACTCCTCTGTTATGTAACTAATGGGAGAGTATTCTTGGCAATTGAGCCACACTCAGTCCATAAGTTCTGAGAAATTTGCCTGTGTATTTGGAGTTGTAAACAGTATTAACTAAATATCAGTTTAGTCATAGCTCTGGACTATCCTATGGTATGGTATAAATTATAAATCTAGAAATTATAAATTATAAATCTAGAAATGCCTTATAAACATTGAATCTAGAGGGAGAAAATCATATGTTGGTTCTTTGTCATTTATCTGTGTATAATCTTTTGAAAGGAAGAATCGTTTAGCAATTCAAGCACAGAACTAGGAGTCAGGAGGTCCAGGGTCTGTTCGGACTCAGTCACTGACTTGCTGTGTCATTGGACAAATAGCTTAACTTTTCTGTGCCTCAGATTTCCTATCAGGAAAATGGAGCTCCCCACCTTCCTCACAGCAATATTTTGAGAGTAATCCAGTAATGTTTTTAAAGCATTTTGAGAATCTTAGGTGGAAGCTACCTTAGAATTGCAAAAGATGGTTGTTCATCATCATCATTATTTTGATTTTTCTATTTAAAGTGTGAACCATGAGAAAACAAAGAAGTGACATTAAGTATATGTCAGTCTAGAAGGCTTTGGCTTCTTGGGTTTAATCGAAACATGAGAAAAATGTTCCAGCATAAAAGAATATAAGGAGACCTAAATTGTTCAGATGAGATCATAGGGAATGCAGAGAGGGGTGAGCTAACGTAATATGTACATAAAGTTTTAAAAGTAACTGAGAAGCGGTATTTTAATTGTCATAGGTTAAAATAAGGGACTGTTAGAGAAATAAAACAATGTTTTGCATAAAGAAAAAGCAGCTGGTACTGCTAGCTTGTGAAAAGAACAAGCTACTGATATGCAAGTGGATTGGAAATATGGTGCATTGAATTAATGTAGAGGAGTGCATCTTTACACAGTCCATAAAAGGAAACTAGAAAACAGAAATGTTTTGGCATTGAGAGTAAAGAGTGTTCGCCTAATGGTTATACATAGCAGCTAACAATATTATAAGGAAAGAATAAAAATCTGATGTGGCTGACAAAGAAAAAGGGCAGAACTGTTTTCATTAGGATATGTCCAATGTATTATGTGAGAAAATCCAACTAAGCATCATTAGAATGTTTATCTTTTTGTTGTGTCCAGTTTCCTTTTTACATGGAGGAAAAAAGATAGGTGTGCTCAATATAAGGGAATTCCCAGTCTCCTTAGGTTTGAGTTGTCCTACAGTAGTACAGATCAGCAGAAATAAAGGGTATTTTTCTAGATATTTTTTTTGTTACATCACCATTTAGTTTTCTGTGTGTATTTAGCCATAACCTACAGCAGTTGTTTGATTTTTTTTGAGGATAGAAGCCTCTGCTACTCCCCCCAACTTGTGAAGATTTAGGATGCGTTCTTCGTTGAAGTGCGCTATGAAAGCAATCGAAGCGGATGTGAATGCAACAGCTTCCAGAATATCAGAATTGGCAGCTCCCAGACCCTTATAAAACGATTGCTCGTTGGTATATAGCTAGTTCAGTGTTGGCAGGATGATGGACTAGGTAACTTATCCTGTTAGTTTTTGTTACACCATAATTTTTAAATATTTTGAAAATAACTAAAAAATATATGTACAGACACCTAAAAATAGTAATTTATTCTTTGAAATATTACGATTGGGATCATAAGACGTGGAAATTTAACTCATGTCACTTCTGTAAAGGCTGATTGGATGTCATAGTATTAAGGGTTTTCACTAGATTGACTATGAAGGTAGCATGTGCCTCATGTTTTCAACACAACATTTTGATATATGCCAGGCAGTGAATAATCCTGTCTGTTTTAGCAAAGATGGTACAGGGGACATGATTCTTGGTCTATTAATGAAACAATATAGTCTCACTGCAAAGCATTTTTTCATTTAAATAGCAGTTATTGAAGGAAAGATTAAAGAAGTAGTATGTATGTGGCACAATAAAGCTGTATCATTTAATCTGTCTTGTCTTAGTGGAGGGCTTTGAAGGTGGTGTTACTTTCATGATATCAGTATTATATATAGGCTTGCTAAATTCAATAAGAGAAAGTGAAAATAACTCTAGACTTCTTACCCAGGTTGCTGTTCTGTTCTTCAAAGTATTACTAAGGGAAGTTTGGCATAATCTGGGACAGGAAATTGAAACCTGAATAGTATTTTAAACTGATAGGGTTAAAGGCCTTTCTTTTACCCAGCACACTTGTTCTTTCATTTGATACTTGAACTCTGAAATGTTTCTGTGACTTTCTAGGGAGAAGGAGGAGCAGCTGACTCGGGTGACAGAGGTACAGAGGCTGCAGGCCCAGCAGGCAGATGCTGCCCTGGAGGAGTTTAAGCGGCAGGTGGAGCTGAACTCAGAAAAAGTCTATGCTGAAATGAAACAGCAGGTGAGAAGGTCACAATGCCAGCCTTTCTGAAACTCTCGGTCTCAGTAGGATAGCATATTCTGATCTTATAATGCCAGAAACATGTTTCACTTGATAGTGCTACATCAAAACCTTTCACAATGTAGTGTCTTTGCTAGCAAGTCAGAGGGGGCTGTTAGCAATTGATTCATCTTTATAACAAAGCCAGAATTGTCATTGTTATACAGCCATCCACAGTTGTATTACTGATTAGAGCTTTTCCAGAATTCAGAGTAAAACGTGTTAGTTTATATACTTTTAAGGAACAATATCTATTCTTTCCCACTTTTTCAAGTTGGTCTCTTTGGCTATTCTTTTAGGGACATGAAATTCTCCTGTTAATGGGAATTTTGCCATAGTTTCAATGAGAACAGAGCCAAACTCATTCTGATAGTGGTCACTGATGCACAGATGGCAACAAAAGTCTTTTTCCCACTTGAAATTTACTATTAATAATGACTTGTACTTAGTGTGCTAATCACTTTAAAGAACAAACAAGACTGAGGTTTTGCCCCAGGGAGCTTAGAGATATCACGAGTGAGAATAATGAACAGTAGAGTGGAAGAGGATGAGAAATAAAGGGAGAAGCAGGTACATTTAGTGGCCTACTAATGTGATAAAAATACTGTATCTCAGTGTAGTGCTTTTACCTGACCCATTCTGCCTTGCCAGCTTGCCTCTTTAATGAGAAAATCCGGTTGTGTCTTACTACGGGATGATGTAGCATGAGAATTATAATGGATTTAGGGGGGCAACTGGTGGTGAAGCACCTCATTGAATCAACATTTTATATCTTCTTAAAGGGATCTCTTCTTCATAATCCATATACAGTATAGAGGGGCTTCTGTGTGATAAAGTGTTTTGTTTACTTTATTGTGTCAGTATGAAATTGATTTGGTAAAATGATGGAAAAGGAGTAAAAATTGTTATAAATATTTACAGATAACTTAAATGAAATGTAGCATAAACATAAATGACACAGATATATATCTTGTTCAGAAATCGCTAACTTTTAAATTCATATTAATGGTGAAATATGAACCATTACCAGTTACCTAACATGGATTCAACATGAGCAAGCACTTGAAGAAGAAAAAATTATTACTAAACTTTTATAAATGTTGTTCTTCAAGATGTGGTTCTTCAAGATGTGTTCCTTATGTCCATTCCATGTCCATTCCATTCCCACCCTGTGTCCCTGCCGTTGGAGTTGAAGGCAAGAAGGAACCAAGGGAATACCTCATGTACTGCAGCATGAATGTGGGGCTCCTGAGGGTGCCAGAGCTGACCCTATGGATATTGCTAAGGCAAAATATCTCTGGCAGCTGTGAACAAAGGCGTGTGCCAACCTAACATGCAGTGGACATGAGCAACACATTTCAAAGAACAGCAGTAATAAAAGCTTAGTAAAAGTTTTTTCTTCCTGCTTCAATCATTGATGCCTCAGTCCAAGTTCGTGATACCTTCAGCTTCATCCAAAGTATTGAATTGTGCTGAAAGAGACTGCCTTATGACAATGTTAAACAGTGGTTTGTGTGGTCTTACCGAATGAAAGTGGTAGATAGTACACAATTATTGGTTTTGTTCATAAACAAATAGCATTGTGTGAAACAATGGTGGAGAGAAAAATATAGAAGCCATCCAAGACAGTAAAATATTTGTGATATACTATGATTCACCAAATAGACAAAATTTTAATGGCCAAATTGTCAAAGGAACTTCCTAAATGGCACTGCAAAACTCTACGTTTTTGTAGGCAAATTGTCACATACACATGCATTTACTCTCTATTTTCTGCAGTTTCTAGTTTTGAAATTATTAGTTTAGGATGCTTCTTTGAAAATTTAACTGTATATCCTCTTCACTACAGCAGGCCCTCATTATTCTTGTCATTTTCTTTTTCTTATGTGTATTATGGTTTCATAACATATGGTTTCAAGTTGTGCTACCCACCTATTATTTCCATTGACTTTTTGAGAGCTGTAGGTGATCAGCATTTCTTGATATCAGGCCCATAATGAACAAATAGGTATGTTAAGAGCTGAGGAGTATTACCTTACGTGGAGGTAGTCCGATTGATTGTTGTGGGCTATTACAAAGTTTTAGTATTATGCAAATTGTTTGGTATGTGAGAGATGTGGTGTGCTTGTCTGTGTAAACATCTATGTAGAGGTTTAGGAGAAGATTTTTGATAGAGGAAATTTTCTTTTATAAATTATATTGATGTGTGGTCTAACCTTATTTTGCTCACAGTACAACAGAAATATATCTCCATCTGAACATCATTTATTAACACTTGATCCATGTGATTTTTATGGTAAAACTTGACATTTTTGAGAAAATCAGCATTTTGCCAAGTCTTTGATTTAAGCACATTTCCAGCCATCTAACTAGCTTTTTTTCCCCCTGAATGCTGCCCATTTGATTATGAAATGCTTAATTAAGCACAGTGGAGTTTCTGCTTATTTCGTATACTTGACTGGAAAAAATTAGACTGGTAATACAACGTTGTCTTGGAATACCTTGACAATTTCTGGTTTAATGCTGAAATTTTCCATGTGCTTTCCTAAATTGATGATTTTGAAAAAAAAAATCTGTAACACAAGTGCCCATTTAACATTTGTCTGTGAAGAATTGAAATGAATTAGCAGATGTGAAAGAAACAAAGAATATGGCCATGTTTCAAAGAATCCAATCACTACTTAGCAGGAATAAATAGAGTATTTTTGAGATTTTTTTGGTGGAGAGCATTAAACTGAGATTGCGTCTATTAAGAATTGTCTTCTTTGGATTTACTGTTTCATGAGAGCCTCACTGTGCCAAGTTCTCTGTGACCATATGGACAAGTAGGAGCAAGTGCATGGCCACTTAAGGTCTGCCTGAATTGCAGCTCTGCCACTAAGGGGAGAAGAAGGGGCTGAGTGCCAAATGTTTCTCTTCAGAGCAAAGGTACAAAGAGGGAACAGGAAATACAGGGAGCAATAATTTCTCCTGTGTGAGCACCAGCCAGTGGATCTGACTGGCCACTAGAGGATCATGATGCAGCCCGCAAAGGGGTTTCATAAGTTACTCTCCACTCTCTTGGGGTATATCTACACAGCCTACTGGAACCCACAGCAGCAAGCCTCCCAGCCCAGGCCGACAGGTGGGACTTGTGGGATTTCGGCTACCACTGAGGACAGCACTTTGAAGTTGGTTCTTGTGCCGGAGCTTGGGCCCTGAAGACCACCACTCTCCTTAGGCTTCACAACCTGAGCTCCAGCTTCCTGCATGATCTACACAGTGACTTGTTAATGCAGGCGTGGGGGCCTAAGTCGATCAGCACTGGCTGGGTGGCTTGCTGTTGTGGACTGGTATCTCTGAAATGCAATGCCACCTTGTGACACGTTGCACCCCCCTGTTCACCCTTCTAGTGTAATGGTGTGTACTGTTTAATGCAAAGTATGTCATGTAAGATGTTTTTGGAAAGCTCATGATGTGCTGAACTTCTGGTTATAGTAGTATGGTGTCGCAATGTCGTGTGTATCATTGTGAGGCTTCACTGTGTAATGTTCCCAAAGATGTGTGTCATGGTTTGGGTCAGATCTAGGCAAAACACTACAGATCTGGAGGGCCATTCACCCTTCACATTGTAGGAAACTAAGCTATAGTGACTAAGCTTCAAGTAAATACTTAAGTACTGAAGCAATACTGAAGCTCTCTTTGCACCCATCCTTTCTCATTTCCCCTCCACACATGCACCAAATTCTCAAATAAACTGCATATGTTTTTCCATGTATAAAGTAATATAATATTAGAGCAAATGCTACTTCTTTCTTCTAATTGGATAGAGCATAGAATGACCTACCGACATCATAAAGTGGAATCTTTAGTAACTATAGCAACACTGTACTCTGAACTTCACTGCAAATATTAAACTTCTGAAATCCGCTTTTCATTGTAATGTTAATTAAGGAAGTAACAAATGGAGTGGGGTCTGGCATTTTCAGTTAGTATAATCAATATTTGGTTTATTTATCCATGTAATTTATGACTTTGCGATATTACTTGCCATCTGCTTCTTATTTTTCAATAAACTCATGGTTATTAAGTCATCTGATGTCCATTAGATGGGTGATTGAAACAATTTCAACTTTAAGCTCTGTTTTGTTTTGTTTTTTCCTGATCTAGGTGGCTGTTCTGTGACAAAACTTCATTTATTGCTGGGTTTTTTGTGTATAAATATAACTGATATTTCCATACATGGTGCTTCGAGTGTTAGCCAGTTGATTTTAATAGCGTACACTGCATGCTACATCAAAGACAAAGGGAGAAAAATCAGACTGGTTTATAGAAGTCTAGATTAAAAGCACTGTATACACATCACTCACAAAAGAGAAGTATTTACGAAGCCAAATAGTAACTGCCAAAAATGAATAAACAGAATATGTGACAATATTTTGGCGCTAGTATTTGTTGGGCTTGGCAAATGAGAATTAGAAAACCTCATTGCACTTATGGCAAATATGCATATTTCGTGCTAGAGATTAAATATCAGAAACATATTTTTTTTATCTGTAGAGTTTATATATTTATTTGTATACATTTTCTGTGTCGTTTTACATTTTAGAACATTTTCACTGTTAAAAACATTATTCTGTTAATATTTTGGACTTTTATTTTGCTTTAGCTTTTCATTTTTGTGAAGTGTACTTGGGGAAAACTAAGGGGCCTCCTTTTCTTTGATATATGAGATGGAGGAATAATGTGCTACAAGGATGAATCTAAACTGGACTGGGAAGAGAGAGAAGGTGATGAAAGCAATGAAGGTCCCTTTTTTAAGGGTTTATTTGAGGGGGCATCTGGTATAGTAGATGAACTTGCAGCAGGAACTGAATTCTGATAGCTATACTCCCCTTCTTTCTTCTACCCCCTTTAGGGAGATACTGCTACTTAGGTAGGACCTAGATCTAAAAGGAATAGGTGGGTAAGAAGTGAGGTGTCGTACTATATGTACATAAGCCCTTGGAAACGTGACACAGAGCTGACAGTTGTGCTATTGATACAAAAGCATTTGTTAATTAGATTGTGAAATTGCTTTCTTGATACCTGGATCATTATTCATGGACAATGACTGTTTTCAAGGAACTTTACTTGCAGCCAAATCGTTCTCCTTTAAGTTACTTAACTGATTTATTATAAATGTCTTTTAAATGTGTAGTCTGTGCATCCAACTCAGGGCATTACTTCTCCTAAATTTCCACAAGCAGTATATTTGAAAAAAAAAGTGTGTTTTTAGTCATGTATATATAATATTCAGTTGATTTTTGTGTGACGTCACCGCTATTAAATGAAAAATAAGCCCTTGAATGCTAATCAGAGAGAGGTATGATATAGATGATATATTTGTGTAACTACTAATGATCGTCAACGTACTGATGTGTTCATTTCTACTCCTTACAAATGGAGATTTTTTATTATATTATTATTGACAGTTATCTTCAGGTCTTTAATGATTAGCCATCATCTATCAAAAATATGTCAAAATATGTTTGAAGCTATATATATAAAAAAATAAGTTTTTCCTTTATTTATGTTGTAGATGGAAAAGGTGGAATCAGATCTAAGTAGATCAAAATCTCTCCGTGAAAAGCAGTCCAAAGAATTCTCATGGCAGTTGGAAGAACTCAAGCAAAGATATGAGCAACAGGTCAGTCGGTCATTTTTATTTGGCGAGACAAGGTGAGTGAGGTAATATTTTTTTATTGGACCTACTGGTGTTGGTTAAAGAGACAAGCGTTCGAGCTACAAAAAGCAGAAGCATGTGTGTTTCTCTCACAAGAAGTTGGTCCAATAAAAGATATTATCTCACCAATCTTGTCTCTCTAATATCCTTGGACCAACATTGCTACAACAACACTGCAAACGTTTGTATCTGGTGATGTTTGTCTTTCTCAGTATAAGTCAGTTCCAATGTCCAGGCTAGTCTTGATCTGATTTGCTCATTATGTTGGCATTCTTTCCTTTCTGTCAAAGCTGGCTACTCTGTTTCCAAAGCCATGCATGAAATATGAAAGCTTTTTGTTTCCTCTACATTTACTTTGCTATCTCTAGGCACCTGATGATTTCCTAAAGGATTCCCAGCTCTACAAAAATAAAAAAATGCCTTTATAAAAAATAAAATGGTTATTGCCCCTGTCTATTTTTTCTCATATTTAAAAAATAGATAATTTAGTTATAGTCTATTCTTGTTTTTATATTGTTCCCATTCTTTTTGGCACAAACTATGTTTTTTAAAAAGGTTCTTACTTAAGTGGCTTTGATAGAATATCATTTTAAAGATGTAACAAACCTTTACAGTGCTTAATTTTGATAGGCAGTTTCAATAGCTCTCTGGCTTACAGCATGCAATAGCTTGCTTCTGCTTATTGCAGGAAGCTTCTTATTTATGTTCCTTTCCTTTTCACATCTACTGTGGGTCTTCAGTAACACCTTTTTAGGGGTTGAGAGGATTGAGCCATCTTATGGGCTGTAGCAGCATTTTTATCTTCCTTATAAAGGACTTATTTCTCATTTACAGCAAAAATATGATCACTCCATAACCTGCAGGTAATCTATTATCTAGCTTTTTGGGCTAAACTAAGTTGGTACGTCCATATGGGAAATCTAGATTCTATTTCCTGCACAGGTTTGTCTCTCCAGGTTGGTATGAGCAGGAAGTTTGCAGAGGCAACACACTCAGTCTTAGGATATTTGGACTGCCTTACTATATCCAGAAGGGTCTCTGGGTTGAGCAATTAAAGAATGGGATAGCTTTACTAGATCCTGAAAGAGTCCCATCCAGAGCTTGGATGGAACAATAATGTTTGTGTTATTTCAACTAGACAATGGCTTGATGTCTAGTGAGCAGCCGGTAACAAGTGGAGTGCCCCAGGGGTCGGTACTGGGCCCAGTTTGTACAACATCTTCATTAATGATCTGGAAGATGGGATGGATTGCACCTTCACCAAGTTTGCAGATGACACTAAAATGGGGGGAGTGGTAGATATGCTGGAGGGCAGGGATAGGATACAGAGTGACCTGGACAAATTAGAGGAATGGGCCAAAAGAAATCTGATGAGGTTCAACAAGAACAAGTACAGAGTCCTGCACCTAGGATGGAAGAATCCCAGGCACTGCTACAGACTGGGGACCAACTGGCTAGGCAGCAGTTCTGCAGAAAAGGACCTTGGGTTAAAATGGACAAGAAGCTTGATATGAGTCAACAGTGTGCCCTTATTGCCAAGCAGGCTAATGGCATGTTGGGCTGCATTAGTAGGAGCATTGCCAGCAGATCAAGGGAAGTGATTATTCCCCTCTATTCGGCACTGTTGTACTTTGAGTACTGTGTCCAGTTTTGGGACCCCCCCCAATATAAAAAGGATGTGTCCAAATTGGAAAGAGTCCAGCGGAGGGCAACAAAAATGATTAGGGGGCTGGAAAACATGATTTATAAGGAAAGGCCTAGGGAACTAGGCTTGTTTAGTTGGCAAAAGAGAAGAATGAGGGGGGGATTTCATAGCAGCCTTTAACTACTTTTATTTTACCAATGATTCAGGAATCATCAGGGTTCCACTTTTTTTAATTCAAATGTTGTGTCACAGTTGCATTCCTGTGTGTGCAGAGCCCATCAATAAGAGCATAGTTACATTTCCTGTCCATCATAATTTAGTAAAAGTTACCTGTAATGAATGATAGGAAGAACTGATATGTTCACCTGGTTGCTAGCAGAGCATAGGAACAAGTTTTATTTAGAGCCTTACACATACAAAGGCCATTGCCGAGGTTACGTGCAGGAATGGGAAAAAGCTTGATCAGTTGATTAAGGAGCTAACAGAGATAAATAAGGTAGCAGGAAAGTTGTATGCACCAAAGCCTAAGGAATGGAGTAAATTAGTGTATGTAGGCTAAGGTGAAATTCTTTACTGCAGGAGCACAAACAGTAGTAGATCATTTTTCTCACAAAAAAATAAAGACAATTCTGTTATATTGTCTGATGAAATTTCTTTTGTCCAAGGTCATGTTTGAATTCAAGCTGTGGTGTTACGTAGTAGTTTGATATATGTAATAATCTGGATGCCTTATCTTATTTTACAGTTATGATTAGATAGTTACTATTACTGTGCTCCATCTGTTGTAGAGGACTTTTGGGAGACTTAAGGCTTTACCTCATCTTGGTAGCTGTTTAAGTCATGGTTTCCAGGTCTACTGATACAGTTCGGATCACAAAGGACATTTGGTCTGCTGACCAAAGGTTTGCTGACTTTGAATGGCTACTTCTTAAAGATCATGTGCCCAATCTTATTACGGAATTCCATGTCAACTCTGAGAACAATCTAAAGATCTTAAAAACCTTGAGCTAAAAAGCCCAAACAAAATCCCAAAGCTCTGTTTCCCAGTTGACTAGATTTCATTATTGACTAGTGTGAAGATTATTATTATTACTTCAAGTTTATAGGACAAGATAGTACAATAGAACCTCAGAGTTATGAACATGTCAGGAATGGAGGTTGTTCATAACTCTGGAATGTTCATGATTCTGAACCAAACGTTATGGTGGTTCTTTCAAAAGTTTACAACTGAACATTGACTTAATACAGCTTTGAAACTTCACTATTCAGAAGAAAAATGCTGCTTTCCCTTTTTTTAATAGTTTACCTATAACACTGTACTGTACTGTATTTGCTTTTGCTTTTCGTGTGTGTGTGTGTCTCTCTCTCTCTCTCTCTCCCTCTCTCTCTCTTTCTCTCTCTTTCTCTCTCCCCTCCCCATCCTCCTCCTCCTGTGCCTGATTGTGTGTTTCGGGTTCCAAATGAGGTGTGTGGTTGACTGCTCAATTCATAATTCTGGTGTTCGTAACTGTGATATTCTACTGTATGTCATAAAAATGGGAGGGTGTGTTATACCATGTTACCGGAAGTGTGTGATCGCTTTTTGTCTTTAGTTGTGTGATGTTGGTGGGCACTGCTTGAATAATTGCCACATTTCACTCTAGAGTGAGTTGCAGTTCTATAGTTGAAGTGCTCCCTTGGGTAATATGCATGTTTTTTGAACTAATCCTGCATTACTGAGCATGGTGGTTTCTTTAAGTAAGAGCGCTATGCTCAGCAGTAAGTATTTAATGGACTGGGTCCTTTTGTTTATAAGCACCTGGGGATGGAAAGAGATAAAATAAGTATCAGATCATGGGACCATTAATCTTTTGAATAGGTTGGCAGAAAGAACAGCAATCTTCCATAGTGGGTACCCCATTTTTTACTATTTTCATTATTTAGTCTAACATTGGCTGTGGACATCTTGGTGAAAGGCAACGTTAATTTCCACAGTAGTAATATTGGAGTCCAATTTCAGAAACAGCAGACCAGAGTTTATCCTGCTTTAATACTGGCTTAGCAATCAGATCATTAAATAATCGTTTACTAATTTAAATTGTTCTTTAGGTTCCATCTTAAAGCTCATAGTAAAATGGGGGAAATTAGTTCACAGTCCCATACATTGAATTCATATAATGCTAGTATTACTAAATTGATTTCAATGAAATGGTTCAGAAATGCCAAAGATACTTGAAAAAGCTTATTTTGAAATGAATATTTTGGGCCAGAATTTCTGTTCATCACAGGAATAGTGTCAGGGCCAAAGGTGGCTTAATCCACTTTATTTCTCTGCAACTTTGCAGTCTTTCCAAGGGGCCTGCCAGGCCCCTAGTATAAATTAGGGAAGCGTGAGGTCTAACTGCTCTGACTTAAGCTCAGATGGAACAGCCCCATAGGCTGTTCCACAGCCAAGAATAATTACGCTCTCTTCTCCCAGGCACACTCCTTACATCAGACGTGGTTGCTACAGGAGTTTGGTACACATCCTTTCCAGTAGGTCTGGTCAGCCAGGCCATGAATATTCTTTGGAGCTGGTTCCAGCAGTTATAAAGACCTCTTTACATCATCAGAGTAACATAAAGGAGCTGGAGTGAATTTTTCTTTGCACTTTAAATATAGGGATAGATGCTTCTTAGCATGTGGCCTTTCAGAATATTGTGCTTAACAAAAATTGGTGCAGTTTTCCTTTACATTTCCTTCCTGTGAATTTAGTGTTACATGCCTACTGTACTCTGCCATGTGTAATTCTCCAGATTCCCAATGTGCAGTGTTCTTAAAAGTTTCAAGGAAAATATGCATTTAATATTCACACAGATTGTGTTTCCATAGCTTTAAGAACGTAATCTATAGTACTGTATGCTAATCTGCAGTTTGCCAAAAATCAAACTGATGCTACCACATTACTCTATACCAGTCATAATTTTTTCTCTTGATGTACATGGTTGGAAATACCACAGGCATAAATACGCTTCACTGACAAATCCTTGACTGTTTTTGTCATACTTCAAAGGAAAACAGCAATTCCTAAAAAAGTCATGGTTTGAAAAATCAGTGAGCGATTTTTTTTCTTGTACCTTGGTGCTTCCAAGGGCTTTTGGACACTTGGTTACAAAAGCAAAAAGTAAAGTTAACAGAAGAAAAGCTTACAAGACGTAACTGCAGTATTTAAAACTATTTTCCCTGTTACTCTTTTAAATGACTTTCTGTAGCTGGAAGTTGGGGATAAACACCAAGTTGAATATTATCTGCTAATAGGAGGTCTTGTGTTGTGCTGGTTTCATTGTGTTTTGGCTAGCTGCTTCTTTTGTTATATTAAAAGAACATCTAAATTTTGTGCAACATCACGGAAACCTAAAGAAAGAATATTAAGCATTGAGCTACTAGAACATCAGTAGAATTTTCAAAGATATTTTTTTTATCCCCTTCTAACTTTATCTGTTATCTCTGTTCAAATTTCATTTAAATATTCTTTAAAACGATGCAAACATGAAAAAATGGTGGCCTCTACCACAGACAGTGATAGTTAGTCATTGGATACTATATTTTTTTGTATTGTCCTTTCCAGTAATAATACAAGGTTAGTTCAGTATCGTGGCAGGAAGTCTGTTCTTTCAGACCCTTTAAAATTTCTTTTTAATGGTGCCAACTTTTCATTCATCTTGTGTTGCTCTTTATTTAGAGTCAGGGAAGATTCTGTACCCTTTTTCAAAGCAGCCTTCCTCTGGTCTTGTTTTATTAGACATATTTCTGTTGTCATTTGTTTAGGGATTTATAGCTGTATTTCAAAATGTTAATTAACATTTTGACTGTTTAATTGATCAATAAGATACAACTGGTAGTGCTTTTTTGCATGATTATGCCATGCCTCAGGTCATGTAATAAGGTAACAGGCCCAAGTCAAAATAACATAAGTGTCTGAGAAATGTAATAATTGCTTGGAAATGTTGTGTCTTAACTGTCTGATTGCTATTATGAAATGCAATTTACACATAAAAGGAAGAAAAATAGACCTGTAGATATACTTGAAACTGATAGGTGTGGTGAATGATTGTGGTATCCATATACAGCCTATCACAAAACTTACAACTATGCAGAATTTTAAATAATTGTATTACTATGGTATGGTGCCAAATCCTACAGTCCTCATTCAAGTCAAACTCTTATTAACTTCAGATTTGTGTGAGTACAGTCTGTAAGATTTTGACTATCTAGCAACTTGAGCACACAGGGGTCTGGTCTTGCAACCTTCCCTTAAATGATCAGTTGTCCTTTCTTCAACAAGTAATCCTGTTGATTATTGATTTCAAAGGGACTAGTACTGACCTGAGTAAGGATTACAGAAATGAGTAAAGATGACTGGCTCTGCCTCTTACTGAAGCTTGAGGCTGAAAGCTCTGTGTTCCTGAATATGGCATATTGCCTGGAATTTGCATACTCTGAAGTTTTAAATTTTGTTTGCAAAAGAAAGGTTTCTAATTTTGTGATGATTAATTCTTTTTTTGATTTGGAATATAATTTGTACTCATAAAAAAAATTCCTGCACATGTTTTATTCAAATTTTAATTCATTTTAATTTACTTTAAATTAATAAAGAATTTAGGAGAAATCCTAGATCCTGCAACGTTTGGTGTCAGCCACACATCAGTCTTAATTTCAGCTTCAGCTGATTGATAGTGTCACTTTCTTTTGAGGTATCTGCTGAGGGAACACTCAGTGGAGAGAAATTGGTGGGTATATTAAGAAATATACTTTAGCTCAGCTTTGTTCTACTTACAGCTGGTGGATTTGAAAGAATACTAATGCACCACCTCCCCCCAGTTCCTATCTACTGGGCATAGCTGTCGTGCATACTTCAAAGGCAGTGGACACCACAGAGAAGACCACAGCCTTTCCTGCCTTGGAAATGGTTGCAGTGTCTATGGTCAGGTTTCAAGGCACCTTCAGCATGGGAAAGAAGCTTTTAAAAAAAACCATTTAAAAAAACCCAAAACAAACAAACTAGAATTAAAGCATATTTAACTACCTATTAATTATCTTTGCTGAAAGCACCTTCAGTGGATCAATTGAGCCAGTGAAGACCCGCTCAACCAATCCGGAAGTCAATTCAATTAAACCACCTCCTCAAAAGGTGTAATGCTGTGTCGATGGGATCACATATCCCGATGGCGCTAAAGGGAAGTTAGAAAGTCAATGGGAGTTACGCAAGCTACTCTGCGTAGCTTGTGTCAACTGCCACCAAATTTTCCAGTAAGTGTGTACTAAGCCACAGATATTTGAAAGAGGACATGCCCAAATTTTATGACACCAAGGGCTATGTAACTAACTTGCTGGAAAACTTGAGGACCATACCTACCCTTTGTAACATTTGGTAATAAAACAGATGCAATGTAAAATTAGCTCATACTTGTGTCCTTATTGATAGTATTTAAATTACATTGCTTCATTGTCTCGTCATTTAAAAAATCGTTTCCCCCTTTTTTACCCCAAGAACTTACACTACCATTCTTTCTCTCTTCAAGAGTTTTCTCTCAAAATAAATCATAATAAAAAACCTTTTTTGTTCCCTTTCGTTTGTCAGACTGATCTGTGGAGGCTACCATCTCTAAATTATTATTTTGTGTTGTGGGCTTGCTTCTCCCAGATCCGAATTGCTTGAAAGTTTTCTTTCCTTACCTTTTGTCTAGATGTCCTTTCCAACTCCAATATTCTATGATTTTATGAGTCTATGTCCTCCCATTTCACTTTATTTTCCAGCTAGATTTCTGAATTTTATGTAGACCCACATTGTCTTTTGCATTTCAAGTCATCACATTTTCATTAACTGCTACATTATAAAGGCAGTGCATACAGGGTGAAACTTATTCCTGTGCAGAGAGCCAGCTCAAGTCCTATGCACCACTTACATCCCACTATTCTCAAAATAAACCTTAAGTGGTGCAGAGGCCTTGTGCTGCCCCTGTGCACAGGGCCAAATTTTACTCGTAGACTTTATATAGAGCAGAATTTCACAATTGCGGCGTATGGGTCTCTGATAATCCACAAAACACTTGGTGGTGGTCCGTGGAGATAATGTTGGTCCCTACCTCTTTTTTTTCCAGTTATTAAATTGCAGTACTAGGCAACTGTGACTGCATTAGATACTTTTACTTTTCAATGTAAGTAATTGTTTAATTATTGTAATTGCCAGCTGGATGTTATGTGATTTTTTTTTTTCATGGATTTTTTTCACTCCCATTCACAATCTTTTATTATAACATGTGGGCCATACTCTGAAAAAGATTGAGAACTGTTCCCATACTGAAATGGAGTCGTTTGCACATTTATGGACATGCTCTATGTGGTCAGTTTGATGAACAGTATTAATCTTCTTTTTTTAAACTGAGCTGGAACCAGTCTATAATGGTAAGAGTAATTCTCACTTATGTAATAAAGCAGAGAGTAAGGAATAGTATTGCCTGCTTGTTAAAGAATCTCAGGAAATTCTTTCATGTTACTTTTGTTGTTGGTTTCCAACTTCTATAGAACTTTTGAAGGAATAATTAGAATTGTCTTTTTGTTCCATTTAGTCAAACAGGAATGAAACAGGACATCTAGATGAAAGCTTTGCTATATGAGACAAACAGAAAAATAGAGAGAGAGAGAGAAGAGTTGATTGAGTTTAAATAAATGAGTGCATTCTCCTACTAAAAGGCATGACATTAATTGCCATAAGTTAGATGAACTAGAGAAAAGGATGCAAAGAAGTGCTGAATTAGCTAGTAAAAATAGTGTTGATGCATATGCATTATGATAGTCTTTTCATTACATGGTGACATACTATGTTTTCCCACCGGAACCCTGCCTCATTCAGTGCACAGGATAGACCGTGCTCAGTTAATGAGCAGCTGTTCAGTATTTTGTTTTTTCCTGATTGTTCAGCGTGTGACCCTAGGCCTTATGTACAAAGTATTGACACCCTACTCTGAAGATAGAATTATTAATTTCCTCATCACTACAGTGTCTGAATGCTTCTGAAACATTAATTTAGCTTCACAAGGGTGAGGGTAGTATTTTGCATTTGATGAACTGTGTCACAAGAGATTACAGTCAGAAATTTTTAACTGATTTTGGGTGTCCAGTTTGAGATGACTAGGACTAGGTTTTTCAGAATGCTTCGAATTATAGAACACTTACATATTCTCCTCATGACTTCAACAATAGCTTCTGATAACTTCAGTTGCAGCTGTCAGTTCTCTGCACATCTGATAGTCAGACACCACAGTCTAAAGTTGGATACCCGGAAAATGAAGAACACTGCTTTTAGTGACCACCTGTGGAAAGTTTGGTATAAGTGGCTTGCTTAGTATCAAAAAGGAACTTTGGCAAAGGCAGGGATAGAATCCAATTCCCAGGGTAGCATTCAACTTTCTTAACCATGAGATCTTCCTTTCTCTTCTTGCAATCCCCTGCCTCATTCACTGTATGCTTTCCAACTTCAGCAACAAATAAGCAGGTCTCCTTTACTACACAACACTAATTCATCCCTGGAATAGGTCTGACCTGTGCATTGAATGAGGCACAGGTCCTATTGAAAAATAATCTCTGAACATGGAATTAAAGACTGTATCATAATGCATATTCTCAAGGGCAATGTGGAATTTAAAGTTGCCAGCACAACCTTAAGTTTGGCATTTCCTAACTTTTGAGGGCTTGACTTTGCAACCTTTATAATGTTCTTTAATGTAATAATGATTTATAATATATTATGTGGATGTGTAAATGTGCATATCAAAAGAATATGGTAGTGATGTACATTAAAAAAATTGGCAAGGCATCTGGTTAATAAATGTATCATATGCATAGACTGCATCAACTGCCCACTAATCTGGCTATCTGGGCTTTGACTCCAAACCTGGAAGGGGCTGAAGTAGCTATAAATCATGACTCTATATGTATACAAAAGCTATCTTAGTTAAATCCTGAAAGTGTTTTATACTTTCTAGTTATAGTTCCCCTTCTCCCTCCCCCCCACATTATTAATATTAATATATTGTACCTAGCTCTTATACAGTGATCTTCATTTAATCCCTTCATGGTTGGATTCCTGGGAACTATAGGGAACTATAGCACCTAACTTAACAGACAGAGAGAGATGAGAAACAGTGCCAATTGTTTTGCTTTAAAAATGCAGTACTATGTGTACACATATTCAGAACACAAATTAAAATTTGTGTTATAAAATTAAAAAGCAAACATGAACACTTTTGAAGAACTTTTATTGCAGAGGAATCACTGTGAAGAAGAGTTAGCGGGTAGAAGAAAGAGAGGTAACCATTAGTATACATCATTTACTGCTCTTCCTCTGGCAGCCTGTATGAGAAGAGATAAGTGGTCAAGAAAATCTGAAAAATAAAAAGAGCAATTTATAATGTAATTCAAAACTATACGTAGATTAAGGCTATTAAGTTTATGAACACCGCCTCCTCTATACAAATATTCCACTGCTCCCGGCTTCCCCTAGCATTGTCATCTCTATGACCTCTCTGCAGCATGCGGAGACCCATCATGCATGTCAGAGAGGCAGAATGGGGAGATGGCCTGGATTGTATGTGCCACTGGGGCCAACTGCTGGCTGCTGTAATCAAATGTAGATATGTCTATGCATGCTCTACAAAAAAAAAAAAGACCCACAAAGACAATCCAGATTACTGAGGTCATTCACATGCAGCAGTAAACATAAAGTACAATTAACCCTTCCTGTTACAAATGGATATCCTTTATTAAGGACATGGGAAACATGCACTCTAGTACGCTGCAACCTGAGACTGATGGGCCATGTCTTAGCAGAGTCCTGAGATCTGCACTTCTATGTCCGAAGAGGCATGGATCCAGAGCTCTGAGACCGGTACCACCATTTTTCCACTTGGCATCATGCTGAACAGGTCTCCATGTCTGTGTATGTTGTTCCAGTAGCTGGACTTAGCTATTTTATGAACTAAATTATACTTTATGCAATAACATTGGTTAACATGTGCTTTACATGAGTTGTGTCTATTTAATTGGACACAGCCTGTCCCGCAGGTGTTGACCTTTGGCACAGTGAATGAGGAAAACCTTGGTAAAGGCCTCTAGGACACACAAATATTACTCCTTTGGCTTTGCAGTGGCCAAGCAAGCCTGTGTGTCCTTGGATCACCCAAAGGATTTCAACCCCCTCAGGATTTGCTTTTGTTTTAGTACTATAGAGTACTTAGTATAGCTAGTATACTTACTATACTACTTAGAGCTGGGCTGTAGGAAAAAAGTTTAAAGTCTGGGCACAAAAGACTTAGCAGCTGTTTTTTTTAGATGAGTTCATAATTAGTCTCTATGATTTTCTACATCATAGAACATGCAACCCCTCCTGATTTCATTCTGCTCTTTGTTTCCTTTTGCTCCTTTTCGAATGGTGTCTGTTATCTGGTGGTGAGTGGGGAAAAAGTTGGCAAAGGCCTCTTTGAAGTATGCTATCTTCCAAGCACACTAACATTTCAGTCATTGTATGAACTGCACATTATTTGCAGAACACTCCATTTATTTATAGTAGTTTGCAATTGAGTGGTTACTAGAACATACATAATATTTTCCCCACTATCTGATGGTTGTGTTTGGGGTTCTATTTGGCTTTGTTGGCTTGGTTATAAAGGACGTTGTCATTGTGTAAGGCTCTGTTCCTTCTTCTGTATCTACAGAATACAAGCATTAAAGCATTGTTCAGTTCCTTACAGGGACTAAACGAAAGAGTTAATAAAGGCTTTTGATTTTTTTTTCTTCTTATCAGCAGTGAGCTACATAAATCTGCAGTTAATAAATTCATCCAGGATCCACAAACTTTCCCTTTGAGCCACCCTAACTAATACATACATACAGTTGTTCAGACTGTTTTCAGGAATAGTTCCTTCAAGAATAAATATCAGCTTTACTCTTGGCCTCATAATATAGCTCAGCTTCATAGATAGGATTAATAGACATTAAGTTAACATCAGGTTAAGGAGCGAATGAAGGGCACCGCCTTGTATTCAATCAGTCTTTGCAAGAATATTACCGGTAATAACATAGGTAGTAATATAGTGAAGTCAGTCCAGTTTTTTCAGTGCTCTGGCAAGACCCCCAACTTAGCCTTTAAACAAGGTCAGTGCAAATATGTATAGTAAGTTCTGTACAGTAACATTTTAAGTACAGAGAGTTTCAGGAGGTCAGTGTACAGTGTGTCAAAGGAAACAACAAGGATTTTTGTCTGCAGCCTGCATGGCTGCACCGACTGTGTTGGGGCAGCTGCAAACTGGATTTGAGACAGGGTGTATGTGGTTGGTCTCTTTGAACTCTCAACCAGCATTATATTGATATAATGTAACACAGGGAGAGACAGCTTCAATACCCATGGCCTGACCAATACATTGGGGAATAAAAGCAGTTTTGGAAATTCACTCACCACAGGAGACATCAAGGCAAGCAGGCAGAGAAGTATATTACACCGTTCAGAGATCAGTTATAGATTTTTTTTTTGTGAATAAAAGTCTCTCTTCAGGTATTAGAGAGAGAAAATGGATGAGGCAATATTGTTTATTGGACCAACTTCACTTGTCCCTTTCATCAAGAGAAGTTGGCCCAATAAAAGATATTACCTCACCTCTCTAATATCCTTGGACCAATACGGCTGCAACAGTGCTGCATCTGTTTAGGTATACCAGTTAATAAGGTGGCTTCAACAGCATGAATGTGAAATGAGGGGCAAATACTTCAGCTCTGTACTTTGGATGACTGATGGCCTTCATGACCAAGCCACAGTTCAACTGAAGTGCACCTACGCAGAACAGCTGGTATCTTTTAGAGAATACCTCTACCTAGCAGTGGAAGCATGATTTTCTCCTGTGGTTCAGAGAGGAAAATACAGACAAAAACTGGGTAATGTTGATTAGACCATCGGGCACCACAATAAAATGTCAGGTAAAATGTGACAATGAAGTATTTGTATCATGTATGATGTACATATCTGGTCCTGGCTGGGCTGCCATGTGATAGATTCCAGAACCAAATTATATTTTATTTATCATAGTGTTCTACAGTTATATATTTTGACTGCCTAATTTGCTCTCTGCCTGCTAAGTTCATCTCCCCTCCCTACTCCTAACATTCCAAACAAGAATGGCATAGCTTTTACCAGAGGCGGCTTTTATTAAGTAAAGTCATGGATAATCCCAGTTCAAATTTAAAAATGGTTTTATTAATGCACACCACTTTACATTTAGTTGTAGTGTAGTTCAAATTGTGGTTACATAAGGCAGTAGATTCAGAGATTAATTTAGGGTTATAAAAAGTAAAATGGCAATACGGGTAATAGTAATATATGTAATATAACACAAAACATTGGAATGTCCATATGCCTTTTGGTTTCGTATTTTCTCATGGAAGTTATACATATCAGGATGATTTCAGTTGCAATATTATATAAATATTAGATATACTGCAAAACTATTATCAAATTGCTAAATATTTCTCAGTAACTTTTATTAGTATATTCTAATAATAATTTTATTTTGCCCCAGTTTCCTGGGTTTAAAGTGGATTTAAACCAGTATTTACCAGTGCAGTGTCCTAAACTTGTTTTTCCTGAGAAATAGCCGACCCTGATTCCAAACCTTTCAGTAGTTTTAAAAGCCCCCATTTTTATCCTTAAACTATTCTGCCACAAAAATGTTACTATTTCCCCCACAAATGAAGAATTTCATCTTCCACACACATACCCCAACCAAACAAAGTTATACCGAGCTGGAGTCCATGGTGAGCATTATTCACTCCTTTACCAGTGATGGATTTTAAATCCAATATCTGGCAGATTGTTGGATTAAAAATGGGAGCTTTGTATCATCAGAAAGATGAAATTTCTAGTTTTCTAGTGAAATGCACAGCACGTCTTTCTAGGTCTGCAATAGAACACAAATGTTATGCTTCTGTTAAATCTTTTATTGGGCCCCTTCTTAGCCCGGTATATTTGGAGTAAAGCAGATGATTTACAAATTAAGGCATTAGAAAGAACCCTGCCAATAAAATATTTGAGAAGTCTCTAAAACTTCTATAAGAGAGAAGTTCTGTAGTCAGTATACTACATTCACACTAGATGATGGTGTAGTTTGGCTTCATTGTTATGTGTTTAAGATGACCTGTATAATTTGTTGTTGGATTCCCCAGCCCTAAGGAATGCAATTATCCAAAACTCCTGCTGATAAAATCTTTATAAAACATCACACCATCATGTATGGTCTGTGTGGGTACTTACTTGTGTAAGTGAATATTTATATAAATGAATGTGTGCACATGTACACACAGACACAAACAACATACACAACTGTGTGCAGCTTTTGTGATATTATCACACTTTGTGTGTGTAGTGAAGTACATCATCAGTGTTCAAATATCTCCTGAAAGGAAGGGGTGCCAGTAGCTCAATGTCCACACACTGTAGAGAGTGTAAAATATGTATCTATTTAATCTCTAATTAGGTACCCAAAACAATGGCCTGTGTAGAGTTTCACTACCACCATTGATGTCTGGGTCTAGCTCTGTTACAAACTATCCGTATGTCCCTGTGCCACTTTTTCCATATTCAGTAATATGCGGGTAATTATACTTACCTCAGATACTAATTGTGAAGCTGAATTATTTTATATTTACATGGCTCTGTGAGATCCTCATGTGTGAGATTCTACAGATGCGCCAAATATCATTAACTTTTATTTTTATTTTAGGGGGAGACAAGCACACAATATTTTCATAAATAAAATTAATATATTTACAATAGTTAGAAAAATCCTATTTTATATATAGATGTTCATGATATATTTTTATTATTTCCTCAGTTGCAAACTGTAGATTTAAGTGAATTTTCATACTTCAATGTGAAATCTCTATTGTGACAGCAGTAGGTTTTCAAAAGGGCACTTAGACAACTAACTCACTCCAATTCCCTCCCATTGTGCCTTTGAAAATCTTTTTACAATCCCCACTTATTCATGAGCTTAACTTCTCTGGGAAAAGCCTAAGTAGAGTTTATGTCAAAGCAAAAACTGTACAAGACTTTGTCCACACGAGGGATTTTTTTTTAAATGTCCGCCACTGGTAGTGGCATTAGGAGTTCTGTGGCTTCTGATTTCCAATGTATATAATGCTGAAAACGTTTTCTGCAGCCAGCAGGCTGTCTTATCCTAGAGCTTTGGCACTTGCTGAGACCAGCTCAGTGAAATGAGTGCTACAAAAATTTCCCTAGTGTAGACACAGGCTAAAAAACTACCTTTATTACGCAAACTGTCCACTTAAGAGACTGTACCACAGTATTCCCAAATGTTGTGAATACAGTTTTCATCTACCTGTATTAGACCACCTCTGATCAGTAGCAGTTTTTGTCAGTGGTCTGTGTTGTTGCCTAAGATGGTCACATACTATGTTTTAGGGTTAGCAACAAATTTTTATAACAGTGATTAGGGGGTGATTTGTTACAATTATTGAATTAATATTTAGTATTAGGCTGGTACTTATAGAATTGTAGGACTAGAAGGAACCTCAAAGGTCTTCTAGTCCAGTCCCTTGCAGTCAAGGCAGGACTGAGTATTATCTAGATTATCCCAGACAGGTGTTTGTCTAACCTTCTCTTAAAAAATCTCCAGTGATGGAGATTCCACAATCTCGCTAGGCAATTTATTTCTGTGCTTAACGACCCTGACAGTTAGAAGCTTTTCCTAATGTCAAACCTAAACCACCTTTGCTGCAATTTTAACCCATTCTTGTCCTATCCTCAGAGATTAAAGAGAACAGTTTTCCTCCTTTGTCCTTGTAACAAACATTTATGTACTTGAAAGCTGTTATTGTGTTCCCCACTCAGTCTTCTCTTCTCCAGACTAAGCAAACAGAATTTTTTCTGTCTTCCCTCATAGATCATGTTTTCTAGACCTTTAATCATTTTTGTTTCTCTTTTCTGAACTTTCTTCAGTTTGTCCACATCTTTCCTGGAATGTGGCAGCCAAAACTAGACGCAATACTCCAGTTGATGCCTAATCAGCGCGAAGTAGAGTGGAAAAATTATTTCTTGTATCTTGCTTACAAGACTCCTGCTAATAGATCCCAGAATGTTTGCTTTCTTTGCAACAGTTACAGTGCTGACTCATATTTAGCTTGTGATCCACTATGACCCCAGATCCCTTTCCGCAGTACTCCTTCCTAAGCAGTCATTTCCATTTTGCATGTGTGCAACGGATTGCTTGTTCCTAAGTGGAGTATTTTACGTTTGTCCCTATTAAATTCCATCCTATTTACTTCAAACCAGTTCTCCTGTTTTCCCAGATCATTTTAAATTTTAATCCTATTGTTCAAAGCACTTGCACCTCCCATCTTGGTATTATCCACAACTTTTTAAGTGTACTCTCTATGTCATTATCTAAACTGTTGATGAAGATATTGAACAGAGCTGGACCCAGAACTGATCCTTCCAGCTTGATTGTGAAACGCTGTAGTTACTCTTTAGGAATGGTTTTCCAACCAGATATGCACCCACCTTATAGTAGCTCCATCTAGGTTGTATTTCCCTAGTTTGTTTATGAGAAGGTCATGCAAGACAGTACCAAAAGCCTTAATAAAGTCAAGATATACCACATCTACCACCTCCCCCCATGCACAAGGCTTGTTATTCTGTCAGATAAAGTTATTAGGTTTGTTTGACATAATTTGTTCTTGACAAATCCATGTGGACTGTTACTTATCACCTTCTTATCTTCTAGGTGTTTGCAAATTGATTGCTTAATTATTTGCTTCATTATCTTTCTGGGTACAGAAATTAAGCTGACTCGTCTGTAGTTCTCTGAGTTACCTTTATTCACCTTTTTATAGATTGGCACTGTATTTGCCCTTTCCCAGTCCACTGGAATTTCATCCATCTTCTATAACTTTTCAAAGATAATCACTAATGGCTCAAATATCTCCTCAGTAAGCTCCTTGAGAATTTTAAAATGTATTTCATGAGGCCTTGGTGACTTGAAAACATCTAACTTGTCTAAATAATTTTTAACTTGTTCTTTCTCTCTTTTTAGCCTCTGATCCTACCTCATTTTCACAGTCATTCATTAAGTTAGATGTCCGGTTGCTACTCAACGTTTTGGTCAAAACTGAAACAAAAACTTAAGAATTGCTTCCTTTTTTCTCCCTTTCCATTCTCTGACAAGTTAAAATAAGGATAGTGAACTATTATTAAATTTCAAACAGTGAATAAAAATTAAAAATATATAAGGTGAAATCTTGACTCTGTTGTAGTCATTTTGAATTTTGTCACTAACTACAATGAGGCCAGGATTTCACACATCAAATGTTTAACATGCCGACAAATGGGAGTTATTAAACAAAAACAGTGTGACAGAGTAAGAAATCAGGGTGTAGTGACCACTTATTCAGAGAACTCCAGTTACTGGCAAGTAATCTAGTGTGATGATAATTTGGGGGGGAAATAGGGATACATCTGTTCAATATTGCATGTAATGTGTAATTAAATATGAATGTGGTGAGAGGGCATACCTCAGTTCCCTCAATTCCTGTAGACAATCTCCTCGAGACATTTGTGATCTCTGATATGTTTTCCTTAGCCCCTGATTATTCTCATTTTATAGTCTTCCTTTTGGTGATGTCCACTGCTCTAGTTTTTGTGTCATTCACTGTTGCTTGTTTATCAGCTGTATATGGTACTATCAACTCAGTATCCTCTAGCCAATTGTCAGAACATTCGTAAAAAATAAGAATTGCCTGTTGAAATTACCAGTTAATTGTTCATGCTTTGACCTGACATCATATTACAGTCAGGCCTTAGTACCCTCAAATGCTGAGCTCTTCTTTTGAGGTACAAAGACCCCTCAACACCTGTAGAACTTCTGAAAGACTTGACTGTGCCACACTCTTCATAGGACATGCTCAGTATCTTGAGGGAAGGGACCCAATATTAGAAAGAAGAAGAATACAAATAAAGATCTATTTCAATTGAGATAATCTACGTGGCGGTAGGAACCCAATGCTGGTTTATGAAGCATTAATACAGTTTCCAAGCAGTTTATCTTGGTAAGGGAGTTGGCTTCTTGCTGAAAAACAGCATGGGGTTCTTGCTCTCGCTGGTGTAGATCAAATCTCAATTTTTATGAGTAAAAAAAGTTAAAATTAAAAAAAAGGGAGATAAGAGGGGAGGAGGAATGAAGTGGCACTCATAAGATAACCAAAGTCTTAATATGTTTAGGAGAACAGGGTGATCAAGGCGTATTCATTCACGCAGTAAAATAGGTCTTCAGTTATTCACGTCATATTATAGGTCATAATCGAAACAAATTACGAGAAAGTACATTTAGTTGCTAATGAAACTTGTATTTCCTTGCTAAATATGCAATAATTTTTATTATTTATTAAATGGTATTAAATATGAGAACTGAAGCTTTTTTTTTAAATAAACTTTAAAAAAATCAGAATCACAGGGAGTTGTTTGTTCTTACTTGGAAGTTTTCCAAAACCAAATTGCTTCTTATAAAATATGATTCTCCTCACACCCACATTGTTCCTGTTGTCTAAAACTGTATTGCTCCAGAGCACTCTTGCTGTACATATAAGGAACAGTGCTTTCTAACTTGTTAAGAATCTTACAGGCATAATATAAATATAATGTTCAAGAAATTTGTGCGTTTTGGGGAAAAATTGAATTCAAGTTATAGTTACCATTTTAATACAATCAGAAATGGGGTTGTGGCCATCTATTCCTGTGAATTGGTTGGAGATGCGGGGGGGAAAACAAACCTAAAAAAACTAAATTAATTGACTCTCTCAGAAATCTAGGCATAATATAGGAAAACAGTTGTGTGAAAAGACATATAAGGTCTCTCCTTCAAGTGTAATTTCTCATGAAGTGTAAATTATGTATTTGCATTAACTTAAAAAATGTAATAACTTCCTTCTTCTAAAATTCAGGCAGCATTGGATAGTGCTAAATTTCAGGAAGTAAGAACAACTGTATCATTTAAAGAGACTAAACACCCAGATAGTCACAGTTTTGAAAAGAAACTAGCATGCTCACTAACGGTTGACTCAAGGCTGATTTAAAGCACTTTATATAATGATTCCAGATCAAGTACACACAATATATGCTTACTCTTTTTTTTAACTCCTTCTGGGATTGCATCCAGGGGTTAATGATCTCTCTCTCTTTTTTTTTTTTTTTACTAAAATATGCACGCACTTTCAAAAATATTAAAATATCTCTTTTCCTTCTCCCCTCTCTGATAATGGAAACACACCCTAGGATATATCAGAGAGTTCCAGGGCTGAAAACAGATTTTAATTTTAAATTCGCAGTACACTGATCAGCAATTAGCAAGAATGGTTTTGAAACAGAACAAAAATAAAACAAACAAAAATCACGGAACAGCTAATGTTGCTGCAGAATGCATGTTTCCAGAATTAAATGCTATAGCTTTAAGATGAGGTGCCTGGGTGCTTTCCTTACACAAGCAAGATTGATTTTGAGCAGACTCCTACTGTTAGCTTTTTTGAAGAAGGATTCTCACGCTGAAAATAACCCAACATATTCTTGATAACGACGTTTTTTTCCCTCCCCGAAATCCACCAAAACTGAAGAAAAATCCAAGTGACTGTTCTTAGCAGCTGTGTGGCCTGGAGTTCACTAGGGAAGCTGGCTTCCTGCAGTCCCCTATTCATCACCTGCTTCAAAGGCAGCCAAGCTGGCTATAGTTCGCAGGCCAGGTAGGGTGCCATTGTGCACAGTCTGGGAGGATTAGTATCAAAGCTGCGGCAACCAGGCCCTTGGTCTCGGACTGCCATTCAGTCTAGCAGGGAGAGGCTAAGACTGGCCAAGGTCACAGTATCCAGTGTGGTGTGGACTGGGAAAGGATCCTGAGAATAGAATGCTTTTTATGAAATCATGGCGCAAGGTTGCAGCACAGCAGGTCCCCTTCTGGAAGACATACATCTGTTTATGTTGGTATACCGTAGCTGACAACAAGATAATAGAGCTTTGTTTTTATTATCGTTTCAAAAAGGACAACTGTATATACAATAACGCAGATGATTATTGAAGTAAGAGCTTTGATTTTGGAAATCATAAAGAAATCTTTAAAAGATTTAATTGCTGCTTTTGTGTGTGTGTGTGTGTATATATATGTATATATATATACACACACACTTAAATGAAGAGGAGAGCAGACTGACTATTAACCATTTATAATCCTTACCCTGCTGATTAGCAACAGCAGGATACTTGGGGAACATATACAGAATACGACAAAGAATTTTTTTAAAACGTCCCCTCATTTGTACCAACAAACTGGTAAAGGATGCACCAGTTTTGCTCACTTGTCTTGAATGTTAAAATATTTGGAGGAATTCTTTCAAGCCAAAGGTAGTTTAAAAAAGGTGAGGTAATAATGACGTAAAAATAAAATTGCCAACGATGAAATTGGGGGGGGGGGGAATTAAGCTGTAGACGAGTTGTCATGACGACAAGGATGTTCTATTGATGAACTGTACTCCTCATTGTCCAATCAGATAGTAGAGCTGAAGCTGGAGCATGAACAGGAGAAGACGCACCTATTCCAGCAGCACAACACAGAGAAGGATTGCCTGGTCCGAGATCACGAACGGGAAATTGAAAAACTGGAAAAACAGCTCCGCGCTGCCATGATGGAGCATGAGAATAAAACTCAAGAATGCAGGAAACGAGATGCACAGGTAACGATCAATAACATTTGAAAAACCATATGCTTATTAAAATATATATATATATAATCAACGTTTCCCGTTTCCAACGTTGTTGATAATGCACGTTGTTTGATCATTTGCGAAACTGACATATAAACGTGATTTTTTTTTCTTTTTTCCAAACCCAACCCTCCCCCCTGTTTCCCCCCCAAAAGCTGAATAAAGCTTTAACTGCAAAAACCACAGGTAGCCAGATTAAAAATCCCATGGTGCGCTATAACTCGGCCTCTTATTTATAATCTTGTCTCATTTTCTTTCATGATGGATTTAAGAAAAAAGGTATCTCTTCTCCTCCAACCCCCACACTCACCCCTCCTTTCCTCCCACTGGGTAAATCCCTATGAAATATATCTGATTCATTCATCTGCTTTTTTGTTTAAATCTCTGCAGGTAACCCACAAATTTTTGAGATCTGACTTTATTTCTCAATAATTTTGTATTCCATGTTTGCATTGTGTTTTGATTGCATTTGTCAGATAATCAGTGATAAGATGATTTGGGTTTTGGTTTGCTTCTCATCAGGTTTGCTATTTTCCTGCATACACACACGCACCCCTCCCATCCTCCATCTCTATGGTCACTGTTGGAAGCCATTTGGCAGAATAACCCCCAGCTGTGGTAGCATTTGACTCTTCAAACTTATGGATGAAATGTGTACTGTCAGCATGAAAAATGATCTTTATTAGTTTTCAGTTCAGAAAATCTCATTGAATGTTTGTAGTGTTTTTCTGTTTATTTTGTGAGGGTGTATTTGTGGGTGAGGGTGCGGATGGTGTCTTTTGCTAAGAGCATATGTTATCAAAGGCCTTCAGTGAATACATTTAAAAACTTAGGATGATTTCAGAGTAGAAAATGAATTTAAACGAACAAAGGGGAAAATAATTTTTACTTTACTGATCTGCATTAGAGTGACTTATCATGCATTGGTTATTTTATACCAAAATGTGCATTTTTGTATGGAAGATGTAACCACCATATGGTCTCCGCGCATCAGCTTCTTTCCCACAGGATGTAAGATCCTGGCAATATGTCCATTTCATTTTAACTTGTGTTAATATTGCTCTTATTTCTTTTCCACCTATGCTAGATATTGTAACTAAATGAAATGAAGGATTTAATTTTTAATTTCTTTTTTTTAATATTTGGAAGATTCAGAATCCATAGATTCAACAACTGAATAAATAAAAATATATCCGATCATCAATAGTCTGAGGGGAAATATATATTACAGAAATAGTATGGATTTATTCCATTTGTACCATTATTGTTTTCCATGTAAAACAGGGAGGGACTTTGTGAGCATGCTCAGTAACAGGAAATTCAGAAGACTGCAGCAGAATTAAACATTTTCTTTTTCCCCACTAATTTTGATGATCAACAAAAGACTGAAGTAATTTAAAGAACCAGTCTTCTGGTGCTTAACTATATAGTTACTTTGAAAGCATCCCTAAAAAGTCGTCTCATTCTCTCAGTTGAACCCCTAACACTGTGTTGTCAAGCAATGGCGTTGTCTGAATACCAAGAAGTTTAGTACTGCCTGTGAATACAGGGTGTGTTCGGATCATTAAGTATAAAATCAGTTTTATAAATATGCAGGATTATGCAATGTACCTACAGTAATTCGTTGCCATTATGCTGTTGTGTGTGCATATGATGGGAATGTAACTCTTGAGTAGTAAGTTCAGAAAGAATCTGTGAGATGTCCTATATATATGTCCTCCCTATTTAGTTAGATTGTGGCTAACTCGTGTCAAAGGTTGGCATCGTGGAGTTTGGGAGTGCATGTTATTTAAAATGAGGTGCTGGTGCGATCACAAGTGATATGTTAAGCAATGGAAAACTGATATAGTAATGGTAAACACTTTAGTGGCCTTTTAAAAGTCTTTTCCTTTTGAATATCCCTACAATCATTGGAGTACTACTGTCATGGCAATACTAGTAAGGAGAGCACATGCATTTGCCTTTACTAGGGCAGCTGTTTCTAATCAAAAGGTGAATAATCATTGGTCTGATAATTACCACTTTTGAGTGAATAAATCGTGTTAATTTGGCAAATATTAATCCCTTCATCTACAAAATACATAGATATTTAAAATTTACATTTGCGGTGTATAGTATGTATTTAAAATTCCCAGTGTCTTCAGCGGAATTATGAATACTGCCATTTATTGTTTTCTCCAAGCACTGTGTTCTTGCTCCCAAGATAAATGTTTTTGGAATATTATAGGACTGATGTACAGCATCTTTACAAAATAATTATCAGGGGTTTCTAAATAAAAATGCTACAGGGATAAGTAAATTATGTGGATATGACTTTTTCATAAAATTATAAAATGGAATCATATTAGTAGATTATAATTTCTTTAATTTCTCTGTTACTATGAAGCTGCTTCAACACAGCAGAAGAGGCCATTTTGTTTAGCTAAATGAAAAGTGCAACTGCTAGCTATTTCATATAGTATTAATAATAATCATCATATCCACAAATTAGCAATCCCTTGCATCTTTTGTTCTGGAGGACCTAGCTATTCCATGATTGCTGGGTTATGTAAAAGTATTGTACCAGTTTTCCCTATGTAAAGAGGCATATTTTTAAAACAGATGTTTTTACCACATCACCACTGACTAACACAGTTCGATGGATCTCTGCAAAATGATGTATTAGACAAAATTACTGAAAAGGTTTGTTCTATTTTTATTGCATCTCCAAGATCTCAAAGCTCAGTCAGGTCTTCAGCTACTGTGAAAGATACTGTACAAAAGAGAGGCAATATTAGATGTGAACCTGTATTAACACTTTACTAATCAATGAAATGTTGTCTCCAGACTTAAGATTTTAGGTGGGTCTCGAGATTCTATATAAGAAAAAATTCTAACTCTTGGTTCTTGTATCATAAGTTTAGCATAATGTTGGGTAAAGCATCTTGATTTAAAGGGATAGCATTTTTATATTGCTTGTCAGTTACTTTCCTTTTTATGTGGCATTTACATTCTATTTTTGTACTCAATATATTTTCAGAAGGGTTTCTTGGCTTTTTTCACCTACGGTTTTAATGCTTGAGGAGGAATAAAATGACATACGGGTCAATAAAAGTCAAAGGAGCCTGAATGCATTTGTACCATGCTGTGTTCTTGTATCCTTTTTCTTTAAATCTTGTATTTCCTGTGAGCTGCAAAAAATATTATTTTTAAAATTATGCTTTCCCTTAAAATATAGACCTTTTTATTTAAAAATAATATATAGAAATTTCATTAAAATTATGTTTTTAGTTCAACATTTCTATTTGAACTTTGATTTTGGTTATTGTTCAGAATTTCCTTATAGTTACTTTAGGTAAATTTTCCAAAAAGTACTTTATTGTTGTTCATTTTAAAAAATATTCAGTGTATATTTTCTTTCACAACACATTGTGTTAATTCCCAATAGATAAGATTTTCAGAAACAAAACTCTTCTGCTAGTGGAAGATAATAAATCATATTTCATACTAAAAAAGAAAACATTCTATGCTATCTTCCCCTTTAGTAGGTCAGATTGGATAACAAAGTTAGGAATCTTAATATCCAGTCCTAGCAAAGCCACCAGTAGATGTGCCAACTGCACCATCTTCCTTGATCTAATTAATGTCACTCTTTCCCCAGCTTACGACACATACTCTTACCATCTCTAACATTGCAGAGTTCAAGCTGCTGTATAAAATTATATAATTGTAATCCTTGTTCCTTGGCTATTTGACTTTTTGGATTGGGAGAAAAGGAACAGCTCCACTCAATTCCAACAGAATACTTTGGTTTACTGTCATGTTGTAAAAAGGGAGCTGAGAAAACTGAGGAAAACAATATTTTCCATTTTCTGTTGATAATATGCAGATCCACCATTTTCCTCCATTCGTAAGTGGTCAAGAATAATTCAAACAGTGAAGCACAATTCATCACTATTTGTCACTTTAATAGTAATTTACTTTTTAATTTTCTGTTTTATTGTCTCAGAACACTGTATTGCAATAAATAAATGTAGCCAGAATTCAGACGTGTGTTAATCTCCAGCCCGTTAGTTGCCAGGAGAAAGAAAAACTGATTAGTTCAACAGGTGTGCAAATTTAAACGCACCGTATATGAAAGACATCATAAAAGAAGAAATGGGCGAGGGTGGGTGGCAAGAATGACTAAGATATTTCACCGCTGCCTAAATCGCTCTTTCTACTTCTTCCCACTCTCTCTTGCTTTCTGCACTTCTCCCAAGGCCTGTCCTTACTCCTCCCTTTGTCTCATTTTCCCACTTGCAGATTAACAAGTCCTTTTATTGTGCCCCTTCTGCATATCAGACAGCCCCCCACTTCTTGTCTTCTGAGCCCTCTCTCTCTGTTTCTTTCCTTTAAAGCCACTTCTTCCCTACATTCTTCCTACACTGGACTCCTAACCAATGATCTTTCAACTGTCTCCCATACTGAAACTTGTGCTCTGCATTTATTTTTTTCTGAGTTAGATAGCAAGTTGTTTTAGCCGGGCTACATTATTATTTTATGTTTAATAAAGTGCCACTTCAGTTTAGGGTCCTGTATAAATAATAAAAACTTAAACAAAGGATCCCCTTTCTCCTCTCCTCACCCCCTCAAAGATATTGTCTCTTCCAATACATGCAGCCTTCCTGAAATAACATTATTATATGATGAAGGCCTTTTATCCGCTAGAGAAACAGTAGAAAAGTCTGTTTTGTAACGAGAATTAAAAAACAAAACTGTGTCAAAATATATATGAATAGACTGATAACTCTCTGGTTCTATAGTAGTAATCCTGAAATATAAGGACCAGATTTATAGATGAAAAAGAAAAGATATGGGAGAGTTTCATGCTGTAAATCAGGGGTTCTCAGGCTTAAATCTGTGGAACACTTGCTGATAGCCTGCAGATAGGTGCTGCCTGTGCCTTCTGTTTCCTTTCTCATACTAGATCTCATTTAAAAAAAAAAAAAAGGCAAAATTAATTAATTAATCCAATATTTTCCCATGTATTTCTTTTTAATGTAAATAATTACTGTAGTTTCTGTAGTTCAGTGTCAGTAATTACTGTACATTTTTTTTCCATTGCCCATTGGGATGGGAAGTGGTTCACATGGTTATGTCTTGGAGGACATCTGGTCCACAAGACTACCCCTGCATTAAAAGGTGGAGCGCAAATCAGTATATTTCATTTAATCATTTCTCTGCCATTGCACTTGATCACTGGTGTACCTCGGTCCATCCTGTTTTCTCTAGAAAATAATAGCCTACTCTCATGTGGGTCACATTTACTTTGATCTCATTTTGATTGCTGTGTTTAGTGTGCGGGTGTCGGTGGTCCATTTTCACCTTAAACTCTATGAAAGAGTGGGAATTGCTGCTATAAAACTGTTTTGAGCAGATAATTTAAATAACTTACTTTTTCTAGATTCTCAGTGCTCCTCTGTCAATAAGAAAACATCTTAGATATGAGAAGATTGGTTCTTTTCTTTATAACCTTGTCCTGCAGATAATCTGGCAGGTGAGGGGTCTCAATCTGAACTCATATATATGTTCATTCCATTTACCTTGGGTGTTGCATGGAAACTCAAGCCCAGATTTTCAAAAGCACTAAGCATCCAACAGTTCTCATTTAGGCCTCATGTAAAATTGAAGTTTTTGGTCATATTGTAGCTTGTGTTAATTGATTGCCATTTACTATGTGTTGGCTAACATGATAGTTAATGCTAATTGAGATACTTCCCGAATGTTCATTCCAGGATGTGCACATGTTTTCTCCTGATATGTAGCACTATAGGCTGTGGCTTGGTTGGAGCTTATTGACACAGACAGAAGAGCTAGCAATAAGCCTCTAAGGTAGAGCAGTGGTAGAGTTCAAATTTAGGCTCCAGTTCTTCAATGAGCTCTGTGTGGGAGCTGCAGCTACATGAAGCCCTGATTGTGGGCCATAGCTTGGAATCAGGGATCTGCCCATGTGGGAATCATTGCGGGATCAGTGACTTGATCTTCCATGTGCTGCCCCTCTTTACTTCTCAAATGAAATCAGTTTTGCTACATTTGCCTACCATTCTCGTCTCTTTACCTTTTTCTAGGCTGTCACTTAGGCATTAGATGCCCACCCAAAATCTGTTCAGCATGCTACAAACAGTCCTCTCTTCTCCTATTTGATGGAAGCATCAGAATGTGTGTACGCCTTAATAAGTGACTGTGTGGTCTTATGGTTGTCAGCTTGTTCTTCCTTTTTTTCTTGCCCATTTTTGGTCTATTTATGACCATGACCTGTTACATCATGTCTGAATTTAGACTGAGAGGTTTCAGGGCAGGAACTGCGACTTTACCTGCTTTTGTGTAACACCTACTACACTTTTGAGTGCTCAAAATTAACTATAATATTTACTATCTTTACTGAAGAAAATTTTGAAAAACAGCAAAATATTGTGTGCATTACAGTTTGGTCATTAAAAATGTTAAATTGGCTTAGTAAAGAATTCACTATACTTTGTACTGTATCCACAATACCTAGAAAAAGGAAAACAGTTGCCATAGAAACTAGCACATTACATGATATGTATCTTGATTCTGAGCTGGAGTTCTTTTCAAAATAAAGGACATCCTGTTTATATCATGTAAACTTGAAGACGTTAATTGGCCGGTTTTTATTGGGCCTTAATTGTCATTTTATAATTTATTTAAATTTGTTTTTATTTTTTTTAAAAATTATATATGTAGTTAAATTGTTAATATGGAATATAAAATTCCATTTGAGAAGAAGGGAATGCAAAGAGTATAGTAGGCAAAGTGTACATCATGTGGACAGTTTTTATCTACTCAATATATCCAGTGAGAAGAAATGATTATTTTTGGTATAAAACCTCTTTACTGTAGGCTCCCAGCTTTAAAACATGAGCTCCATATTATCCATCAGCTGGAAAATGTTTCATTACATATTCCAATTAACCTCACCATCTATAATGCATGTGAATAGGCGTAGGTTTGTATATAAGATTTTTGTGTCCCAGTTCAGATGCCCCTTCATAAACGTGTTACGTTGTCTACTGCACTTGGAGTAGCTATCCATTTCTGGTGCACCATGCATCTCCTCCTTCAAAGCCATCCTTTAATTTTACTTTCACTCACCTTTCCAAAGCTGCGCTTTCTTTTTCTGCTCTATCTGCTATGTCTCTTTTCCTATCGTGTCATGAAATTAAAAAAAAAAACCCAAACAAATGAAAATGGTAATGTCAAACTTCATATGCAACATAATCATCCCATGATCTACTTTTATTATAATGCTCATCCTCCTGTCTCTACACTTTGTTCTGTCATTTTCATTCTTTTCTTTGTGTTGACAAATGCAAAGTCATGTATATTGGAGGGAATGATTTGAATTACCCAGACAATTAGTTGGGTTCTAAGTTAACTGTGTCAGCTCAGGAAAAAAGACCTGGGCATGACTATGAACAATTCCTCTGCTGAATGTAAAAGCAGCAGTCAAAAAAACACAAACAAAAAATGTTAGCGTGCACAAAGAATAGGATTAAGAGTTATATGGAAGTTGTTTCAACACCATTATATAAATCAGTGGTATGTCCTCACTTGCTGCTTTCATTGTAACTCATTATCCTCCAAATCTTTCTTTAAAACTCTTCTTCAAAAAACTTGACAATGGATCGAATGAATGCCTGTCACGCTGACCAGTATTATATCATTATTCCTTGTACTTCCCTGTCTGTCTGTATGCATTCATTGTCTCGTCTTATACTTAGATTGTACACCTGTTGGGTCAGGGACATTCTTTTTGTTCTGCCTTTGTACAGCATCTGGCAAATTTGGTCCATGACTATGGCTCTTAGGTTCTGTAGTAATACAAATATATAATAATAAAAATAGATTATAAGATATTTATGGTGGAGGCTGTTTTACACTGCTATATAAGCATTAAATTATTTTTCTCTTCAAACTGTATTCCATTGCACAGCATCTTTTTCAGTGATCAGGCATAATAGCCATCACAAAAAAATTGATAATCACTACAGTATTTATTGTACGCTGATACTTTTTTGCAGTTAAGTGCTATTTAATTGTTGGAATGCCAAAAATACTGCGGTAAGTAAAGTAACTTTTATTTGCCTATGATAACTGTCAGTTTGTTAATGGAACCCTGGTAGTCCAAAATGTGCGCCACAGAATGAAATCTGAGAGCAAAAGTAGCTCTCAGGAAACAGTCAAATTGCAATTTTTAGAGCCTGATTTTGAGGTATCATATAGTTTCAGCTCCCATTGCAGTTCAGCAGCTGGCAGGATCAAGCCCTGCCTTTTCATTGTTGATCTTATTTACAAAACAAAGACCTTGTTAGAAACTGTTATTTTTGTATGTTGTAAATATTGCTTGTTTGATGATAGGGACTTGAGGTTTCCAAAGAATTATAAGAGTTGTTGGTGTGGTAAATACTTCTGTTGTGGAGCGAAGGGTGCTTAAGCAGTAATGTTTGTTAGTTTTGTGAAGTTCTGTGATCATTTCTTTAATGTATTCCTTTGGAAAATGTGCTTTTTCAGTGAATATAATCAGGACAGGACAAAGGTTTTTTTTCTTTTTAAAAATTAAGTGAACTTCAGGAAGGTGGTGAATAGAGAGATGTTTACGTTCTCTGCTAATCCAGAGAATAGGTACAACAATATAGTAAGCAGAAATGGAAGCTTCTCCAAGCAGCTCCACAGAATGCTTGGAGGGTTGGTCTGTAGATGTGAGTGTGAAGATCAGGATTCATGTTGAAGTCCTGCCCTATCTACTGTGATTGCCAAATAGGGGACTTGTTAGTGTTGGCTGCAGTACTGGTACTTTTCTTTGAACTGTGGTTTTTCTTTTGTTCACTAGACCCTGCTCTGAGACTGGAAAACAATTTAACATACCCTCGCTGATTCACCAGATGTTAATAACATTCACTCCCTACCATCATATATCAAATCTGAACCAGCAATCTACCAATTAAAGGCTTTGTATGACAGTACCCCAAATCAAAGGCATTTTAAATACCAAATGAAGGATAGAAGAGAGAAATGATGACAATCTGTAGTTTAGAATGTTAACATAATTTATTCTGGCAGAGTCACTGTCTTAAGACAATGTGGATGCTAATTTTCCTAATTTCAAGTAATAAATATAACCTCCTTATGATCTAAATCATATTTTTACTCAATATCTCTGGTGGGTCCAATAGGCACTTTTATGATGAGGTAATAAATAGACATTTTAGAGGTACAATTCTTTATATTTCTCCTTTATGTGGTTCATGCTGCGGGAGAGAAAAACCACAAAACCAATGAAAAGTCTTGCCTTCTCCTGTAGCTGACAGTTTGGCTGAAGATGTGTCAGTTGAGAAATATGAGACCTTCCATAAGGCTCTGCACAATCCCACATTAAAGTATTATAAAGAAACCTTCAAGTGGAAAACCAGCAACAAATTACAACTGAAATGCTGATGGCACACTCCAACATGGGGGGGGAACCCCAGCATTCCCTTGTTCAGGCAGCATCCTACTTCAGCCCGGGGGGGAACCCAATGGCCAGTCCATTCTCTTTCCACCTCAGTAGGAGGAACTACGGGAAAGATGGTGTGACCGGTGCTATATGCTTCAGAAGAACATGCTGCTGACACTGTCGTCAGTCTCTGTAACTTACTGTTGATCCTCTTTACAGTTACTTGCCCACTGACCACACTCCTGCACCTTTTAGAAACTCCTTATGTGTCCAATTTCTGCTTCAGATTGAGCAACTCTATCAAAGCATCAGCTGGACAGATATCAACCTCTGTGCTTTGCCACCCCTTCTCAAGCACGTGCCACCTTTTATCGGTGATGTTGACTCAGTTCTGTCCTCGGAGCCTCAGGATATCCCTGCTGTACTTACTTTCCCTGTTAATTAGCTACCCATCGTTTTTTCTTTTCCTAGGTTAGCTTCTATGCATACTGTTCCTTTTCATTCCCAGTTTTCATCCAGGTTCATCCTCCTCTTTTTTCAGTCACTGTCTTCTGCTTCTTCTTCCCTTCTTTACTTACCTAGGAAAGCATTTTATCAATAATTCGGGACTTATAAAAATACATCATCTTAAAGAGCTGCATCTTGGCCAAGTCACCCTTGAAGAAGTGGTTGTCATCTGTTGGTTCCTTTCATAAATAATGTTTCCTTTCTTCTGAAAGAATGGCAGAGATGCTGACAGTGATTTAACATTTTTGGTTTAGTGTCCATAAGAAAAATAAAAAACGTTTTTGTCCAAAGTGGACTTACCCCCTCCCTCCAATTACTATATACATTGGCAGCAAATTAGCTTTGAGGAAATATTGAGCACCTCACAATTTTCCCTTGATGTACTAAGAAGTCATTTTTGGATCTTTTAGCTCAGTCAGACCAATGATTGACATTAATGTCTGCAGTTGCTGTAGATGTGAAAGATTTTTTTGTGACAAGGAGGGTGAAGTGAAGAAGAAGCCAAAGTGCAAGCAATGACTGGCAAAGTGATATCATCAAATGCTCAAAGACCTTGCAAATTGAAGCTTATTAGGCTGACATTTTGTCTTCTATTCAGCACTAATTGGAATCATGCCTGGATGCCTGATGTGAAAGATATTTAATACCTGAGTGTTTATCATGACAAAATGACAGAAACTGATGTCAAGAGGACTGTAGACTTCTGTTTAAGGAGGAAAACAATATATTTCAAACTAAAATATTATATTTCATAGTCACTTGTACTTATATTTATGAAAGCCCTCCTGAAATATTGCATTTAAGAGGGTGCTGTTACTTTAGGGCCTGAAAAATATTGGTCTGATTGCAAATATTTCATTTTAAGCCTTTAAAAGAGTTCTACAGAGTTTATAAAAACAGCAGTGAATTTAGTCAGAAAACCCGACACAGTGTTTTTACTTGAAACAGATCTGAAAATTCCATAAAGAGTGAACTCCGCTCTTTATACTGGTGATGTGGTTCTTTTAAAGTTTTCTCTGACAGCTTGAATTCTTTTGTAGTCTGTTCTTTCTGGTGTATTGACATCTGTAAAGTGAATATAGAAGAGAGAAAGAGAAAAAGCATGCACTTGGAAAGGCAAGCAGCACAAACATGCAGTAGGTTGGAATATTTGAAAATAGCTGTGTGTCTATTTATATGCCCCTTTATATGAAATCTGGGCCTGAAATCATTAGGAACATCTGAGTATTAACTTCCTATCACCTTCAGAGCGAAAAGTATGCTCACTAGCTATAGCAACATATTTTAATAACAAACAAGATAGTCATCAACTTTGGTGTGCTAGAAGCAAATAAGGATTCATGAAGTAAAATTCCAGTTTTATTGTAGACCTATTGGATAGTACAAAAGTAGTGTTTATCTAACCCTTTGCTAGCAGTTGACCATATGTTTGTTGAAATTATCTGAATTGCTATTATGTAATGAAATAGAGATTAACCCTTGTAGAAGAATATAAACAAGAAATATCAAATATAGGAATCATTGGCCATTATGGGTCTTACATAGGCTTTCTGGTTTTTATTGTAGTTTCTAGCAGTCATCAAAATGATCAGATGTTTGCAAGCTGTGGTGTATGGACCATTGGTGACTACTCACCACAAAAATTCAAATAATAGTGGCCCTCTCAGGGATTGAGGCACCATTGTGTTAGGCACTGTACAACACGTAACCGTGAGGTTACAGTATGAATGTATGATATAAGGCATAAGAGGCGGATACAACAAGTAGGTGGTGATCACATGGTAGATTGTTACCCCAGGGTAACAATGAGACGATTATGATTAATATAATGAGCAGTGGTCATGTCACATGAGCTGGTTAGCCATTGTAGTTCTGGTGGTAACTTGGTGGTGGCTTCTCCTGATTTCTGTGTGCTCAATTGAATTAAAAGATACTAAGCATACATGAAATACTTTCCATCTCTTTGCTGTCTAACACAGGGTTTGTTATGTACTTGTTTTTAAAAGAAAAAGGGGAGGGGGACAGGACAGGTGCATGCAAGACCTTTTCTATTAAAATGTGGTCCATGCTGTGAAAAAGTTTGAGATCCCTTATAATTGTTGTTTCCAAGACTAGTTGTTCAATGCATTTAAGCCACTGTAATACAGCTCAATGTGCCCCTTTGAAAGGAAATTATCAGTATTGATTCATGTGGGTAAAGACATATATAAAGGAGACTGTCTTCCGTCAGAGGCTTGTGTAGTGTTTTATTGATACAGAAATGGAGTGTGTATGGAAAAATATAAATTTGCCATTGATGATGGTGAAAATTGTAATTTTCCATGCTGTGAATTTAACTCAGACTGTTGTAATGAAGTGGCTGGTGTGAATGTGCACCACTGCTCTCTAATGCAAGGAACCGATTAATTATAGGGGGTTCTGGTGGTGAAACCCGACTTCTAGGTTACCTAATGCTTTCCTTTATAAAAGATTCTTGCAACCTTTTTTTGTAAGAAGCTCTAATACCGTAGATGTTTGTCACACACCTTTGATATTTAACAGGGAGAAAGCCCTGTGGCGAGAGAAGTGCCTTTTTTTTTTCCTTGTCTCATGAAATTCCATTGAGGGTCAGCTGAATTATAAACTGGTCAGAATTGCCATTTCCTTTCTCTCATGTATGTTCCTGAGAGAAATTTTGCCAGCATCTCAAAATAATAATTGAACATATACATTGTAAAGAGTCGTCAGCGCAACAGCACATACTGCACTGAGAACAGCTGGAAGCTGCCAGATCAGCATTAGCTGTGGGGAGGGAGCTTGGCCAGGCTCCTCTCTCTTAACCACACCTGTCTGGTTGAGTACATGGCTCTGTAGTCCCAACCCTCCCCTTGGGGGCAGCATATGGACAGGAGCGCCCTAAGTTCTCATGGGGTGTGTGTGCACTCGTTCGTACACACACCCACTTCCAGTAAATGGTTCCAGTAGCCGATTTTTACTCTGCCTGGTATAACAGCATTCTTCAGTTGTCAGTTAATGTACTTTGTCCGATAGCTCCAGTGGTAGAGGATAAGCTCAAATACTGCTGAGGATTCATGATTGGGGTTATAATGGTCCATAACAGAATTTATCTTTTTCTTAAAAACCGTAGCACCTTGAAAATTACATTTTAAAAAGTGCTATCAGAAGGCAGATAGTTAGGTTGCAAAGTCAAGCACTCAGAAGTTAGAAAATCCCAGATTCACAGATGCCTGTACCATAATTCTGTCCCCTTGTATGTATACATTACCGTATACTCTTTAACATGATCACATGTTATTTTTCTCACAAGCCCGCTGTCTCATTCAATACACAAGTGTCATTCAGTACACAAGGGGGCAGACATAAGGTTGTGTAGGAAAACATAAATGTGGTATTTCCAAAATTCCAATACTTAACTTTACCAACTAACCTTTCTTTTAACATTGTCTTGGTTTGTAATAGGATATGTACTGCTAACAGCTTTCCTTAGCTTTTATTGTGTATATACTTGTGCCTTCAGACTCTGCGTATCCAATATTTACCTCCACTGTTGCTGCGAAGTTTGTAGTGGCCAGGGTTAGCAACGTAGTGATTACTGGAAAGTTCCTAAATGGGCACAGATTAGATACAATATAAATACCCCCTTTTATTTATGAAATACCTTAAATTTTATAGAGGGGTAGTCGTGTTAGTCTGTATACAGCAGAAACAATGAGAGTCCTGTAGCACTTTAAAGACAAACACATTTCTGCAGGCATAAGCTTTAGTGGGCTGCAGAAATGTGTTCGTCTTTAAAGTGCTACAGGACTCTCGTTGTTTTTGCTTAAATTTTATGAAACTGAGGGACTGGTTTAACCTCCCGGATGTCACACGGCTGTGCTAGTGCACTTAAGTCTTGACATTGTGCTTCTGCGATGTAAGCAGACCATTGATTAAGTTTTAAATGAATCATTCTATTCTTATGTATTTGTGATTTAATTCGTTATTTGGCTCTGGGTCTTCAGAGAAGAAAAGTTAGTGCATTAACTGACTTTGCCTCTGATCTGGTGTCTTTATTTTACTTACTGAACAACTGCTGTAAGGTGTGATGCAGTACTATATTTGCTTATCCTTTCTTGCGTTCTACTCCCAAACACACAGCTGCTCAAACACAGAATGAGAGTCTTAATAGGTAAGTACTAAGGCACTAAAGATGTCAGTTTATACTTGGGAAGAGAGGGAGGTGTTCCTATTTTGTGTGCAGATATAGTGTGCTACATTCCTGATGTTTATTAAAGTAATTCTACAGCATGAATGAATGATAGGTACATGTTAAGGGAGATGAAAGATATTGCAAGAGCTTCTTCTCCAACTAAGAGGATGACTTTATCAGCATTAATAAAAATAGTTTTCTTTTTGAACAGGCATAAATGGCTTGTCAGAAATACTACTTTTTCCTAGATAACATTGCCTTTTGTGAGGACTCTGGCAGGCCTTGTATTTTGGGGGTAAATTGAAGAGTTTTTCAAAACATTATTTTGTTTTGAAACAATTAGTTCATCAGTTAATTTTAAAGACACACATTAAGTGCATATGAAGAGTATAAAAGTGTAGTCACATCCCATCTAACATATGCAAATTATGATAGTATTAGTAATAGCACCATTAAAGAACAAAAGCTGGCAACATACAGTAACTGTATTTGACCAATCCCATCAAATTACCATAAATATCTGAAGCAATCCAAATAGATTTGGAGTCTCTAGAACAGCTTTCCTGTTCTTGTCTAGCTCTAGAGGAATGTAGAATAAAGTATTCATTTAACCAAGTGTAAAAATATGTATGCTATGCAGTTATAATCATATGTCATTAATCAGAAAATACTGCAGAAACTCTGACAAATTAAAAACACAAGGATGTGTCTGCAAGGGCTTTTTCAGTCATTAAAAAGCTGCTTCACCTCTCAGGCAAACTATTTAATGGCAACTTCTTGCTCAGTGTACTGACATCTTCAAAGGCTCTGACATCTGTCGGCCTTTGAACTACCATTAAAAAATATTATCCCATTTCCATTCTTTTATGCCCATTTTTTTAATTATAGCCCTTCTTTCAAGTTGGGAACATGGTTGGTTTAAATGATGCTGTCCTTTCGTTTTCAGCCACCCAGCTGCGGTTTGAATAAATTGATGTAGAATCAAAGGCGGGACTTTAAAGGGAAAAGGTTTGATGGACTTGGACTCCGAACCAGATGAGGTTTTATGATGAAAAGGGTTTAATCCCAGCACAGGCATCGCTTCTATCAGTCGAGCAGTACAAAGCGATTCATATATATAGGTTCACGAGAAATGATCTATTTTTTTTAAACAGCATAGATCTCTTCAGGACTTGCAAATGTGGCATTAGCTAATATTCAGAGAGCTGATTCCCTTTCATCCACCAGAAGCTTATGATTATAGTACAGTTCTCGAATTGGAAATGAGAGCTGCAACACAGATTTAAAGCTATGCTGTCTGATTTGTATTCAATATACATGTCACTGCGGGACAAGCTAGTCTAGGCCAAGCTGGTTCAATAAAAGGAAAAAACAGTTTCATCATCTAAGATTCTGAAAAGAAGAAGAAGAAAAAAACGGTGCCAATTCATTAGTACCGGCATTACCTGACTACTGTGCTAAGGTACTTAGTGGATTGCACAATTTTACAAAAAATACCAAGTAGCATTTTAAAACAAACTTTTAGTTTTGATCAATAATATTTCTTTGGATTCCTTCTGCACTGGAGATTGAGAGAAAAAATTATGTAGCATTAATCAGTAATGGCTTCTGGTGGCATAATCTACATGGAAGACAGCATTTGTTTTGCTCCAGTTTCACGGAGCTCCCACCAGACAGAATCTTTGCTATTTCTTAAAGACAGTGGTCTTCATTAAAGCAGAGATTATGCATGCTTATTAAAGAGATCTGGAATCTTTCTATAAAAATAAATGCATTGGTTGCCATTTTCCAACATGAACTATGGAGTGGTATCTAAGATATCATTTTTCCCTGTTGTATTTTTTATCTGAAAACAGTATTCAGCAATATTTTTGTTCTCTGCAGATGCCTTTGGATACAAATATGTATAAATATGGTACATAGTTCTGATTGTTTATTTTTATTTACTCATATTAATAAAGTGTCCATCCAGGGTTTGGGAGATGTTCAGAAAATCAGAAGCAGTACATTTTAAAAGAACAAACGAGCACAGAGGAACATGTCCTCAACTGACCATAGTTTTATATTAAGTACAGAAAAGATTTGGCTCTATTTGACATGCTGACTTCATCCCTGGTCATGTCATGCTGACATGCTCCCTGGTCATCCTCAAACAAAGAATTAAATGGGGGATAATATACTATTACAGACATCTGACCACAACGTCTTGCCTATTTGTTTAGGAGGAGTCAGTCTATTGTTAAATAAATACAATATAAAAACTATTTCCATTTTTACTGCAGTGGATCTATTTGACTTCCAGTTCAATAGACTGGGCCTCTGAAGAAGTGTCTGCACAAGGACACAAAGACCCACCCATCAATTAGAAAATGTAAGTGGAGTTGACTGAATACAAAGAATAAATCAAAGAGTGCAAGGATGGGAGTGAAATGGAAGGCCAATAAATGGATGCCAGAGGGAGATATTGAGCAGAGACTCATTGTTCCCAGGGAAATTATGAAGTGGATCAGTAGATGCTGCCCAGTAGAATTGTCTGGATGTTTGCACATGTGAATCCAGTGGAAATGGCCGTACAATTGCGAAGTCTCCCTGTGATTGGACTTGCTCCTGGTGGACTGTGGATACATTCCCTGCTTGATAAGTCTCAGAAGAGGTTTACAAGGAGGTTTCTGGACTTAGTGTGGCCACAGATGGAGTGACCACAAATAAAAAGGTGATGGGGAGAAAAGCAGTCAAAACTTGAGGAGCAGGTTCCAGAAAAGGTGGAAGAGAGGCCACAGCCTAGCATGCTTAAGGTAGATGTGTGAGGGAGTCTGTGAACTGTGTCAGCAGGACGCCTGTGCTCACACAACCATAAAGGAGCCTGATGGCCCCTGCAAGTATAGGAACCAGGTTGGAAAAAAGGCTTCTTCACTGGGGACGCTCTCATTTTCAGAAAGTTGCAGCAAATCATTCCATTTGATGTCTGGACAGGAAACAAGGACTGACACGAAGTCTAGCCAGTTATCTTCATATGTTTCTTCAAATTATGGACCTAATTTTTTAATGGGAAAAATGCACAGTTGTGCATCTAATTTGTGTGTGCATTTGCCACAGTTGGACACACAAATAAGGCATTTGACAGCATGACAAGTCTTGTGCAGCTATCTGCCAGAAGAGTTGTTTCATGAAATTTAAAGGTTAATTGTGTCTATAAGACCTAAAGCTCAAAACATTGCTGAATTTTTTCTGAAACTGCTGGACTTCATGGCTTTTTTGCACATCTGGAACACCATTCACCAGACTCAGAATGAGGCTTCCATGCTTGGTTAAATAGTGTGTAATCTTCAACAGGACAGCTTGTCATCCCTATGGAGAGCACCTCTGAATGTCTGAGATTCTCTAATATGGTGGATAGTGCAGCAGATCAGTACATTTCTGTCATTTTCAACCATCAACCCAGAGTATAAGAAATTGTTCTTTTGTGGGTTCCAGAGCTCACTCGAGGAAATAAGACTTCCTATAAGTATATTTAAGTTACAGGTGATTTGTCCAGTTTTCAAAATGGTCATGGATCAGGTCACAACTTTCTCAGCTTTGACAGACAGCATTGTAATCATATTATGTGAACTTCAGGGCAGAAGCTCCCTTCTGACCTACATGTAAAAAAGCTGTCTGGTTCTGGGAATGGTATGTTCTACATCACAGTACTCCTTGGGCCCTTCATTTGCCCAGTGAGGAGATCATCTTGGCACATGACTTGATTTGGATGTATACTACCCAGTGACATTTCCTCAAGGCCGTGGCAGTGACTTCAATAATCTGAAGTTGGAGATCCTTTCAAATAGGCCCCTCTCTGATCAAGAAGAACATGTAATGGGAGGAAGGGAAATGAATCCAAGCTTCCTGACAGATACCTCCTATGAGATTGATGTCAAGGTTCTTATATAACTTACTTCCCCTACCACTTCTTTCCAGGAATCCTCAGAGAAATACGGCTAGGCAGAACTCAGATGATAATAGTAACTCCAATTTGTGCTCATCAGTTTTGGGTCTAAATTTCTCCTAGTTTTGACTGTGGAACTTCTAGATCTTCTGGGTCTCCTGTCCCAAGATCACAGTCACGTTCTGTATCCAGACCTGAAATCCCAGTTCTGGCAGCTGGGACGCTGGCATTGTTGCTGAATTCTGATTTGGACGGTTCATGTTGGGTCCAACAAATGTTGTTAGGACGATTTAAGGAAAAGATATGCCTTAAAATGAGAGGTTTTTAATTTTGGTCTCATAGAGCAGATCTTAACCTTCTAGCTTCTGCCATCCTTTTAATATTAGACAGTTTGCTTTCACTCAAGCTCTCTAAGCTGTCTGTGAGTATACTTACAGTTCACATAGCAGCCATCCTACAATAAAGGGATGGCCAGTTTTCCCACATCCTAAAATAGACATTTTGAAAAGACTTTTGTATATTCTGACCTACATCTGAGTCTGCATTTGAACATAACATATAAAGGCAAGCATCTAAATATTGACAAAATGTATAAATGCTTATATACAAATGCTAGAAATCTAAATACTAGCAGTACTCTAACCACTAAAGAGCCTGGAATTAAATGAGGATATTGGTGTAACAAGCAGCTCTTATGTTCTTATGTCTTCCTGCTTAGGAACTTGATTCTGTTCCTTGCTAAGTTAATGGCATCACCATTTGAATCTTTAAGGAACACAGTTTGTTTCTCTTGCTCATTAGGACTGCATTAAAGATGATGATAACAGAAGTCAGGAGAGTCAGTGAAATTCAAGTCCTGATAACTACTTCCTTCTTTTAATATGTTCTAAAAGGATATGACAGTAAAGCATCCTCACTAGATTTCTCACTAAAGTGGTTTCATTAAACTTGAGAACATAAGAGCAGCCATACTGGATCAGATCATGATCCAGCTTGCCAAGTATCTTGTCTCTGACTGGGGCCCATATGGATGGACTGTGGCCCCTATGGACCCATGTGGTCCTTTGTTTCACAGCTTCAATTGTAGATGAGTTGATCCAGAGATAGGAAGCAGGAATGAGGACAAGATGGTGATAGTGCAGCTGCCTTTTATGTTCCTTTGTCATGTGGCTTGTCCCAAACGTAGCCACACAGCACATGGCATGGAAAAACCTCAGAGTCCCGGGTCTGTAGGCATGTTCTTACATGCCCTGGTGACTCATAAGGTGTAGCCCCTGGGTTCTTTCATTGGATTCACTGTACCTGGGAGTTCCCTTGATAGGCCATTAAGCAGGCTTAGTGCTGCTGCCATCCTGTCTGAAGGTGTCACCCAGAAACAGGGCACAAGTGGAAATACAAATATGCCATACATATTTCGAACTGATAATACAAAATTGACACATACATATGAACATACTTATCAATCATAACAAATTATAACTTATCCAATGGTACCTGCCATGGCGCATCTCGTACAAATTATTGTAATTTTGCTATATTGATATCAATATTAAAAATGGTCATCCCTAATCCAGACAACATCACAGGCTCTAAAATTGTTGATTTTGCATTTATCAACATTAAATTTTATGTGCCATTTTGTTGCCCAGTCACCCAGTTTTGTGAGATCCCTTTGTAATGCTTCTCAGTCAGCTTTGTACTTAATTCTCTTGAGTAATTGTGTGTCATCCACAAACTTTGCCATCTCACTGTTTACCCCTTTTCCAGATCATTTATAAATACAGTATATTGAATAGCACTAGTTCCCGGGGGAACCGCTCTCCATTCTGAAAACTGACCGCGTATTCCTGCACTTTGTTTCCTATCTTTTAACCTATCTTTTAGTCTTTTGTTTCTTATTTTTTAGTGATCCATGAGAGGACCTTCCCTCTTATCCCAACATTAAAAGTAAACACTAATAACAAAGTGTTTGCCATTACAATTGCCATTTGTCCTATTTTTACATAACTTTTTTGGGGGGAGAGGAAATGATCATTCAACTGTGTGATTGTAGAGAACCTGTCACTCTTCTGTACACCATCCAGGTTATTCATCATGGCTTTGCTTTACATTATACAAACTGACTTCTATATTATGAACACTGATTTATTAATGTCTGAATTACTGCATCCTCCTCAAGGGTAAATTATAGTTACTGTTAACCACACATATGGTAAAGCAAAAACATTATGCCACAGTTGTTTTTTCTCTTGGTGATATTGCAAGGAAAAGGACATTTAAATGAGCACAAATATTTGGCAAAAGGGATTTTGTCTGTTAAAGGCAATTGATTGTTTGGAAGAGGGTGAAAAAGTTCTTGAAGACAAACTCAAGCTAAATAATAAGATGGCTCTTTGAATACCTGTCTAACAGTTAGGTAATAATCCATATAGTATTCCTTCTTGATGTTACAAATGCTGCTATGCTTGCAAGCTTCTACTCTCCTTGACATTCATGGCAAACCTCTACTGACTTCAACGAGGGCATTGTTAATATGTCCGAAGAAAGAATCACGTAAGAGATTAAGCAGTGTCTATAAGCTATTTTTAAAGTGAATGGACAAAAAGACTTGTCTAGCTTCTGAAGTGCTTTTAAACCTTCTCCTCAGGATGCTATCTCATATTGCCTGTCTCCTGCACCACACAGTTCTGAGTTGGTCCCTTATGTTTTGAACTACCAGAGGAAGAAGAGTTGCATCAGGAAGTCAGGACTTGGGTGGGTTTCTATCTGGTCTGAAAGGGAAAAGGACTTTTCCAGTGTTTGACTAGGAAGTTATGGATGTGGTGTCTGGAGATGGAGGAGCATGTTTCCTGCTGGTGGTGAAAGATGGGAGGAAAGGAATTAGAGCACAACATAGGAAAATATTTTCTTCATTGGACAGTGAGGACACCTATATCTAGTGTTGTTAGGATTAGCAATAACTGTGGACCAAAAAAGCAGAATAGATAGCATCTTATATAGATCCCTTGTAGTTTCACTTTTTTTTTTCAGGTGGAAATAAGTTCCTCTAGCAAGAGTGTCTTTGGGATTTTAGGTCGGTTAGTGATCACTGACTTGTCCATTCCTGCAAGAACATTTCTATCCTTATTGCTTGGATCGACAAGGACTGAACTGCTCCTGAAAACTCAATTTTATGAACCATTAAACTGATGATTATTTTAGGAGGAGAATTTGGATATTTTGATTACAATATACAATCAGATACAGGATTTCATCCCTCCATGTGATATCATCCAGCCCACTACTACTAATACGTTTTTGCCTCTTGATACTATTTCTCTTCTGCTACCACTCCTCCCACATAGAAAGTTTCGGTTATAAACACTTCATTGAAGAGCATTTTGTATCTGTTTCCTTTTATTAACTAATGATACCATGTTTCCTGAATGCCTGCTATAATTGAATTTGTGAGCTGAGAAGGAAGACGCATGCCTAAGTTGCTGTCATAAAGGTATTAGCTGATTTTATTGAGTCAGCTCAGCATCTCATCACGCATCAGAAGTTAGTATGTGAAGTTGGACAGATTGATTTGTTAATGTTCTTTTAGGAGCTTGACACTTTTGTCAAAGGCAATATGTAAATGCCAACGATTACTACTACCTTCTGTCTGAATAAACAAAATACCTGTAGATTACCATATCTCTATCCCCTCACTCTTTCTGAATCTGATTTTCTTCCACTTTACACCCCTCAAGGCCATATTTCTATTCCTTCTGAGTCTTAATAACCCTGCTTCCTGATCAGTTTGATAAATCAAGATTGAGCAACACAGTATACTTCCTTCAGTGTCTTTCTCTGTAGCCGAGACCTTCTATACTTTATTGAATAAAGGAAAAAGAGTTAAGGACCAGAAACTTGAGTAAGGTGTCCTGGTCTGAGGTCCAATATACAATTAAGCATTTTTTGGTTGTTTCCACTGTTATCTCCATATGATAGAGAGAGGTTCATCCTAGACATGTCTTTCCTCTCCAAGTGTTCCTCTGATTTTCTGACTATCACTGGCAAACAGCATTTTATGTGCGGTTTTGGGTTTTTTTAGTCTTAGATGATGCTTCACAGGTATTCCATGGTTGTGTTTTTGTAATGGAGTTTTAGTCACTGTTCACCTTTGGTTATACTTTAGTGTTTTCCTGTAAGAGTTGGATTGTGATAGCATTCACTGGGACCTGGTACTGCTAAGGAACTAGTTGGTATTGATTATGCTGCTTTTTTTGGCAATGTTGGTGAAAACCCTAAACTCTAATGATTTGGTCCTGAAGAACCCAGGTGACAGACTGGGAAAGATAATCTTCTATAGAAGCCATTGCTTTCTTGTGAATGTTAGTCATCATCCATGTGTGCATGTCTTGTTGCCTCATCTCAAAACAGACATATTAGTATTGGAAAAAGTACAGAGAAGGGCAACAAAAAGGATTAAGGATATGGAAAAGCTTCTATACAAGGAGAATGTAAAAAAAATTGGGACTGTTCATCTTAGAAAAGAGATGATTAAGAGGGTATATGGTAGAGGTCTATACAATCATGAATGGTATGGAGAAAGTGAATAGGGACGTGTTATTTACTCTTTCACATAACACAAGCACTAGGTGTCACCCAATAAAATTAATAGGCTGTAGATTTTGAACAAACAAAAGGAAGTATTTTTACACAACTCAGTCAACTTATTGCAATGGGGTATTTTGAAGGCTGAAAGTATAACTGGGTTCACAAAAGAATTAAATAAGTTCCTGGAGGATAGGTTCATCAATGGCTATTAGCCAAGATGTCAGGGATGCGGCCCTATGCTCCGTGTCCCTAAACCTCCAACTTCCAGAAGCTGGGACTGGATGCCCTGTTCTGTTTATTTCTTCTGAAACATCTGGCACTGGCTGCTGTTGGATAACAGGACACTGGGCTAGATGGGTCATTGGTCTGGCCCAGGATGGTCAGAATGGTTGTTCTTATTAGGAGCTAAAATGACTCTGTTAGACCTTGAACTGTTGCACATTTGCACTTCATTCCGGTCGCCATCTTATTTGTATTCATCTTTAATGATTAAGAGTTAGACCACTTTTATCTATGGGAGAATATACTCCTATGAAAATAGCTTGTGAGTTATACATTGAAACATATCTTGTTACTGAAATGGAAATTTAAATGTCTATTCAAGAAATCTGGCTAATCTACTTGGGCATTATATTGTAGATATATCTTTTAAATATGCAACTGAAACTTTACCACCAATTTGAAAAAATCCTTATTCCTGTCCTCTTCTCCTTCCCATTTCCCTCTGCCTTTTCGTTTTATATTATCAGTAACTAACTGACACAGAATTTTCTTGGAATTGCGATGACTGGCTGACGACAGTGGCTAAAGGCTCTCTCTCGGCCCATCAACTCCTCCCACTTGGTGAGGGATTGCAGTGAACAGTCTTCAATTGTTATTGCTTTGATGGGTTATTTAGAACCATCATAATTTAAAAATACAATCTCTTATATATAGATAGATAAGAAACTTCAGGATATATAATTGTATTTAAGGGCTTGTCTTATTGATGAGTTTCTAATTTTACCGATCACAAGTGAAAGTAGATAATAAAACTTCCACATATTTTAATTGAAATTGACTTAGTATAGAAAATCTTTTAAATACCACTGATTAAAATGGAGATAATAAGTTAATTATGAAGCCATATTTAAAAGATGGCATTCAAATCACTTCAAATTTAATCATTTAAACTATTATTAATTTAAAATTGTTTAAACCAAGACATTTGAGGTTTGAGAAGTCATGCATTATTTTCAGGTGGAAATAACATCCTCTAGTAAGATTGTCTTTGGGATTTTCCTTCAGCGGTCACTGAGGTGTACATACTTGCAAGAACATTTTAATCCTTTATTGCTTGGATCAGCAAGGACTGGACTGAATTCGAATGGTGCAAAGGGGCCACAAACTTGTCTTAACCAGACAAGGAAGATTTTTTGGGCATGTGGGAAAGTTCAAGTGTCATAGAACAGCAGTGATGATTCTTGCACCAATCTGATGTGCCTGGACAGCAATTGTGGCATGATCCATTGGGGCTATGGACATCTGGGCACTGGGCTGCTCTAAATTGCACAATGGGCCAAACGGCTCTCAGGTGGCTGTAAGATTAAGGAGTCACAAAGATAGTATAAAATCAACTTTTCTCTAGCCCCTCACATACTGAATGGAGTTGAGCTCACTGGCCTGGTTCTCATGGTCTTTACCCAGGTAGAATCCATGCAATAGGAATAAGTTATTCACTCTTTTAGCATGAGTTAGTAAACCCAGAGTGAGAAGCGATAACCGTAGTGATAACACTTGCTTAATATAAACCAGTTTTGTTTTAAACACAAACCAAAATGATTGCATTTGAAGTGTTTATGGATACACTTTTGTATTTGCCTACAGATGCAAACAAAAGGCATTTTGTTTCCTTTTTTAAAATTTATCTTGTGCCTGATACTTTGTTTGTTTCTTGTTGATAGTTGAGAACAACTTTACTACTTGTATCTGTATCTCAGCACTTACTAAAGCTTTGTTTACTAGGCCCTTCAGATTGTCATTTTAAACTCCTATTTCAACTGAAGTCATTTCTGGGGTATTTAGCACTAAATATCTAAAAGTTTGCTATATTGTCTAGGACAGAATATTCCATATTCCTCTAGAGGAATGTTGTCCTGTCAGTGGATATACCTTGTATAGTTATGTGCATTAGAACAGCATTGTTAGTACATTGCTTACTGATATTTTCTCTGCCAGGGTATAGCCCTCAAACTCAGGGTTGTTTTCACATCAGACATTCTTTTCTTTTGGCCATGCTTGAAATGTCTTTCACAAGCAATCTACTGTGCAACGAGCAGCACTCTATCCACCACATCCGGCACCATAGTATCAGCATTTTAACAATGCCGTTTTACAATGCTATAGAAACAAATGAAAAATCTCCTTAGAGACAGCTGACAGTATATTCAATTGTTTTAGTAAATTGATGAATTTTAATTTTCTTGAAAGCGATACAGCACTGAGCAGTAACAGACACAGAGGCAGAAACTATTCATGTAATTGGTCAGCTAGTTGGGTTATATACAAACCACTCTGTGGCATTCCTCACATCTGTCCAGTAAAACTACTGCTCTTTTGATTCTAGGATGTTCTGAAACAGAAGCCATTAATTAAGATAAATTGGCAACATGTTTTACATCTGACCAGGAGAAGGCAAGCAAAGTCTCTGTGAGATAGTCATAGACATGGTAGAAGCAGTTTCTAGTACTAAAGCTGCAAATCATTATTTTCTTTCCAACCCTCATTCTAAGACCTAGCAAGGTTACAGAATTTCAGATGTCATTTGTGAACTGGAGTCTTTTAGATGATTGCAGTATGATGTGCTAACCTATTCTATATAATAGTGCTTGTGTTTCTTTATGTCGCCTTTACTTCTAATAAGCAAGATTTATTGGAGAAAGAAAATACTGAATATGTTCAGATTTGATTTAAAAATGTATTGATACTTTTTATAAGTAGATTACTTTCAAGTTATTACTTTCAATGTTGTTGGCAAAAGACAGCTTCTGGACCTTTAAATTACATGTGACAAATATTCCACTAAGCACTGAAGGGTGTCTCTGCCCTTTTTACAGACCAAATCAGTCACCTCTCATAACCCTGTAACAAAAAAAAAAAAAAAAGAACTCAAATATTTATAGATATTGTAAAATATGCCATCAGGATAGGTAGAGAATCCTTCGATTTCTTGATGTAATTGAAAACTAATATTAATATTCAATGAGAGTGCTTTTCATTGTTGTTTGTTCAGGCCATTGAAATAATATACTGTTTTTAAAGAGATGCATAAAGGTACGTCACAGCAACTTTTAGATTTAATAGGTGAGATTTTTCAAAAGTGTTCTGCATTGACCTTCCTATTGAAATTAATGGTAAAACTTCCATTCTTTTAAGAAGTTCACCCTATATTTTAACATTTGTGTTGTACATGTTTATTGTGTCCTTTCACTCCTTGAGCAGAGTTTAAATAGAATGGTAATTTCCAGGTTTTGCTTCCAGCATTGCAACCACATTACCTATCCTTGTTTTCATTGAGCCAAGCTCTCTGCTGGCATAGAGCCACTGAAATCAGTAGAGTCATGACAGCTGAGACTTTGGCCTATATTGTGCATTGTAACATAAAAATTCACAAGAAAAAATACTTTTCATATAAACTGTAAAGACTTATCAGAAAAATTACTTTATGGAACAAAATAACCATTTTCCATGTTGGTGAAACAATTACATAATTTCTGACAACAATAGTTTTGGAAATCCAGTGGCATAAATAGTAAACCAGCTTTCAGCCTCTTTAAGTCTGAATTCTTTGGAGAAGAACTTACTATATGAATATTAGCCTCTTTTTAGCACACAAAAAGTATTGATGTCAAATACCCAGGAAGTACAGAAATTCACTTGTTTGATTGAGATTTACACCCACTTTGAACAAGTGTCCATGACTATAGAAAAAATCAGTGAAGAATCAGGATCCTAACCTTGATCCAGCACAGCATTTATTACACAATTAACTTAAAGGTTTTAAGAAGTTAATCATGAGCTTAGGTGCCTTGCTGCATCGTGGCTGAAATGAACTGAGACCTAGGAACAGCAGTATCTTTTTTTTTTTTTTTTTTTTTTTTTTTTAAGTATTTAGCTGTTACTCTGCTTGGTGTTGCAAGGCCAAATGGCCAGATTGTTAAAGGTATTTATGCTCCCCAGTACTAGGTCACTTTTGAAGATAGTATTTACCTGCCTAAATCAATTAGGCCTTGCAACACTTAGCGAAGTAATGCCTAATTTACCTTTAAAAATCTGGACATCTGAGAATAAGTTAAGAATGCAATTTGTCTCAGCCCTGAATTTTCTTGATATTGTGGGTTTAAAACATCCTTAATGTTATTGAACATAGTTTTTTGTTGATGTTGTTTGTTTTGTAACGTGAGGAAAAAGAGGAAGACTGTGGAACATATTTATCCCCCGCTGTTTGTTTCACCTAAAACACTCAGTAAAGCTCCAGTCCTCTTCTCAGAACTGGATCTAAGAAGCTGTTTTATATGGTTTCATCAGGTGCTCCTCTGGAAGGAGGGGGTATGCATCTTCTAGATGGGCTCTAGTCATCCCATCCATCTCCACGCTGAAATTACAGCAGAGTTTGGGTACAAACTCAGTAAACTGCTTACTATCTTTATATGTTGTTTTGTAGTTTACTTTTAAAAATGAGCACATAGTTGCCTTAATAATACTGTGTAATTCTTTTATTTAATTTTTGAATAAATGGAATAAACCATTTTTTTCCTTTCAAGTCTAGTTTATTCCCACTAGCAAATTACTATGGGTTTATGACCCACCCTTTTTATGACACTATCCAAGCCAAGTTATTTTTGGTATTCTTTTGGGATAGAAATAGCCAACACAGCTAATAGTTTCTTCAACAGTATGGTTATCATTCATAGAAATTAAATTCCTTTGCAATCTTTATCTACTCATGTAACTTTATACTTCTCTGTATCTTTGTAGCTTGTTCTTTCTGATGATATGCTTTGGACAGGCTTTTTAAATGTTGCCTTTTTATTTGTTTTCCCACCTGTTGACTTTCTATTATCTTAAATAGTTCTTCCTTCTCTATTTCCTGCTGAGACATGGCCATTCTGTTGAGTCTGAACTTAATATTACCTTTAAACATTCTTTTAAAAAATGTTTTTGTTACATTTGCTAATACTCATATAACTTATTCAATTTACGAATAAATGAGCACAGTAATTGATGCAGAAAATGGCAACCTGTAACAGCTGAAAAGAAAATAGTAATCTGTGTTTCTCTCAGCCTCATTACAGTTCCAAGGCGATAGTATTCTGGGCCCAATATATATGATGAGATCTTCATTTGATTCTGTATTGTTGTTAAAACCTGATAGTTAACACTAAGATCAGTTGTTCGTACGGTATATCTTAACTGCTGTAGTTCTTGCAGCTCTGACGATGTCCTCGTTACAGTTTGAGCCTTGCAAATAATACTGTAGGTACAGTTGATGGACATAGGCTTGACTGTGTAGGCCAATAGTTTAGAAATTCAGTACTAAAAAAAAAAAAGGATTTGATTGTACAGGCAAACCAGGAGAGAAATCAGTGTGGCTTCAGATTTTAGTTATGAGGGTATAAGATTTTGTAATTGCACTGTATTTTTTTCTGCTCTTGCTAAAGTGAGCTAATTGCTCTGAATGAATTTTTCCCCTCATGATCTTTTGAATGCGGAAAGTGGTGGAGATACCTTTCTCTGTCATTTTAGTTTTTGCTGCTTCTGTTAACTTTGGCTAATCTCCTTATGCTTAATATTTGATAACAGTTGATCAAACCATAGTTAAATCATTCTTAAAGCTACAAAATTTTGCATTCATGCGATGGTTTTAAGAACCAAATGTTGTATGAGTGTCTCTCTCTCTCACTCACTCACTCACAGCAAATGGATCACTTGTAATCCATTCCTGCCAGTGACTTTGTTTAAGTGAGGAAGACGGAACCATAGCTTGAGGATGTTGGTTATTTTAAGGCAACTGGGCCAACATAGACAATTCTTGTCAATCTAAGCTTTAATCTAATTAATTTCTCTGCCATTGCCTCATCTCCAGATTTTTTTGCTGTTAGAACCAAATCTGCATTTGTCATCTCTTACATCCAACATTAAGGCTCCTTTTTATGTTCAATACCATTACTTTACCTATAAAACTCAGCCCACTATCTTCACAGACCACAATAAAGAATCTGGGGACTCAAGTCCATTCTTTATTCTTCCATATGATATAATAAAAAGTTTGTTTTGGGCAACTAAATTGGCTAATGCCTCTATTTCTGAATTATTGGATATAGGATTGCATAGTAGAGGGAAAAATCACAGAAGACACTGGAACTTGCAGGACCTCCACTTTGGCTCCTAGTATGTTTTATGAATGAGTTTTCCTTGGAATCCACCAGGTTGGCCTTGGCTCCTAGTCCTACACACTTTCTCATTCTTTTTAGGAGCTGTTCAAAGGATGTAATGTTTTAAAGGGTTTTTTTTGTTTAGTTTTTAAGGGGAAGAAACCTCATACATTGAGATAATCAGTAAAATTCCAGGCAGGGCTTATAATAGAGCAGTTCATTTAAAAATAAACATTGCTTATGTCTATCAAGACCTCAAAGCCCAAAATCTGATAGAAATAAAAAAACATTTATTTTCACCAATTTAATATTTCTTCGCTCAAATAAAAGCCAATTGATGTGTTAATTTTTTGTTTTAGCTCAAGGCCATAAGGTTTTTCTGAAATAATTATAAATGGTAGATGATAAATTATTTGTACACTGTTTTAGTATGTATACAAATTTAATTTTAAAACTTAAGCATGGAGAGAGGAGAAGAACAGAAAAGGATGCAGATTGCATTATATAGATCATGTGTTTGAAATAATGCTGATGTCGCTAAAATGTTTAGCTAGTAGGTCATACTTCTGCACACAAATAATGTACTTTCTCTCTACACATATACTCAGAAAATGTGTAACTTTGACATAAAGGAAATAATTCAATGAATAACCAAGGAAGTGTGCAAAAAAACCAAACAAACAAAACCAAAACAGTCTTGTATAGCAACCTTCCAAGAAGAGTCAATACCTATATTAACATAATCAATTTGGAGGCGTACACCAAAGTACAATGCAGTATTTCTGATTCAGTTATCAGCTTCAGCCAGAAATGTATTTAGATTGTCTAGTACTTTTGTGAATTAAGCATTTCCTTTTTCTTCAAAGTTTAATAGATGCTAACATAGTTCTCAGATATTATAAAAAAATGTAAAACATAATTTATTTAGATGACTGCAGATACTACAATATAAACCTCTAACATACACGCACCTTTTAGGAATGAAGTACTTGCAGAGAAAAGTAGTACAGAGATCTAAAAGAAACAACTGGCATTCCAAGCCATTCAGAATTTGTTTGAGCAGTTTATGAAACAATCTTGTTATCAAATTTTTCACCAAACTTTAGCTGTAGAACCTTGAATTCAAATAGATAATTTCAAGGTGATTAGTGTGTCTATTTGTACTTTTCTCAATGAAAAATCATAGTAATATTTCATACTTAAAAATTCAGTTCTAAAGTTCTGCTATTGATTCATTTGGATGGCAGCAACATTTATGTCTAGTAATTATTGAACATAGATTTAAAAGCTAATTGCTGCCACATGTATGTAAATGGATCCTAATGCACCAATGTTTCCTATGAGGAAACCAATAAAAAAAAGTATATATACATTCGGTGTTAAATCTTTCAGTGAAAATGTTCTTGTTCAAAACTATGATTGAATAAACAACGTTTGTTCATTAAGGCATGTATTGTAATTATTAAAATAAGAATATTTTTACTTTACAGTAGCAAGATGGAAATACATTGAGTGAAATGTTCATGAGAAACCTACTAGAAATGATGAAATCAATAAAAGAATAGTAGAATGCAGTTCCTGTATGTCTCTTATTATCTTCTGTTACTTTGTACTTTGCTTCCAAGGAGACAATCTGTTATCTTCTAAAGGAGCTCAACATGTGATAGACAAAAGTCAGGAATAATTGGACAATATCGAATGCAAAGCTTAGTTGAAATCATGAACCTTTTGAAAGAAATTCATATTTAGAAAGTTACAGACCAGGGAAAGGAAGATGGAACAATAATCCACGTCATGAAAATTCTGTTAAAAGAAGCACTGTAATATGTGCTTAGATATATAGTACAAACTAGATTAACAACACTTACCCGCAACAACTTTTTATCCAAATGGATAAAACAGGTTCCTGTTGTCTTAATTACCTTGAAAAATCCCTTGATTAACCAGAACCTCACTTGTCCAAATGTGTTCAGGGTTCCCACAACTAAGATGTCTGAAGCTGTATACTGACAATCAGATCATTTTATTCAGGCTTATTTATCAAAAGAAGAAATGCCACAAAATGTTACAAAAATGTGCAAATACATCCTTTTCAAAACCCCAAGAGATGATGAAAAAAATTGTATAAATTATATATTGATAGATGAGTCTAAATTTGTGAAACTTACATTCTGAGAGGCTGCAAAAGAGTGGGAAAACTGGAAAAACAACTAAATAGAGTGTAAGAAACTAAATATAAAGTAACCACTCCTTTCATTATTTATACCTTCACCCCTTCCAAGTGTAAATTAGACCAACTTAGACCTCTGTAGCCCATTTACAGATAAGTAACTTTCACCCTTTGTACATCACTTCTGATTTTGACCCCAAACAGTTAAATAAGCTGCTATTCAGTTTCATATAAAAGCTGCCTATTTAATGCCTCCCCCAGAATAAAGTAATCCCAATAAATACTACAAGATTATTAGTACTGTGGTTCTGTAATTTCCATTTTCTGAATGCCAGTGCATTGAGTGTAAAGTCCAAATCCTGGGCTGTAAGTACTGTGGTATAATGAATGTAGTCTGTTGTTGTATCTGAGGGCCTTTTTTTGGTAAAATTTTCAAATGCACCTAATGGGACTTAGGTTCCCAAGTCACACTGTTACTTTTGATAATTTTATCCCTTGCCTGAGATAAATTAGATGAGTCTTGGCAGTTCATCAACCCCCATCACATGTTGAAGGGTGTTCTTAAAGTCCAACCAAGATTTGGAACTGCGTGAGAATGAAATGGTGGGGAATGAATCTGGCCGGGATGGAAGAGCTGCTGCTGATTTGGGAGATTCAAGTAGAGTGAAGAAGGACCGTGCCTGCACCTTTATCAGTGTAGTTCCTAGCCTTGAGGTTTTGTTAAGTCTTCCATGGCTCCTTGATATGTAGATAATGATAGTAGTGAGTAGTGTCTTTTTCTATTAGCATCCGGCCAGAAGACATTCATCTTTCCTCTCAGATGGAGATCTTGCCACAATGATCCATGTCTTTGCCTTCTCCAAGCTGGATTACTATAACGTTCTCTGTTTGACGTGGCCTTTGAGGAGTGCTTAGGTGCTTCATCAGGTTCAGAACACAATGGTGTGTCTTGTAACTGAGGAAAGTAAATATGAAAACATAATCCCTCTGTTACATTATCTGCATTATCTACCAGTTCCTTTCAGAGTACAGTTTTAGGCCTCAGTGGCCATACTGTAAGTCCTACCAGCTCTAAGGTCCTGTTGTGTAAGTGACTATGTTCATGACAATTGGAGTCTGTTAGGTTATATTGCCTTTCTGTGCCGGTTGGCAGAGTTCTCACAGGGAACACTCCTTATCAAACTTACTTTTCATCAGAACCCAAATTTGCCAAACTTCATTTCATATTCCAAAGCTGCTTTGTTCAATCATGATTTTGACTGAGCATTATTTTGTTTTATTTGCTATTTTTTGTTGTTCTCTTGAATTGGATGGTTTTAGCTAGGCTGGTTTTATGAATGGTAGGACTGTTATAGTTAGTTTTGAGTGTGGTATTTATTGTACAAACTTTGCTTACCTTTGCTATGGGCACTTCATTGGATCATAAATAAATCTAGAATAATATGCAGGTAAATCCTTCTACAATTTCCTTGCCAAAGGCTGTCAGTTTCAAATTGATACAAGTTATTCTTTAGATGCACTAACATTGCCCGGAATATGGTTTACACTCAGTAATGGTCAGTTACAAGTGATTTTCACTTTTAGCACCCCCACTATTTCAATTTTCAGCACCCCCACTGTAAAAATTGTTCCAGCATCCCAGTGTGGCATTGTTAATAGACTCCATCCAAATCTTGACTAGAAGGAAGCTTTGCCCATTTGTGCGTGAAGGCAAAGGCAGGGTAAAAGACAAAGGGAGAATCCTAAAGTGCACAAGAACTCTGATGGGGTGGGAGGAAGGGAATTTTTCTACCTTGTTGTGTACCCTAGCTGACAGTCTGATCAAAGAAGTCATAGCCAGAAGAAGTGTTTTTCCACTTTTTCTTTTTTTTTTTTAATTTTAGATTATCCATGAAATGGAGGCCCAAATCCACAAACTGAGAGAAGAGCTTATTCAGGTAAATGCTCAACGGAAGCAACAGTTGGTAGAGCTTAGCCTTCTGCGGGAAGAAGAAAAGCAGAGAGCTGCTCGAGATCATGAGACTGCAGTTAATAAGCTTAAAGCGGAGTCGGAAAAGATGGCATTGGACCTGAAAAAGACACATGCTACAGAGACAGAGATGACATTGGAAAAGGTAAGTGATTCACATGATGTTACTACACAAACCTGATTGATGCATAGCAAGTGAGGGGCAGTGTATCCAGAGAGATTGTCTATAACAAATGATACAAATCAGTAACCGTTTTGACATCACATAAATAAAGGAAACTGCTACAAATCAGAGTTTGACACGTCCTATAGCATTCAACGCTGGAGGGGCTCAGACTTTTGAGGTCCTTGAATGAAAGACTTCTATGAAATCAAAATGCTGTTTTCATTATGATAATCACGATTGTTTTGACTAACCTTGCTCCCCAGGCGAGTGCCACAGTTACAGCTGTAGCAGTAGGATAGGAACAGCAATCCGATATACCAGTGTTTCCCATCGGTGTGCTGTCAGGCCTGAGCAGGTGTGCCAGGGAATGTTTTAAAAAAACTGCTTGAAGAGTGCTGTATTTGCTCATGAATATTCATAAGTTCATTTGAAGACTATATGGTGGCATGCCTCAGAATAATTAAAGGTATCAAAGTGTGTCACAGCAGAGAAAAGCTTGGGAACCCCTGTGATATACAGTGGTTTAAGGAGGAGGAAATGCTAAACCAGAATAGCAGCATGATTTGAAATGCATCTTCAATCCAGGATAGGACTTACCACTTTTCCTTGCTTAGGATGGGGTTGGGAAGGGAGATCCTACTTTATTAACTTTACCCTGTCAAAAAAACAATTTAAGGGGGAAAGTTGAGGATACAACGATCTGGATGGAAATTGCCTTCAATATAAAAGGAAAAACTTTTGTGTGCTTGTTTTTGTTTTTAATAAGTAAGGACTTTGGAGATTAATTTTGTGGGGTGGGGGAGGAGAGAGGTTGGGGAGAGGGGCATCAAATGTTTAGGTATGGGGATTAATGTTCTAAAACACACTCGTGCTTTCTCCTACCTTATACTCAACCAATTCATTCACAGTGTGACTCAGGGTTGGTCTGCACTACACACTTAGGTTGACATAAAGCAGTTTATGTTGACCTAATTATATCAGTGTCTATGCTCCATCCTTCTTCTTGTCAGTATAAGTGCCCTAGTGCACTGACATCATAACTCTACCTCCATGAGAGGCGTAAGGCTTATTTCGGTGTAGATAGGGTAAGGTAGTGTCAGTGTAGACACTACATCCCTTACATCAACTGTGAGCTGTCTTGTCAGTTTCACAGTAGGAGGGTAGTGTGGGTAGGAGGGTAGTGTGGGTAGGAGGGTAGTGTGGACGTGCTACATATAGGTTGACTTATGTTTCTAGTGTAGACATAGCTTCAGTGTATGCATGTTTTCGGCTGAATGTTAACTCCTTTTTATAGGTTTTGTTTTCATTCAATGCTGGGTTAAGGTGTTTTTGATATAAATCAGAAGGATTTGGAATACTTGAAAGGAATACAAAGAAATGGAATCTGATAGCAGGGTGAAAACCTCACCATTGTGTGATATAGAAATAAAAATGATTCATATATGTTAGGATACTAATATTTTAGAAAACGGTGTATTCAACAATCTCTGGGCATTTTAAATAATGTAATGCTTATAAAAGATGGTATTTTTAATTCCCGCAATAACATTTTACTGGTTGTTTAAAAATTGCTCTCTACATTTCTCCATTTACTGTCTTTTAGATGTATTTATATGATCACCTACCAGTGTTGTCAGCTAACATAATCACCTTTGCCCTTTGGATGTTGGTTCATTGGTGCTAAGGCACTTGCATGTACATGTTTCAGCTTTCCTGGTATCTATTTATTCATCTGAGATTGGATCCTACATCTGTGTCCTGGGCGAAATCTAGACTATTAATGGGAGTGATACCATTTGTTTGATACTGGACAGACTAAATCTTCTAGGCATTCAATTCACAGTACTGGTGACTGTACTGCCAAATTAAAGCAAAATCTTTGATATCTTTTGCCAGTATGTACTCATAAGAACCAAGTCGGAAAATATGTATTGCTAGATATATGTATAGACAGCAGTAATATTGAAGGTTGAGATTTTCAAAAGAGCTCAGACACTAGCTGACCAGCTTTCAATGAGATATGGATGACTAGCTTCATTAAGCTCCACTGCACATCCCAGTCCCTAAATATACAGTCTTATTGCTTGATCCTGCAAATGCTCATGCACATAAGTAACTTCACTCAGGTATGTAGGCCCATTGCAGTCAATATGACTATTCATATGATAGAAGTTATTCATGTGCATGTTTGTAAGATTAGGTGTATAATACAGATGGAAAAATAACTAAGGAGCCTAGCCTTTTAAATAACTATGGCTCTGTTCCTTCAAACATTCATGTACGTGCTTAACTTTACTACTGTGAGTAATCTCACCAAAATATCATGGAGGTATTTGTGGTAATAATGTTAAGCTTGTTTGTAAGGGTTTGCAAGATCAAAGCCTTATTCTTTATTGAGGTTTGTTTTTTCTTGTTTTAAAAATATCACCGTTATTGGATTCTTATTTAGTATGAATAAATTCTTACCCAGGCTGCTGTAGCTTTTAATGGTGTAATCAGCATATAGCTACCTAGAAAAGATCACCAAGACTCTCAAATCTATTTTATAATATTTTCAATTCCTTAGAAAAGAATAATCATCAAAGGACATGTTTAAACATTGTGCTAAACGAAAATGAAACTATTTGATGTTTAAAATAGCCCAGAGGCCTATACATACAGTTGTTTTAAATATTTTAACGTGTATTAGTGTGGTAAATTCCACATTTTATTATGAAATTATATGCAGCAACAAAAAGTAACAATATGCATATACTGTTCGAACAGTCTTTATTAAATTGACATTTCATTTACCTGCATCAGGTTCTTGGTCTGTAATTTTAAACAGCATTCTTAGGATTATGTTGGAAATCTGCCAGCCTGAAGCCATGAAATGGCTATGATCAACAATTCAGAATCTTTTTTGAATTTAAAGAAAGCTCCACTTGGCATAATTATTTAAAGCCAAGGTCACAGAAAGTATTTAAACCTTTGAAATTCATAATTAAAGGATTAATATTAACTCATGAAGACATTGTCATTTTTGCTTAAAAATGGAATTTGAATCTCAATTATTTTCTTTCTTTGATCTTTCTTTTACATTAATAGTATAGCAAAAGAGAAAAGTAAACTTCTTTACATCCCCAAATTAAAGTTGCAAATAATCCTTAAACACTTCAGAGGAAAATATTTTAATAGTCTTGAATCACCATTACTGTCAAAAATATTCTTTTTAAACTTTCAGTTGAATTTTTTTCCATTTTCCAAAGCAAATTGCATGAAGACATTTCTAATTTTAATTTACGTTAGATGACATTAAAGTTTAAAGGAATATGTTTGTCATTTAGCCTGTTGCTTCATTTCTAATTTATGATCAGGAGATAATGTGTTGAGGGGGAAAAAAACAAAGACCAAAATTATTTTAAGAAGAAAAGGAGTTTTGCCTATTTCTGTGCAAGCACCGTGGACTGTCTCCACTCATTCTAATCCTATTTCACCGCTTGGTTCATCTCCCAAGCTCAGGGCTCCGCCAAGAGGCCACCAACCAAGTGCCAAAGGAGTTTGGAGGTCTCCATTTCCAGCTGAAAAGTGAATGATCGTGTTTACCAAACTGAAGTGAAATCCTGACCTAATTGAAGTCAGTGGGGCTTTTGAATTGAAGTTTTTTTAATAAAAGAAAAACAATTTTAATAACAGCACACATGCTGCTTCCTTTAAAAACTTCCTTCTGATGTTTTGAAATTTTTAGCAAAACTTCTTACCTTAAAGTAAGGAAGAAAATGAAAGGAAAGTTTTGTTTGTGTTTGTTCATGTTTTGTCTCCCTGAGTTTCATGTTCTTCCATTTACTTGTTTGTATGTGGTGCCTGGAATTGCTAGGAGATGGTCTACAGTACGCTACACAGTTTGGTTGACATAAGGCAGCTTATGTCGACCTAATTATGTCAGTGTCTACACTTCAGCCTTCCTCCTGCTGATGTGAGTGCCCTACTTCACCAACATCATAACTCCACCTCCACAAGAGGCGTAAGGTGTATGTTGGTGTAGTTAGGGCAATGCAGTGGCCTTCGGCTGTCCTGTCAATTTCAGGGCAGGAGCTAGAGGCCAGCCTGCTCTCCTGGAGAGCTGGCAGCTGGTTCCCACTGTGGGCTGGGAGCCAGGGTCAAGAAGCCTCAGGTGGCTTCCCCCAGTTCCTGGTGAGGTACGGGGAGGAGAGAAGCCCAGGCAACCTCCTCTGCTCCCTGCGGGAGGTGGGGACAGCCCACCAGGAGCCTGTCGGACATTCGGGCTCCTGACGGAGCTGCCAGCAGAGCTGAGAGACCGGGTTCTCAGCTCCCCACACTGCCCCTCTTAGGTCAGTGGAACCGCTCCTGGTGAGGACGCGCACCACTGACCCGGTGGCTGAGAATCAACTTAGGTTGACTTACGTTTCTAGTGTAGACATACCCTGAGCGAACCTCAGAGGGTTTGGTGGTCTGGTTTCAGTTTGGAAAAGATTATGTGAACCTCCAAACTTTCAGAGGCTCATTCCTTTCCCAGGTGAAGGAATTCATTCTCATATGGCCTTCTATTCTGTGCAATATTTATTTCTGTGTGTGTTGTTTCAAGGGTTTATGGATTGGCACTCACCGGATCACGATCACAATAGGAAACATTTGCTAAAATTTCAGTGAAACAGACCTTAAAGGAGAAAGTGAATTTAAGGAGGCTTGTGATTCGCATACCTTTGCTTTGCTTTCTCAAGAACACGTGCAGAATGGGGGGAATAAGGAGAACAGGAGAATAAGCTTTATTGATAGCACCCTGCTCATGAGGAGGAACAGATGTGAGCCCTTGTAATGAAACACGTGGCACTAATTTAATGTTGCTTGCTACCAGGAAGATTTTCTTGTAGAAGAGATGTTACTTTCTTTATTCTTCAGGCTCCTCCTGTGACTGGATGATTAATTGATACTTATAGTCCACTAAATTTTGTACAGTAAATTGCCACGCTGGGAATTAATGATGTCACTGTTCAAACAATACATGCCTGGTAAACTTTAACAAGCGGGGGATTTTACCAGTTTCCAGCTTTGCCAGTTTCTTTGTATTGGTTAAATGGAGTGAATGATTGTGGCACTTTGTTGTTATTTATATAGTGTAGAGGGCTAAATACAGATTATATTAAGGGGAATATGTAATTTAGTTTTTGCATTCTTCATAGCAGGCCCTTATATATAATTCTGATTTTGTATTCTTTTTTGAATGATGCCCTCTGTAATTAGGTAAACATGTTTTGGTTTGTTGGTGCTTCAGAATTTGGTATTTCTATTATTTAGAGTCACATACAGTCTCATCTTTCTGAGATAATGAAAATTCATATTTTGATGTTGTATTTTAGTAGTATTTTATTCACAATTAGAATATTTTAGCCATTATGCCTATAAGGCTGCTCAGTAATAATATTTAAGTGAAATTTTAAACATGTGAGGCTAACAGCAGCTATCGGATTATAGTGATTTCATCTTAAAATTAGATTAATCAATAAGAAGGATAGAATGTGATGATAAATATGTTTCCTGGAAAAAATCCATATTGGGCAGATACCATAATATGTTTTTATGTTCTTTCTAATTTGGAACCTGATACTGTGAGCCCTTATTCATCCAAGTAATAATATTGAAGACAGCAGTGTAAAAATAGATTTACAGGCTTGAGCGCTTAATTGTATTGGGCCTTTTCCCGAAAAGATTCTAAAAGCCCCATTCACTGCAGAGATTAGAGTGCAGTTGACCATTGCAGAGGTGCACAAGTTAAGGGGAGGACACTTGAGCTTCTGCTGTGTTAGTCTTGTCCCCTCCTCTCTGTGTGAGTAGGAGCAGTCATGAATTCAGTCCCTGTACTATCCTGAGAGCATGAGTGTAAACATGCAAAAAAGGACGGGGGAGGAAGATCTCATGGTTTCTCCTTAAAGGGGTGCTGAAGCAGGTGAGGTCCCCAGTTGCTCCTGTTGGAACAGCACAGCTTCTCTTCATCTCTAACACAGGCCTTTGCATAATAGGTGCAATCTGGCCATACACATATGGATTACTTCATCACTGAAATGCTACTACCTCTGGGGTGAAAGGTGGCAGCTGTTTATCAGTTCATAACAGCACCATAACAGTTCAGGACAGAAAGGGTTACTGCAGTTAGAATCTGAGTACCCATGTTAGACGTAATTCAGGCAAGGAGTGCAAGACATTAGCATGGAGAGTTGAAATGGTCACTTGCTTATCATGTCCTTGTGGCTTCAGTTATTTTCATGACATCCATTGTCACAATCAAACATAAATTAACCTAAAAGACTACCGCAATTTCTGTAAAAAAAAAAAAAAAAAAAAAAGAGAGAGAGAGAGAAATGAAAGTCTATTTCTGGGAAATGGGCAATTTTAATTGTACTGATTTGATTACAAAAATAAAATTACATCCTGCCCTCCACCCCTGAAACAAACACAGTTTTAAGGTATGGATTTTATTTGCTGCTTCTTTAACATATTTTCTGTCACTTGATTACATTATTGTAGTATATGATGATTGTTTTGCATTATAAGTTACACCCCACATATGATAACTACTGGACATGGGGTCTTTAAAAAATAAATACATTAGAGATGCTTACTACTGTAGTTTCGGCTGCATTAATGACTAATTTCAACAATAGGGTGACAGATGTTATAGGTTCTATCAACAACACTTATGGCATGAACACTAGTCAGCCAGGTGTAACATACTCTACAAAGCTTGTATGTATTTTCAAGTTTGCCAGAAATTATTTCAAAAAAAGAGCGAGCTGAATTTCTAAGTGTGTGCAGATGTGAATTTTGGCTAACATAGCTGTTTGTAACATTCATCTGTGGTATTTTCTTGGCATAGAAAATGAGCATTCAGAAAGCATGACCCTAAGAGATCAGTAGACATGCTAACAATACTCCAAGGAAGCAACTTTGGAACGCTGAAAATATCTCATAAAACAGCTATATCTTTGATGCATATAAAAATACATATAGTGTGGAGTTCAAGAGGGTTTTTTCCTGCACTTGAATAATTTTCATCTTGAGCTCTTTATTGACTGCATTCCTAGATTCTAGTAGACATTTTGATTCCTTTTAGTAAGCATTTATTCAGGTTTAAGGACTGTCTGTTACTTTCTCACACTGCTTTCATTCCAGAGAGTAAGTATGTTTGTGTGAATGCACCCTGTTTAACACACATGGTAATTAAAATTATAGGATGAAGTTAGAGCCACAAAGAGAGAGAATAGTCCAGTGGTTAAGGTGCCAGCCTGGGACTATGGAGAAAGTGAAAATCAATGCAATTTAAGATCCTAATCACTTTTGAAAATGGGAGCTAGCTGTCTAAGTGACTTAGACCTGGCAGTGCTGAGCAGATCAATGCCTAAATACTGTCCCTTTAAAAATTTGGGCCTCTGTGTCTCTGTTCTTCCTTTATAAAATGGGATAATAGCACATCGCTACCTCCCAGGGGTGTTGTGAGGGTAAATACCTTAAAAATAGTGAGGCATTTAGATACTACAGTGCTGGAAGCAATTATAAGTACTTAAGTAGATAGATTTCCATGATGACGGATGGTTTATTATATATCTTGAGGATCTGGTGATGTGTGTGTTCTTATTCACAATTACTTTTTGTTTACTTGATGGATATCATGAGGTCTAGTCAGGACCTTGCATCTTCATTAAAATCATACATAAATGATCACTTTTCCCTCAAGTATGCTTGCTTTACAATAGTCTGTTGGAAAAGCATAGGAAAAATGAAGAAATGTTTAGCTTGGTTCTCACACCTAAGCTAAAATTTCAATACAGTTATGAAACAGTCCATTTTGGGGAGTTGGGAATGAGAGGTGGCAGGTAATTCAGCCAAAGCTGCACAATTTAGTCTTATTGATTTAAATGATGTAACAGTTGTTTGGATTTTTTTTTTCTTTTCTACTTGTAAAATCCTGTATTTTATGGCTATTGCAATCATGAAATACACCTCCAACAGGATTCACTCTATATAAACCATGTTAAGGTAAAGTTAAGAATGTAGGCACATACATGTTCTGAGTTCATATTATCTTTCAAGGATGGTAGAGTTTAAATAAAAGTTGGATACCCAGGATATTCAGAGGTAAGATTAAGATAACAAGAAACACAAACATTTGAAAGTATGGAAATTCACTGGCTGTGTTCTTTTACAATTATTTTGTAACATGCTGTTTTTGTAACAAGGACTTTTTCTAAGAACTTTGAGGTCTACAATGTGCTGCTTACATTTTGAACAGCTTCTGTTGCTGTACAGCTGCAGGTGGAGTCAATGTGCAGCACAGAAAAATGGTTTAATCTCTTTATTTGTTGATGTATTAGCTCTGTGTTTAATGACACATGGATCACTGAGTTGGTTTTACAACTGTTAGCACCTCGCAGGATTGGCTTTTTACATGGAAAGAGAAATTCTTGCTGTGGAATATGCCATTTGTCTAAAATAGAATTTGTACATCAATGTTTTTCTGTGGAGCATGTCTGACCATAAAAAGGCCATAGTTGGTATAAACGTGATTAAAATATGCCTTCGTGGTCAATGATAAAATGAAACTGTATGGAGTGGACAATGTACACTGTCTTTCTTATTCCTTCAAGGCCAATGGGATGGATTTAAGCTAGTTTTGGAAACTTAATTGAATTTCCATCCTTTCGAATGTTTGGGTTTTATGTATATTAAAATTTAGATATGCAGGAAGTTCAGAATTATTTTTAAACACTAATCTTTTTTTTAACAGGCGATATGCATTCAAAACAGATATGTAATTTCAACCTTAACAAAAGTTTTTGTGTTGGAATTTCCTTTTTTTAGTGGTCTTAATGTCTAATAGAGACAAATTCTGTTCTTGCAGACCCTAGAAGTTCCACAAGAGGGAGCCCTGCTCCAGCAGACCTGAAATGATTCACTTAGAGGGAATGCCTCCTTGGTTTGCTGGCCATGAAATCTTCTAATGGCTACTAGGCTGGGTGTCTCTTCCTAAAATCAGCAGTATGGTGAAAAAAATGCATCAGAACAGTAATTTGGAGTCAGCAGAACCAGGTGGAAAAATCGTTCCTACACTCTTGTGCCTTCTGCTGTTAGCCCTTAGCCCCAAATGAGCAAGTCCTGGCAGTTAAAATCCCCAACCCTGCACCTTCTACTGCATCCTGCTTCGTCCTCTGCTTCTCAGTTGGCCTATTACTGCTCCTGCAGCTTGTCTCAGAGGATGAGTAATCTGCTACCCTTTTCCTGCCGCCCTCTAACCTAAAGTAATCCACTACCTCTTCCTCTGCTGCTCCTCCAGCACTCTGACCCTTGAGAAGGGGAATCTGGGGAGAGAGAGGGTCCCCCAGCAGCCCCACATTCTGTTTTTAAAGTTCAAACAAAAATTATATTTGTATTTTAAGGTCCTTTTCCAAGAACATTGTGTCCTAGATGAAGAAACCTTTCATGGAATGTCTGCTCTTGTTTTTTCTTCAAGCATATGTCCCTATGGGTGCTCCACCATAGGGTACAAGTGCACCTGTGCATTCTTGACTTGGGAATGCAAAGCAGTGTCCATGGGCCTGTGCCTGTCGAGAGCAGAACCTCATGCCCCAAACAACAGCATATAAGGAGACATGGACCTGCCACCACTCAGTTCCCTTTCAAGTGCCTGTGGCTTGAGACAGAGAAATTACATGTTCACTGATTTTCAATTTTCCACCTTCCTTAACATAATGCTTTAGTCTTAATTTTTCCTATATTTTGTTTAGTTGTTTTATTTCTCATTTTAGTTTTAACACAGTTGTGTTTAGAAGGGGCATTGCCTGCCTCCCTTTTTTTCTTATGGTCCCCCCCTTTGTGTGTGTGTGTGTGTGTGTGTGTGTGTGTGCGTGCGCGCATTAGCACTCCATGTTATCCTGAAGACTCGGGGGGTTAAGCTGTGTCAGACCTACCACAAGTCTTTTCCCTGTAATGATGGGCATTTGAGCTGCCTCCACGGCTTTGGAGACACCCACGTACAGTCAAAATGTAAGGTCTGCATGGGATTTAAAGGCAGGTCTCAGAAAGGCAGAGAGGCTAGACTGCCTTCTAATCAATGGAATGCTCACGAGTCCCAGCAAGGTCCACTTCCTCTCTCCCTCCCTTTACGCTGGCCTGACCATTCTAGATTACTCTGTGGCTATAGAGCTAGGGCAGCTAAGAAGAAGAAGCCTCTTTCCCCTACCAAGGAAACAAGGAAGAAGGGGTGGGTCACCACATAAATCCCACTCTAAGGAGACCTCTTGTCCCTTAAGAGGTATAGCTGAGACCCCACCCAGTTCTGGTACCAAGCCACCAGTACCACACAAGAAGCAGCATGCAGAGAAGTATTTGTACAGCATAGGGAGCTGTCTAACTCTGTACCAACTGACACCTATTGGCACTGAGATGCACACAGGCCTCCTACTCATGCTTTGAGGTCATAGAAGTTCCTATACAAGCCTGTCCTCTCCAGTGCTCATCATCTCAGCACTAACCCCATCTCCAGACTCCAGTCCTGACTCAGACTTCTGAATACCTCCTGGACGACCTTTTCATCCCAGAAGAACTGGAGTCTCCCCTGTTTACAGACCTCTGTGAAAGTACCACACAGACACCATGCAACCACAGTCCTCCAGAACTGAAGTCCAGCTGAACCTCTAGACATCCAAAAAGGGAACAAGAGGCTGAGATCTAGACATCAAAAAAGAGGACAGCCCCCTTCTACAACATCATCATCTTCATTTCCCTCTAAGAAAAAGTTTTGATGTGCCTGTCAAGGCCCTCAGCAACCTACTTTCCCATGTCCTATGCTATATGATTCCACCTAGTCCCCTCTTGGGACACTGTCTCTCCCACTTCTTCCCTGCCTGGGAGCAAGTTACCTCAGACAAATGCATCTTGGAGGTGATCAGTGTGAGATATTCCATCCACTTCCACACTACTTCTCCAGCCCTTTTTCCCTTTTTCTATTCAGGGACCCCTCTCATGAAGATCTACTAAAACAAGAGGTCCATTCTCTCCTGCTCTTGGGGGTGATCAGACTGATTCCCCCATAATTTGTTGGAAGAGGGTTCTAATCCATTTATTTCCCAGCCCCCTAGAGTGGTGGAGGGTGGAAGCTGATCCTTGACCTCCGAAACCTGAACACCTTTATCCTAACCCAGCACTTCAGCATGGTGATGCTAGCCACTATAATCCCATCCTTAGATTCAGAAGACTGTTTTGCTGCCCGTGACCTACTTTCATGTAGCTAAACACCTGTCCCACAAACATTTCCTCTATTTCATAATAGGCCCAGGACACTACCAGTACCGAGTCTTCCCTTCAGGCTGTCCATAGCCCTGAGGATCTTAAAGGCTTCTCTCAGCAGTGGCGGCCTATTTAGATCAGTTATAACCTACCAGTTGGCAACCTTCATGGCTGTAGTCTTGTTTTAGTCTCTGGGCCTTTGCGTCATTCTGAAGTAGTCTGCATTGACCCCAGTCCAAAGAATAGACTTTGTTAGAGCCACGCTAGACTCCCCAACTTAGAGTCTATTTCCCTAAAGGAAATTCTCCATTCTAATTTCGATAATACAGTACAGCCCACAAACAACTACAGGGACCTGCCTACAACTCTTGGGCCACAAGTTGGTCTCCACATCTGTCACACCTAATTGAAGATTGTCCTTCCATTGCCTTCAGGCATGGCTGTGGACTATGTACACCCTAAACAAACACTGTCTCTCCAAATGAATCTCAGTCCCTCAGAAATTACTGAATTCTGTCATGTGGTGGAAGGACCCATTGAAGATCTGCATGAGGACCCCCCTTCTCACATCCCTCCACCCTTGACAGCTTTTTTTAAAGCTATCTCAACTGTTTGATTCCCTCCCCCCCACAACTTCCTCAGAGCCACAATATCCTAATTGGCTTTGGTGAAGGAGTCCTGCAGTCCTTTTCCAGTGAAATACTCCCCAGCCCCCAGTTTCCACTGACATGTCACCATTTGCTATCCTCCAAGAATAAGGATACTTAGAAGCAATTACTTCAAGGAGAAAAGTAGGTTTGCTTTCTGATGAGTGGAGCTTTCCAAATAGATTGCCTGCATACTGCCCTCTACCAGTCCCCATTCTTCAGAGACTGCATGCTGGACAGGGACTGATTGAGAATGGGTCATTGTTTCTCCTTTATAAAAGCAGTCTTTTTATGAGTTGCTGCAAGCATTGATGCATATACTGGTTTATTTTAGGGTAACTGCTTTTAATAGTTCTTATTTAGCATAGATCTACGTACGCAATATAGTCACAGAACACTACTGTTAAGTAATTTAATTATTTTTCTGCTGCTCTTTATGTTGTTAGCATAATTTATGTTTGCATAGCTCCTTTAGCAAAAAAAAAAAGATTTTTAGAAATGGGTATATATAGTATGATATTGTGTGACAGAACTTGTTACAATATTGGTGAGAATAGAATTTATATTCCTCCTATTTTCCCATTTCTTTTACCATTTGCTGTCAGGGAGGGACATCTTCAAGCAACCAAATCAGAGCAGTATGGCTTCAGCAGAGACTAGAGCTGGCATCGTCTACTGTGAGTGGCCTTTAGATCAGAAGACTATTAGATAAGGAGTTTTATAAATAAAACACTGATGACCATAAAGATGTAGTGGGAATCTCCATATGACATGAGTAACCAAATTAACCACTCATTGCACTGACATTCTGATTATCCACTTGGGGGCAATTACATCAGTCGTCTAACAGAAAGATATATATTTTCTCTCATTATCGTGAAGTATTGAAGTGATTCTGCATTGTATAGATGCTGTTGCTCACATCTTTAATCGTCTGTCTGTACTGGCTGCCCATATGGAATTGAAAGATTTTGTAACTCTCACCAAAAGTAGTGGGGTATAACCCTGGTTTGTTGTTGTTCAGTACCATGTGAGCACATAACTTCTTTTTGTCTGCCTTTCTGTTCCTGAGCAGTAACTTTCTTGTTTTAGTTGTGTTGCATAGTCCATATATATTTACTTATATTTGGTCTTGGAGTGATTCCAATGTACTGGTGTAGTGATCCATGAATTAACACGTTTATAGTACCAAAAGTGAGCATGAAGTTTTGGCTTTGATGGGAAAGTGTCTTTCCAAAGCTTAAAAGACCTAGGGGGAAAAAAATTAATTTAAAAATGAGATTACATCATCCCATAGGGAAGCTATTTGGAAAAGGGTCTTCAATCTGCACCAAACTTAAGAAAAATATTAGAGAATAATCTCTCAGTGGTACTTTACTCAAGTGAGACTAAACAAAATTTATGGCGCTATCCCAAGGACATACTGGAGATATTTCAGAGCAGTAGTCTTGTTTGTTCATATATAGTAGGGTTGTACTTTTAATATCTTCTTCTCTTTTAAAAAAAAATCCTTTTTTTGCTGTAGTTTAGCTGCCACATGTATTTAAAAGTGGCTAAAGAGCTACTAACAAAAAATGATATAAATGTCATTGTAATAATCTATATGGAGTTGTCTGTTATGGTACTGTGCGGGTCAGTGTTAGGCCCTGTTTTATTTAACATCTTCAGTACTGATCTAGGTAAGAGGAGAAACAGCCCTTCAATTAAATTCACAAATGATACTACAGGATTGAAAATTACACTGACCAGTGTTCTGGGACTTCATTATATTTTCTTTGGACTATTGCCAAAAAAAATGCTGCTAGTGGGAGGAACCCATTGGCAGTTCTAAGATTTGATTTCCATTGGTGTAAAGTGTTCAGTTGTTGAGGGTAATACAAGGAGGTGTAATTAACAGTAACAGGAATAAGTAAAATACATTTTTGATTAATTTCAGAAGATGTTATGTGTGTGTGGAGCACACAAGGAAAGGCTACCTTTACTTATTCCTATATTGCACACAGGAACTTGTTCAAAAAGTTGAGCCACTAAGACCACAGCACGTGAAAAGGGTTGTGTCAAAAGCTAGTATTATGGCACTAAATTTTAGGAAGGGGGATTTTAAAAAAATTAAAAGCAAGACAAATAGTTAGTCCCTAAAAGAATTGAAATAATTAGAACAAGCATGAAACTATTTAAGCTACCACGTTGACATCTCAAGAGACATCTATACCCCTAAACAAAAAAGGAAGAAGCAAGAGAAAGAACAGTAGGGCTAAATGGGAAAATATGAGAGAACTTTTAAGCCAAAAAGATACTCCAAGAAGTCCTAGGCCAGTAATGATTTCTAAACCTGCAAATGTTGTAATTGAAGTAGGATTGGAGCTACATTCATGTACACATTTTTCCGCTGTTTGGCACATAAGTTACAGACACTAAGACTCACAGTGCAACAGAATATAATCTAAGCAAGAGTTGGGGGAATTTAATTTACACTATCTTATGCATCACTTCTTCTGACTACTTTATCATAGGACCTTTCTCTCAACATGCTTAAATATACTCCATCTCATACTTATGCAACTTGTTTGGTTTTGGGGGTTTGGTCAACAGCTAGCAATCCGTATATTCTTATGGTGCCCTTTCTGGAACTCTCATCTGAAATTTCAAAACTTCATTCTTTATACATATTCATAAGCACTTCAGATCAGAAAAATATAAGGTTGATATCTGAGCATTGACCTTTCTAATTGCAAATTACACTACTATTTTCAATTAGTAATTCCACGTTGAAGAAGGATTATTTATTTGTGTTTTTACTGGTTTCTTTTTCCTTTCCTACCTAACCAGTGTCTAATACACTAACTTAACCTGGCAATCCATGACTATTTAGCTTCTTTTAGAGTCTCTTATCAAGGACTTTATCAAAGTCTTTAAAAAAGTGCAAATAAATCATTTCTGCAACTTCTCCTTTATTTACTATTTTGTAAGTCTCCTTCAAAGAAGTCTGAGAGTTTGGAGAGGTGCAGTTTTCCTCTACAGAAGCTATGGTCATTTGATCCTGTCTTATCATTCTTTAATTTATTATTTCAGTTAATTTACCTGGTTTACTGGTCTGTAATTCCCAGGATCACCCTAGTTCCTTTTATAAAGATAAGGACAACATTGGCTATTCTCCAGTGTAGTAGCTGATTGAAATGCGAGATTAATTTTTTTTTTTTTTTAAGCAACTCAGCCAGTTCATTCTTAAATTCCTTCAGAATTGTTGCATGAATGCCATCTGGTTGTAGTGTAATTTAGAGGACAGATCCTGTAACTTGTTCTTTGTGAGTAGACTCCGATGCTTGTATGGAGCCACGTAGATTTCAGTGGATTCATTTGCATGTTCTGATCTGGGAAAGAATTATGTTTGTTTCAACCAACGTACTTTGCAATGAACACAAAAGGTAGGTGAGGTAATATATTTTATTGGACCAACGTCTGTCTGTGAAGCTTTCAGTCTTCTTTAGGTCCTTTCACCAACACGTTGGTCCAATAAAAAGTATTACCTCACCAACCTTATGTCTCTAGTATCCTGGACACAATCTGTCCACAATAAAACTGCAGTGAACACATAAGTCATTTAGCTTCTCTGCAACCATCCTGCTCTTCTTGACTACTACGTTCATTCCATGTAATAGTGTAGCAGACACACTTCTTTTGCAGGCTTCCTGCATTTGATATTTAATAAATGACTCAGCATTTTATATGGAATTTGTACAATATGTTTTTGCTTGGTAAATATTCATTTGGCTATCTAAATTATTCAATGTCATTTTCTTTTAAACATAGTTTTCTATTTAGTAGTGCATGCTAATGGAAGGCATCTCTGTTTGCCCCCATACGTTTACATTTGTATGTATTGTCTTCACTGTCATTGATATCCTTCGTTTCTTTGGAAAAAACTTGAGAAATGTTGCAGGTTTTTTGTTTTGTGAGGTGGGAGGATTGGAAGTGGAGGATTGGGAAATAGGGAGTGGGTAAAATGATGTTATTAGCCCTACATAGTCTTTAATGTGAAAAAACAAAAGTGTTCCAAACAACTTGCTTGCAGCTGCAGAACATGTCATGGAATAAAACCACCGTTATTAAGTGGGTGAGAAAGAATTTTAATTGTTTTGAAGTTCTTATGATCAGCCTGCATATGCTTCATTGTAATATGATACTAAAGTGCCTCAATTATGATTTGTGTATTTTGGTGCCAGGAGGTTTTTTTCTTATGCTAAATTATTAAGTTCTCTCTGCTGCTGGGCTGTCATAGAGAGATACAGTAAATCATGTTATATTTTGTCATGGATTACACAGAGCAATAAATTTGGGAATAGAGATCAAAGTAGTTTCACAATCACATCTGAGTGTAGGAGGGGTGTTTAACTTGTAGAAAATCTGATTTAGGGGAAACTGTTGCAGTTCTTCTGTGAATTTGAAATGAATTTGGGTGTTTGTTTGAAAATGAATGAGGTACAAATCCCAAAAAGAGTTTTCTTTTTAGTATTTAGTTCAGAGAAGTTAATTCTGACCTACAGCTGCAGAACTGAACACAGATAAATAATTAAACATTGAGAACGTTAGTCTCCAAAAGAGTTATTTATGTTTTTTAATTGCTTTCATGATTGAGCAATGTATCCCATTCTACTTTTAATTAGGATTTTGCTGGACTTGCACGTGTTTAGTCATTGGTGCTGTAATACTTTCTGGCTCATGAAGTTGTACTATTCCTTTTTGGAGGCTTTTGTTTTATCTGAAACTATTAAAAGTAATCCAAGGCAATCTCACTAAGGAACATTGGTTACTTCAAATCATGGCTTGGGTTTTTTGGCTCCGCTTCCCAACTGTAAAGATAGTTTTTGAGGGCTCTTCTACATGGTATTTTTTACACTATGACATCAAACTCCCTTTTTTGTTTTATACTTACATTTCATTTAATAAAGAGTAATCCCTCTCAGAATAACACACACTTATGATTTTTTATTTTAATCATTATCTTCTAGTTAAAAGTTGCTTTTTATTGCCTCAAAATGTAACTGAAAGTGAATCTGTCTCACTCATGTAGAAGACACATTCTGATCTTTCTGTATTCTTTGCAGTAGCCTTTCGCTCATGTACCATATGTTGATAAAGACCAACGGGCAGATCCTTAGCAAATGTAAATTGTTATAGAATCATTGACGTCAGTGTGGCTTTGACAGCTTATGTCAGATGAGGATGTCTCTCCCAATTCTGATGATAGCCTTTAGATGAGCCAACAATGAACTTCATAGCATTTCTTTGAATGACATTGCTATCATCTAATGTTAACATGTAGTATTTAAGAAAATGACTTGAGCTAGTGATGTTATTCACTCTATAAATGTGTCTGTGTTATAAGTGGAGCTGGAAGTGACTTACATATTTAGGTTGTCTCACACTTTCCAGTAATAAAGATACTTAAAATGTTTTTTGGGAAGCTCTAGTTGTATATACAGATAGCACTTGTTTATAAAGTTTAACATAAAACCACAAGACTGGCCATGCTGGATCAGACCAGTGGTCCATCTAGCTCCATATCGTGTCTTCCAACAGTGGTTAGAATCAGATGCTTCAGAGGGAATGGACAGAACAGGGCAACTGTCAAGTGAGCCATCCCTCTGTCATACAGTTCCAGCTTCTGGCATATCGGAGGATTAGGAACAAACAGAACATGGGGTTGCATCCCTAACCATCCAGATCATTTACAAATATGTTGAACAGCACAGGTTCCAGTAGAGCGTTTTGGAGGACTCAGAGCTATTTACTTCTCTCCAGTAGGGAAACTAAACATTTACTCCTGTTCTTTGTTCCCTATCTTTTAGCTGGTTACTGACCCATGAGAGGATGTTCCCTTTTCTCCCATAACTGTTGGCTTTGCTTAAGAACCTTGATTGTGTGACCTTGTAAAAGGCTATCAGAAAATCCAAGTACATTATATCTACTGGATCATGTCCGTCCACAGGCTTTTTTGACTTCTTCAGAGAATTCCAATAGATTCGTGAGGCATTATTTCCCTTTCTGAAAGCCAGGTAGACTCTTCCTTAACATATCATGTTCATGTATGTGACTGATGATTCTGTTCTTTACTATACTTTCAACCAATTTGCCTGGTACTGAAGTTAGACTTATTGGCCTGTAATTGCCAGGATTGTCTCTGGAGCCTTTTTTAAAAATTAGTGTTATATTAGCCGTTTTCCAGTCATCTATACAGAGGCAAATTTAAGTGATAGGTTGCATACCCAAATGTTATAAATTTTTAAATAGAAAACATATCATACTTTCAGTTACTGTCCTATGCTCACTTCTACTAAACAGACTACAACAGGAAATGAATAAACTAAGAAAATACTAAATAATGAATTCCATACTTGTACCATACCAGATTTAGGCACACAGGAAAAGGAAAGTTAAGATAGGCAGCAGTGACTTCATAGACAGCCACTTCAGCCTCCAGTTCTCACACAGTTTATTCAGTGAAAGCAAACACTAAACTCTTAGAAGTAAAAAATAATAATCCTTCCCTTCCAAATTTGACCCCAGTTCCATGTGCTATTTCACCATATATTGCATGTTGTTGCCCCAGCATTCCATACTCTTAGTTACTAAAGGCATTGGCGTGTTACAAACTTACACTGTGAAATGGTGAATAAAGTTCTGAGGAAGAGTGGTTTGATAATATACTCCATCAAACTAGAACAAGCCCAGGAGTTTGCCTTTCAATATGGTAGGGAGGACTTGGAAATTTATTTTACCTATTTTTTGAGATCTCGGGGCTATGAATTATAAAGGGCCTTTGACTTTCCTCTATAGGTCTCTTTTCTATTTCAGGGTCTTTCGGTAGTAGGTAATCTATCCGTTCAATCTGTCTATCTTGAGGAAGAGTCATGGAAGGGTCCTTTCATTGGTAAGCATTGGAGAGACGTTTCTGTGTCTGCAATTCTGGTAGTCTGTCCTTGGGGACCTTCAAAGTACTACCACCCATACATGATGTCCCATCTTATAAAAGGTTGGCAAGTCCTTGGCTCCTGCTATTGTCTGTTTTTTCAGAATTTATTAGTGCAATTCTAGCATGGCAATGGAGGTATTTTCCTCATAGTTCCTTATTTATCATCACTCATTGAAGAGAGGACTAAGCCAATTTGTGTGGTCATTCATCTTATTCGTATATTAGAGAGAAGAAGGAAGACTATTTTATAATGTGCAAACCACCTCCATAACATGTTTGGCACAATCTACTCATAGAAGATTGTGTCTTCCAAATGATTCAGGTAAATGTAATTTTCTGTTTGCTCACTAAATTGCTTATATACACATTCTGGGTATTGTTTTGTTGGGTAAAGTGAATATATTGCACATGCTGACTAATAAAGAAATAATAAAGAATAAAGAAAGAATGTTTGAATCATGTAAGTGAACAAGCTAGCAATGTCAGACTGAATTGGAATCAGCTTCATCAGTAAATCAGAGAGGCCAGAGAGTTGATTGTATTAAATTTATCATGAAACTTGCAGAATGCTGGAAATGCAGAAAAAAAATTCATTTAAAACTGCTTAGAACTTAAATCCAGTCCGGTAGTTCTTATCATGACATGAGCTGCTTACTCATTCAAATAGTCAAACCAAAGTCCATCGGACAACTCACGTAAATGAAAGTGACAGGATTAATTCATATGGATGCCAGCCCCGCTTCCTAAAGAATTAATGTCATTGTTATTGAAATGTTGATTTGAGTTACTGTATTTTGTTCTGCAAAAAAAAATAGAAAAATGTCTTCTCCTTGCTCTTCAGTTCTATATTGTGTTTAAAGGAAATCAATAGAAGCTTATGGAGATGTATATTGCAATATTTATTATTCAAATTCAAGGTTGAGAATGGTCTATAAAATTGTGATTTGTGATGAATGAGTCTAAACATTCTAAAATATTATACATAGTATTCTCATTTTATCAAAAATATTATACATAGTATTCTCAATTTAGCAGTACAGTTTTTCATTTTGAGTGATCAGCCTGGGATAAGCATATCCCAGTATTTGAATCCTGTAACCACATTAACTTGGTTTCATATATCTAAAACATTTGGACTATGGTAGAAGAATGTAATTCATGAGCATTAGGAAAGGGTTAAATGTCTATTTCCCCCCTCCAATTGTATAATGGTTAGAAGTACTGTATTGGGTTAAATAGACTCTTCAGGCAAAAAGTACTGGAAACAATCCAGTAGAGGAAGTAGAGTTTTCATTCAGCACAAATTATACTAGTTGTTTTTTTTGTTTATTTGTTTGGTTGGTTTTTTTTATTTTTTTTTAGTGGGCTCCATTAAATGTAGTACTGTAGCTTGGTGCAGAAAGGCATTTCTTCGTACAACAGGTAGAATGTCAAATTCTTTTCTGTTCATTCTTTTATTTTCCTGGTGAAAAGTGCTTAGCATGTGAATGAGAGGGGTGTTTTGGTTCTGTAAATATATCCAGAAAATGTCATAGGATTTATAGATCTGAAAAGTGGAATGTAAAGTAGATTATTAATAGAATTTGTGGGTATGGCAGATTGGGATTTCTATCATTCATTTTCAGAGTTCTTGAAGTCATTTGGTACTTGACTAATTACTCTGTTAACATGGTTTTGGATATTGAACAATTGTAATGGCCTTTTTGGTAGCTCAAATTACATAATTTAAGTGGGTCTGCTATCTTCGCTTTTACACAGGCATTCCATTTTCTATGTTATCTGATTGGTGGAAAGAGCAGTAAAAAGGAAAATGGTATTGGGGCAGAAAATAATCTACTGTAATAATTACAAGCACTTGAGAGACTATATTTTCTAAGGTTTGCAACCGAAATAAAATTTTACAGATGAATTTGAAAGTTGTTCTGCTAATCTCTAAAATTTAAAACAGATAATGTACAGAGTATTTTATTATACTTGACAACAAAAATTGCTTGAGTTAACCAATCCTAAAGTCATTTTCCCTTGACATCTGTCAAATTGTGCAATGTTGAATTTTGGTATAAAGCATAATGCTGTCAGATTCTTATAGAAATATTCCAGAAGGTGGAGGTTTTTTAAGTAAATGGGCTCCATTTACATTGGCTCTTTGAAGTTAAATTCTTTGCTGTACATCAGAGAACAGTTGCTTCTTCCCTGAAGCAAGTTTTCTTTTTCTGTCATCTTCTTCTCTTCCCCCACCTCTTTCTTTTGTTTTGTTTTAAGTTTGCTTAAGCTTCTATCCAGCTAATTGGTGAGCATCAACTTCTGTGAGAGAATTATTTGGCTAGTTACAGGGTTTTTGAAAAGTGATTAGTTCTTAGCTAGTTTTCTAAACTAGTTTATTAAATCTGCTTCTCTGTCAGTGCATCGGGAAATATATATACACAAAACACCCTCTAGAGTTCATGGGAGCTATCCTTGTAAATCATCTGTATATTAAAGAGACTGAGGATGAAATCTTGGCCTAAATCAATTGTAAAACTCTCATGTATTTTAATAGGGGCAGGATTTCACACTAAATCTTTAAATATCATGACCTTTTAGCCATATTATTTATTTTTGCTGCAGCAGCTAATTTGTTTCCCATGAGATTTACTTACAATAATTAAAACTTCATTTATATTCAGCTAATTTTTTATCTGGAAATATTTGTTTGAAGGCTGAAAGATTTGTATTGACATTGTTTATGCCCATCTGCTCTTCTCTTTTTTATTTATTAAAAAAATCCGTTTCGCTAACATGCATTGTTCCTGCAAGGTATTCTGTCAAGTCCTAGAGGTGCTGTTTACTCTCAGCTCCTATAAACTTCAGTGGAAGTTAAAGGTGCTTCTCCCATCCAGAACTCATTGAGTTCCTTGCAGGATCAAGCCCAGAACCATTGGGAAGTTCCTAAAAGAAAAGGGAAATACTAGCATAAAACAAATACAAACTGCTGCTAAAATAATATTTTCTTCTTCATTGTAGATCAGGTGAGATACTTCCAGTAGATATTTAAGGCTATAGTCCTGTTATCTGAATTAATGACTCTACTTCAGTTTTCTACATTGTACATTCCTGAACACCATCTAAAGAGATGACCACATGTTAACATTTGCACAAATTAGAAAAATACGTATTTCAAATATAAATATGAAGATCCCACCGAACAGCCTCTTGTTATCTCCGCCCCAGTCATAGTGTGGATTCTGTGCTGCATTGGGGCTGCTTTGCACAGCTGTGCTGGCCAAAGAAGTCCTCAACCCAGCAGACATTGAAGGTTTCCTACCGCATGTGGAAAATCCTTGGCTAGTGTATAGCTGTTGGAATGGTCTCCGCCACCCTCCTAGCTGCTGATATCTAGCTTGGCCTTCCTTAGTCTCAGCAGGTCCTTGAGTGCTGGAATGACCCCTGGGGTTCATTGCCAGTCCACATACATTAGAGTAGTCTTCAACCCTGGGACTGGGGGGCGAGGGGAAAGAAAGAATGGTGGAGTGCAGCAAAGATGATAAGGTGGGCTTGACCACCTTTGCGTCTCCCTTACCCCCACAATCTTGCATCATGTGCTTCTTATCTACAATGGAGAATCAGGGCCTACAAATGTACTTCACAGTAGAGTCTGTAGCAGAAGAATAGAATTGCTTCGGATGGTAATAAATTCTTATAGTGTTCTGTGTAATAAGTCAGGGATGGCTAAACCATGACTTGTGAGCCACATGTGGCTCTTTTACAGTTAAAATGCAGCTTGCAGAGACCCCGATGCCATCCCATTCTCTGCCTACCAGATGGGTGGAGAGCTTGGAGCTTCTGCCCTGCAGCAGGTAATGGGGCTAGAGAATTCTGTCTAGTGGAGAGGGAGGTCTTGGGGGGTCAGTAAGTTTGGCCACCTCTGTAATAAGCGATTGATTTTATAGTTGAATGCAAGAGAATTGCCTCAATACAGTTTGCTCTTGCTAATGCTTCTTATGTTACCACTTCAGAGGCTCTGAAAGCTGCTGCTGCTTGTCTTGTTCTGGGGGTGGCAGTATAAATATTCTGGGCACAGGGCTGGGTGCTTAGAGTCAGTCTTCACGTGCCATCATGGGGAAGATCAGTTTCAGAGCTAAAAAGCTAGAACTGCTAATATAGACAATCCCAAACACTACCACCTGCTGCATGGCACAGGAATCTTTGAGGAGGATGAAAACAGCTTTTAAAAAACAGACATCGATATGCAGTAACGTCCTGCACTTCATCCCACCATTGAAATATTATCTGAGTGATGAATGAATAACTCGCTAACAGTAACAAACCAGTGCACCAGTATTCGTCCACCTCATTTTCTTTGAATGTAGAATCATTAGGTCTTTGAGAATGAAGTTGAAAAACTGTAGGCAATATATATCCCTTGATCTGCTTGTGCAACTCTCCCTGGCATCAGTGTGACTTCCATGGATTGAAGGCAGTATATATGACTCTAATTATGCATACTACACCTGTACATCTTATCTTTTGATCGGTAACCGACCTTGTTGTGCAAATGTTTTGTAGATGACTCCAAACAACGGTAGATTTTGAATGCCATATGTTCTGCAGTAGCCAGGCAAAACAGGATGAGTTAAGGACAAAATCATAAACTTGGAATTTCATGCTATTATAGGCAGAAGTAAGAGCGTTAACATTTAATAGAAACCCTGCCACGTTTGGAAACTAAAAGACATATTTTGCCAGAACCAACCCTATCTATCTTCTTGCTGGTACTCATCAAGATATTTGTTTATAAATAGAAACTTTAACTTACATAAGCAGCCTTCTGCTGCTGACTCATTCAGGGGAGTTGTAATCTAGTTTTTATGATATTAGAACTAGAACTCGGCAAATACTGGATTTATAGTTTGGCTGGCAATTCAAAAAAATAGGAGGAAAGCTTCATTTTCTATCAAACCAAAACCAATTTTTTTCCAATTGTTTTGTTGAATTTTTAAAAAAATCGAGTCAGGTCATAAAGTTCCTTTTGGACCTGACATTTTTATGAAAGCAAAGGACCAGATTCATAAAATGCCAAGAAGTGGAGAACAGGAGGAAAGGGGGAGGGAGGGGCAAGGGAATAGACAAATAGAAGTGGCCTGTTATGACAGTTGCATCCCGTTTTGAAACAGTCCACGAAAACTGATGCTTGTTTTCACCATTTCATTTTTAGCAGATTTGCCTTCCCAGGCTACAAAGCAACAGCCCATAGTCAAAGATCGCAAATGAGTGCGAGGTGCAGGTTCTGTTCTAGAGTAACAGAAGATAATGGAAGTGGATCCCAGTGTGTAACCATAAGTTTTAAAAAAATCAGTTTGATTGATCAGGGTGGTATAACTTGCAGGAATTGTATAATATGTAGCACCAGTTCCAGTGTCCATGCTTTAAAATCTGGGTTGCAATGATGTCAGTCCTCTAAAATGTGACAGAATTACGTATAAAAGTTGAAGCCCACATTTTCAACTGTCCAGTAATTTTAGGTGCCTCAATTTTTAGGTGCTCAACTTGAGAAACAGAGCCTAATATTCAGATGTGCTGAGCACTCACATTCCTGCTGATTTGTCAGAGCTGCGAGTGCTCAGCACTGCAGAAAGTTTAGGCTTGAGCATTTATATAAGAATTTTGCATTCGTTATGAAGGTGAAGAAAAGCAGTAAATGAGCTGTTCACAGTTGATTTGCACTGCTGATCCCATCTTATTAAAGCTGTTATGATGTCTCTACTTTTTAAAAAAAAAATAAACACAATAGTTAATTTTAAATCAGACTGTGATAAACAGTATTATAGAGGTTTGAGTTCAGGTAGAAATAAAGCCTTGAAATTTAACAAGTTTCTTTTGCAGATCTTTTTGGTCATTGTCAAACTGGCTTTCCCAGCTCTGTTCCTGTGGAAACAACAAGTTCTAATATGTTTGTGAAGGTTATGGGTGTGTGTTTGTTATTTATTAAGATTTCTTCTTTGAGTTCAAGAGGTTATAAAGTTAACTGAGAGATTGAAAGTCCTTTAATCTCGAAATGATTAAGAGTGAGCACAATGGTAACGTGACAATCTTTGCACTATCTTGCTAACCTGTCTGTGTGTGTGTGTTCATAACATACACATACATACATATACACACTATATTTATATGAAAAGTCTTTCTGGGAAGGTAACTTTAACTTACCGTAACTTAAAAGTAACTTAATCTTTCTACTACCATAATTATTTTTTTACTTTGCCCTAAAGATAAACAGCCAGTTATAATAATTTTATGATGCATAGTAATGGTAATAAGTGATCTGAAATCAGAGGACTATTTAGGAAAAGTGTTAAATACAGAAAAAAGTGTAGATTGGAGCAAACAGTGTGATGTAGCTACTTCCACACAACTAATTTTTCTTCAATTAACCTATCAATATGCCGTATATTGACCAGGACTGAATGGACCTAAATTCAGTGGATTACCTAAACTAGATAAACAGATTGCGTCTAACTGTGAGGTTTGCATAGAAAAGGAATATTTAATTCATTTTGTTACTTCAGAATCTTTGTTTACTTAAGTTCTGGAACACAGCATTTAGAGAAATTAATAAAATCTTAGACACAGATTTAGAGCCAACTCGTCCAATCATGATATAGAACTCTTGATTAGTCTACAATTAATTGGTAACATTTGCATTACCATTTGACTTAAAAATTATACTTATTCACTGGACAGGTGTTTCTGATGGGCCTTTAGAGTGCTGGTATTTCATACCATGCAATAGTGAAATATGGAAACAACTAAACATCTCACAACTTTGCACTAGTTAAATCGGAAGAAATTTGGGATTTAAAAATGAAGTTTTAGTGAAATATAAGAATTCCTTAATGGACTTGAATATATTTTACATTAAAAAATAGCATATCTAAGGGCATTGATTGTAAAAGTTTGCATAGTCTACTAGAATAGCTATTTCACCTTTTCTTTACTGTTTTAATGCATCTTCATTAAGGCTCTGATCTTGCAAGCTTTGCAGACTTATGCATGTCTGCAAGTTTAAGCATGTGTAGTCACACTGAAGTAAATGAGGCTGTTCACTTGAGTGAAGCTACATATGTAAGCATTCTCAGGAACCTTCAATCCCAATATTGCAACTGGCTCCATGCAGAGCCCCCTGCACCCGTATTGCCGTCAGCGGTGCCTGCACAGAGCCAGCTACAGCATCAGGGCCTTGTGATGGATTCTGATCTGTCCCCTCCAGTGGTGTGAACAGAGCTTTCTTTTTATAAGGTCATGCTGGCTTTGAAAGGCTGCTCGCACTAGGCTTGCTTCAAAACTCGGCTTTAAGAGTACTGTATCTCTGAAAAACCTATTTTTCTCAGGCATCTAGCCTCAAATTTTAGAACCAGGCGTATGAGAACAATTAACAGAACATTTTGAGACAGGTCTATTGGTTATACTTCAGCAATGGTTTTTAAAACTCCAGCCCATTTCAGAATTGTGTCATGAGTTTGGATGAAAACTAATAGTGAATTTAAGAGCTGTCGGTTTTTTCCACCAGCTTAGAGCTACACCTGCCTCTCAATTACCTGTGATATCAGAACAACAAAGTGGCCTTGTTTCCAGTTGTGTTTTATTCCTTATCTTTGAGATATGAAAGATATGCCAAGAGGAGGAAAGAGCTGTGTGTCAAAGAGGGCCCAAATGGTTCTGCTGCATCTTGGGTTTGGTTTTCAGTTTAATAGCAGCAGTCTTAAAAAAGAAGGCATGTAAAATTTGACAAAAGGGGCTTGCAGATATCAGCTGGCACATGAAATCATATAATACATGTCATACTGAACTCTCACAGCCTCCACTGGAACTTGTGGCTTTTTTTCTTCCCTTTTTTCCTCTCACAGAGATGAAGTCATCCTGATAAACTTCTCTCTCTCTCTCTGTCCCCCTCCTTTTTTTATCCACAGAGGCCTTTATGTTTTTCTAATAATTGGCAGCGGAGGTACAATTTTTCCCCTCTTTTAAGTGATGAATAGTTGGCCCTAGATCAAAGACAAGCCCTTGTGGTTTTCTGGCTGCCACAAAAGGGCGTTGGAATTGGCACAGATCCCAGCTGCTTAGTGATAGGCATGTAGATGAGGTGTCAAGCGTAGGGGTCAGTGGCAAAGTGTCTGTACACGTTCTTCATCTGAGCTAATCTGGTTTCCTTTTGTGTGTGTGTCTCTATTTCAGGCCAACAGCAGGTTGAAGCAGATTGAAAAGGAATATAGTCAGAAGTTGGCCAAATCTTCACAGGTAGGTAACAAGAAAACAAAAACCTCACATTAGTAAGATGGATTTGGAAACTTAAAATGAAAAATGTATTTACATCTTTTCTGGAATTTTATTTTTCTTGTGTCCAAAAACCCCAGCTACTCCCACAAAATCAAATATGAATCACCTTTCCCAAATTTTATTACTTTAAAATCCAGAAAATTAAACTGATCAATAAACCCTTTTTTGAAGCTTGTTGTTTCCAGCGATTGGAAGGGATCCTGAAGGGATCCTGAAGGGAGCATGAGCACCATTGACTTCCACTGCCACTCATTGAGAACTGAGGCAAAATCGGCCCTGTATGCAGGCCTGCGGAGCCATGCAACCTGTAAAAACAGCCAAGGTTGCTTGCATAACCGTACACTGTATAGATTATTGCATGGAGGTTCTTGGCCACATATCTGATGGCAGGATCTGAGCCCAATTATGCAGTTTTGATTTTTACCATTTGTATGGCTTTAACCAATCCAGTAATTTTGCTGAATGCTGACACAGCTTTAAAACAGCCCAAAACATTTTAAAAGAATTCTACGTTACATCATGACATGAAAGCTAACTGCTTTTTCTTAATTGTTCATTAACATAAAATGGTTTTTTATGACCTTTGACATGGGGATTGAATATGTGTATTCAATTTACCCTTACAGGTAAAGTCAATCAGACAAGATGGTGGTCACAAATGACTCTTCACAATTGCTTTTGAATACTTTAAACCTTCATTTTAAGTTGTACGTGGTATTGAAACTTACGCCACGTCCACAGTGCAAACTTCTGCTGGACTGGCTGTGTTGGTCAGGGGACCAAACTATAATATAAGTATAATGCAGTTATACTACTAAAACTGTGCTTTACTGGTGTAACTTCCCTTGTTTGATGCAGGTGGGAGGGGGTAGTGGTAGAATAAGCTACACCCGTAAAAGCAAAGCTTTGCCTGTATAAACTGTGCCAAGAATAGGAGCATAGTATATTGGTACAGCACACCAGTAAAATGGTTTTAGGCAATGGTAGACTGTATAAAGACAATCAAAGGTTAAACTTTGAATGGTCTGAAAGCTGCCATGAGGATTTGCATGCAAACATCATTCTTCTCTGAGAAGCAAGAGTTTCACAACCACAACTGAAGCCTTAAGTTTAGTTGTAAAGATGTATTCTCAGCACAAGTAATATTGGTCAAATATTCCTTTAGTATCAACAAATAGAAGGAATGTTTCAAGAGCCCACGTACTAGGTAGATACTATCAGTCAGGCAGCGACATGGAAGTTGCAAATCATTCATTTTACTGTTAAGCCGGAAACACTTAGAAAATAATATTATTAATTAATAATTAATAATAATAATGTCTTAATTTCTGCTTCAAAAGCTGCTTTTAAGTCTTCATTTTCAAACGAACATACCCAAAACTGTGGACATACCTACTGTGATCAGATATCATAGGACTGTCAAGTCTGCCAGACGAAAAACTTATGGCATTACACTTCTGTCAAAAACCTTTGTAAATATGTTTTTACATAGTTGTTATGTCTGGGTATTTATGGGTAAATTATATGCATTTCTAAAATAGTCTAAATGCGTATTTTCTTTGCTTCATTTATATGAAAGTGTAATAACTGGCTAGAATGTCAACTTTAAAAACTTCCTTGAGAGCCTTTTTATCAAATCCTTTTGTATTTGTTATGTCATCATGAAGAGAAATAAAAAGAAAACAAACCTCAAAAATAGATTGATATAATCCAGAAAGTTTGACATTAAACACAAAGAAATTCAGGCCTGAGGTTGAAGTTCATTAGCCACTCACTCTGTAATGCCTTGTAATGTCTATGGCAGATGAGGGAAATCTGAACAGCTATGAATATGTAAAAGGTATAAACACCAAGGATGGAGAGAAATAGCTTAGGATGTTACTAAAAGGGTATATGAATAATGAGGAATAAAACTGTGAAACTAAGATCATGAAAATTTAAAATGACAATCAGGACAAACTTCATAGTAATGAAATGTATTAGACTATGGAATTAGTCTATGGAATAGTCTCCAGTTTGAGACCTGTTTAAAGCAACTGGACACTGAATTAACAAATATACTGTTAGGGATGGTCCTTTTTTTTACAGAGGGATGGACTAAATGACCTAATCAATCTTTTACATTTCTACTTTTGGTGATTGTATGACAGCCATTGTAAGAGGTTTCCATACAGTGGGTGATTTTACAGACCATACATTGTATACTATAGTTATTTGGCACAATGGGTGAGTTAAAGATGGGGTTTCATTCTGAATTTCTTTACTTTTGCGGGTTTGAATCAGACCCTTAGTGTTGTTTCAATGTATTTTTTGTAGCTTAATGTTAATAATAGGTCATTTGTAACTTTCATGTGGTTATGTTGCTGACAACATCAGCCTAATCTTATTCTGTGGTCTCTTGGAACATTCATTTTTAACACCCACACAAAGATATTCCAGGAAATTCTCTCTGAAGTTTATATAAAATAAACAATTAGGATTTTTTCTGAGAATTACTGCCCAGAGCAGTTCCTTGTCTATCAACTTGTCTCAAGATTTTCTTAAAACACTTTTAAAATGTTCATGTAAACCCAGGTTCTTAAGCCAGTAATCTTCTCATAGAGGAAATCTACCCCAATATTCCATTGCTTTCCTCTCCTGCTTCTGCATTTTAACCAGTGTATTATTTTTTTGTTATCTTAAATAAAATGGACAAAATGCAACAGGTACATATTGATATAACTACTCATTGGTTGTAAATGGCAAAGTAATGTAATTTATAATAATTTGGTATTTTCTGTCAAATGAATGCAATTTACATTCTTCACCACCCTATTCTACTTCCATTTTACAGTAAATGCCAGATTGGTGCAAATTTTCTGACCCAAACTACCATTTATATTGCTGCTGAATTAATCCTACAGACTTTCCTTTGAGTTGCATCTGCTCAGATCAGCTCCACATTTGTGTTAATTGATTTTATTGGTAGAAGGTAGAGTCTCAATACTTAAATATAGAACTGAACATTTCTAAAGAACTGGATGTCAAGTTCTTATAAAGGTTCTTATATTGCTCCAGGTCATCTTGTCCTTTATCATCTTCTTTACCTTTTTAAAGATAATTTCATTTTTATCACAGAAGCCTCATTATGCCCAAATAATGTAAAACTTAATTTTCCACATAAAGCAGAACATTTTTGATCATTTATCATTCTTGATATTGCCTTTCTCTTACTTTACATTCATATTTTATAGAAATTACTTATAGTTATACCCCATAATGTTCCCTGCTTATGGAGCTGCAGGAATTAGAGATTCCTCCAATATCCATGCCTTTATATTTTTATGGACAATTAGTTTGCCCCTTAAAAATTATCAGTAGAAACTTTATTTTATTCATGACTAGTATAGGATTTTGTGTTACATGAAAGCATTAAATCTGACCAGTTGTAAGCTAAATAAGAGTTCAAGGGATATTGTCTGTCTGATACTGGTAAAAGTTTAGATTATTAACAAGATAAATGTTAAATTTAGCAGTTTATGACATTAATTTGTTTTTGCATTTCTGTCACCTGTGACTGAAACCGGGCAGGGTCAGTTTCAGTTGTTATTTATAGTGTATCTCACTTTCCGGTTTTCAGGAATTAGCAAACTTCAGGGAAATGAATTCACAATACATTAGTTTTAAAAATTACTTCCCTTTGCTTCCCTCCTCATCATTCCAATATTAATATTTTTTCAATTGTCTAACATTATTTCGAATCATATCATATGTACATCTAAAACCTCCCATTTTTCCATATATACATTAAATAATAGTGACCTTAACATTTTTATGTCTCTTCAACAGTCTAGGGACCCAGTCCTGCAAATATTGAAGCATGTGTGAGTAGTACCGTTGTTATCATATGCTTAAGTGTTTGCAGGATTTGGACTTTATAGCCCCAATAGAACAACTTAACTTTTAATCACAGCAGTAGTTGCATTGCCATCAATGGGACCACTCTCATGCTTAAAGTAAGCACCTGTTTAAGTGCTTCGCTGGATCAGGACACTTGTGTCTATGCATTGAATTCTATAATATTTATCCTGTAGGTGTGGTTTCATATGGCTTTCGATGATGATAAAAAGGGTAAAACAACTAGATTTCAGATAGTTCACAAATCATGGGTGCATCATGTAAAAAGTCAACGGGCATGGAACCAGACCTCAAATGTATAGTTAAATAAAATATGTTCCTCTCAACAGCACTGGAATGCTGTGTCAAATTTAACATTTCAGTTATGTGAAGTACAACTTTTTCTTAGCTACATTCTGAAACTATGAGGTATCTTTCAAACATACAAAGAGTTATTAACATGTTTATTGCAGTGTTCTGTGTTGCTATAGCACAGGAAGTGCTGAAGTCTTGCTGAAAATCCCAACAAGTCATTTCAGTGAAGTAGAAAACTGGAAATATCTTATATACTTGAGATCACAGATGTGCTTTGTTCTGATGAGTAAATATTATGGAATGTTATAGTGGAAAACTGTTCCAAATACTTTGAATTCAGCAGTTTTATGCCATTCACAGTTTTATTGTATTCCTTTTCTCTGTGTGGAATTTAATGCTTGCCAGTGTATATAATATGTTAATTTAAAATATTTAGTTTGCACAGTGGAGTTTGCCAACTCCATTCTTGTGTCACATATAAATGCATGCAAAATACATACCTCTCATTGAAGGAGTTCTAGCATGCTGTTTTCTTTTTAGATCGTAGCTGAACTTAAGACAACCATTTCCTCTCTGACAGAGGAGAGAAGCCGGCAGCAGCTTGCTGCAGAAAGGCGGCTCCAGGATGTTGTACAAAAGTTTGAAGATGAGAAGCAGCAGCTGATTAGAGATAATGACAGAGCAATCAAGGTAATCTGGGGAGTTCAGCTACTGGCTGTTTTTGTATAATTAAAATTTCTGAAATCATGGCAGTGGGCAAATGAATGCAGGTATCATTCTTGTTCATACAGCATTCGGTAATTGCATTCAGTGGACTTTGACTTTGATGTATCCAGTGACTCAGTCTAAGTTTCCTCTAGCAGATCATATTGCCTGCATAAAAAGTCACTTTTTGGCAAGACCAATCCATTCACATGAAGCAAATGTTTGAAATGAACCCTGTTCTTTTTCTTGGAGATGTAGTTTAAAATAGTCTCTCATAAACTCATTCATATATATGTATATATATATAAAGCATATATATCATGCATATACATATATATAAGCATGTTTTTTTGGCTTCAGGAGAGCTATACTAATTTGCACTCGCTCAGGATTAGGCCCACAGGCTCAACTTGTGAATTAAGGCCTTGATTCAGCAAAGGATCCATTGGGAAATTCCGCACATGTTTAAGTGGTTTGTTGAATAGGAATGGAATTAAGCACACACTTAAATATAAATTCTTTTGTACCTGAATTCTTTCATATTTCTGCATAACAGTAATGTTAGAATAATCATTACATTCTCCAGGCTCTCTCTCTCTTTATTTTATTTTATTTTTTTAGCTTTACAAACCTGCAGTTTTTATATGCCATGTATCTCTCGTGATCTTGAGACATAGCCTGATTCCCAGTGACTTCAGAAAATCACGCATACATAAGCAGCGGTGCATTTTTCCTGGCTTTTGATGCTCCAGATGGTGGGAAATTCTTGTTAAAGCATTTTACCCCTTTAGAGCAGAGCAGATGAGTTTCTGAATGAACATTTAATCTTCGAGGGTCTGCACCTGAAATTCTTAAATAAACATAATTTAAAGGGAGGAGAAACCTCTTCTTCCTGTGTTTGTAAGAAAGGCTTTTGTTTGTCAAAAAACAAGGCTGTTTTGCTAGGAGAAAGGGCTGTATGAGAAAATGACTCCCTTCCTTTTTCTAAGTTTTGTTCTTAAGAAAGCACTACAGAAGTTTACGTATGGGAACCGAGGTACAGCTGATCATGTACTTACTCCATATTTTAATAATTTGCATAATGAAATTCAGGTTGACATTACTATCTCATCTGGACAGTGTTCCTTTTCACTGTTTTCATACATGGTTTAATGATGATTTTCTTACAGAAAATGTTAATCTTTATTTGTGTGCATGCTTGTAAAGGGAGGAGAGTTTTCTTTGCTATCATTCTCTAGTCTCTTCTGTTAATGGTGTTAATGGTGTTAATGGTTGATTGTAATCTTTTATGTAAGTCTGATTATTACATATAGTTCTTATTATCTCAGTGACCCCAAAACTGAGCATAGTTAAAGCACACATTCCAATTGTTTTGGAACATAATTTATTTTTAAATGAAGAAAACTATATATTAGTAGTAGTCTAGTCAAGAACCTCTCACCTTAAAAGTGATTGCTTAGATGTACAAGAAACCCCTCTGACTTCAAAAGGTGCTTATCTATTTTCTTCTGAGGACCTGATACTTTTCAGCAAATTACACTGTTAAATTCATGGTAAGATTGAGTAATTTATTTTACCAATCTAGTAAAAATGGAAGGACTGGATATAATCGAGTGGCTACTAAATATCAAACATTAATCATTGAATAATCATATGACATCCTTCTTAACGTGAATCTTTTACTGTGTGCACGTTTATCACCTATTTCATCTTTAATTCTCATGAGCCAAAAAAGGCAAAATGAAAAATGTATGGATAATGTAACTACGTAGCAAAAGGGTCCAAAGGGGAGTTTTGCACAGTGCAGCAGAGCTGGGTCCTCAGGAAATTTGGGAGTTCATACTGCCAGCATATTCCTTGAGAGACCTTCAGTTTGTGAGAAATGCTTCGAAGTGTTATATACAGAGTTCTGGAACTCTGTTTTAGCATCACTAGTACCATGCTGTCCTTTCTTTAAAGCCATTGTACTGAAGGAGCCTTGCCATGCAGGCAGATGTCCAAACAGAGAATTCTTATCAAGGAGAACTGCTGTAAAACATGCCTGGAGACATAGAAAAGAGGGTTTTTAAGCACTGATCACTTACGCACATTTCAGGACTATTCATATGCTTATGATTAAGCATGTGCTCATGTGTCCTGGATAAAGGCCTATGGGCAGGTCTACATTAGAAGTGCTACACCGGCACAGCTGCAGAGCATCTGGTGAAGACACTGTATGACGACTCCATGAGAGAGCATCTGCTACCGACATAGCGCCAGTGTGGACAGCGCTTAGGTCATTGTAACTTGCATCACTCAGGGAGGTGTCCTTTTCACACCCTTGAGCAATGTAAGTTAGATCGACATAAGCAGAAGTATAGACTGGCTCTTAGGCCCCAATTTGTATTTAGAGCATAAAGTTCATTTGTGAAAGTAGGTCTCTAATACAGCCTCTGTCACTTTACCTCCATGATAATCTATGGTGAGGTAGAAGAACTTGAGAGATAATGAAGCATTTTATAGATGATATGAAATAAATTTTTGGGAATGCTGTTGTTAGAAACATGAGTATTTACTATAGATAGCATTGTTAAATTGAAACTAACATTGAGGAACAGACAGATTGCAATATCCTTTATCTGGCATTGGTTGACATCCTGTGAGACCTTTCAATTACTATTTCCTTCTAAAGTAAGAGCATTCATGCCAAGAGACTGAGTGGCTCTGAGAAATTCCTTGAGTGGTCACTAGCATGATCTCCAAGTAGGGATGTCAGAATAGAAGAATTTGCTTCCAGTGATGGTGACAAAATGAGAAATGAAGTGAAATTGACACAATGGAAGAGAAAACATTTCTCTTCTCTAAAAGTAAAGTTTTATATGTACCTTCCCCACAGTCTAAAACATAAAAGGTTTATGTGTAGTCAGTCTGTATTTCTCTTTACAATCTAGATTGTCTATTATCCTACCAAGTTTCTACTGAAATATCCTTATTTTATAAATGTATCAATCTAATCAATCCTTTTTCCTTATATCATCAACGTAGTATCTTAAGTGAAATGAAATGAATAAATGAATCCCGGACTCTGGAAAAAAAGGCAAACTTCTTTCTTTGTCTGTCTTTCTTTGTCACCCTCATCCACCACATGGTCAGTGTGAGAAGTATGTTGAAGTGTTCGCTTTTGTTTGCTTTCATTCTGGGTCTGTGGTTTGTGTTGAATAAGATGAAAATTATTGATCATGAAGCTGGAGCCAAAGTATCACAATTCACCTTTAGGTCTGTCACAGGATGCCACAGGCCCTTAAGAGGGAGCAGGAGTGTACTCTTCACTTGAGGGGTCTGCTGAGCTCAGTTAGTTTTAAAAGAGGACAGCTGGGCCTAGAGGCCAAGAAAGACCTCATCAGAGCAGAGGAGCTGCAAAAACCAGGAGCAGTGAGAAGAGGTAAAAATCAGGGAAACTGTGGGAGCGGCATTAGACATTTTGATTTTTTTTCCCAGAATTTTTCTGTCACATTTTTGTGGCTGAAACAATTCGGTGAATTCAACACAAATTTGCAAAATGTTTTGTTTGACCTGAAGTGGCATTTTTCGCCAAAAATAAGTTTTGACAGAAAAATTTTGCGCAGCTTTACTGGCAACCAGCCATCACCTTTTTAAACCAAGGGTGCTAGCTTGATTGCCTCCACTGATCAAAACTGTCCCAGTGACTTAAATTTTTGAATGAGCCTGCAGTGCGGCTTCTTGACACTTCATTAGTCTAAACTTAAGGTGAGGAAGACGTGCACGATTTTGGAGCTCTGTATGTGAAAGAAATGATTGTACCATTCTTGCCTAACACATCTGAAGGACAGTATTTTTGGTCACAGCTTCTAAATGAGCATCCTGAACCAGCTGATGATGCAGTATGAACCTGTGTGACAAAGAAGGGGTATATTCCCTTACTCAGGTGCAAAAATTATAGCTGTAGCCAATTCATCCAACTGGTTTCTCCAACCCACCAGAACTATCTATGGCCTAACTGGATGTCAGGTGAACCAGCCATCTTTCATCCAGGTCCTAAATTCAACCAGATACTATAAATTGATCTGTTGGGTCAGCCAAGATAGAGATATAAAGTTGGGCGTTTTTTCTCTACTGCCCCATTAAGATAAAGTATCTAATCAGGCACAGAAAGAAAACAGAGTTGTTTACATAAGTTCAAATGATTAAGAAATAGAGATAAAATTTTCTAAAATGCCCAAATCACCTTTGAAATAGGGACTTGGACACTTGAGACAGCTATGGTTTTTTGAAAATTGTATCCTAGATTTATTCTAGCCTGTTGTTTCTAACTTTCCTCCTTGCCACAGTGAGGGTCAATGGAAGGTATTTACCTTTGGAGAGAATGTTACTTGTTCTAATGTGAAGATGAGAATGCCTATATACATCTATACCTTCTTATCCCTTTAAGCTTGACAATCTTTTGTACAGTTACATTTATTTTGAAAGTCCAAGATGCTGTTTACTGTATATAATGCCTAACATATGTGGGACGTTTTCTCATGTGCTTTATATATAAGATTAAAAAAAAACCTGTTTGAAGAAAAGCCATATTTGGCCAGTTGGAATGGTCAGTGATTTTCTGTACTGCCATGTATCTTGCCTACAGAGTGGTAGTGGGAAAAATGTCATCTAGTGTTCTGGCAGGAGATTGAGTATTGCACCAGTCATACTAGGAAAAAACCCAATGATACTTAAAGCATTTTCAAGTGTTGAAACTATAGGATTGGAATTCAGGAACCAGGATTCTACTGACTTCCTGGATGACCTTTAGAAAGTTCCTTAAACTCCCCTTGTCGGCTTCCCCATTTTTAGGTTTTTGTCACTGACTCAAGTATTCTTTTGAGAACCTGATATCCTCCTGAATTAATATTCATAAGGTTGGCCAAAATCTCATTAGCATGTTGTGATCTTGTGGCAAAATAGTTCAAGGCAACATACAATTTGCATTTCACCCCATTTAACACCAAATTGCAGTCTGTTAATAAATGGGACTCCAGGGTTTTCTAAGAAATATTGTCTTATGGAGTTATCTTTTAGTTTAAATAATTATGAAAAGATCATTTTCCTTCAGTGTCCCTTAACTATTTTAAGAAAAAATGCAGAAGCATATGTTAGCCAAAATAAAGAGTTGTAGTTAGAACACAGCTGCATTCTTTTTTTAAATAGTCTGTACCTTTGTGCACATTATATATTCTTTGCATCACCACCATTTATTTCCTGGGTGTTGTCACATCTGAGGACAGGAAAAGAGTTGTCTCTGATGCAAAAGTTAGTCTGAGAGTGTCTATACAGGAAAATTTCCAGGCATACTGGAATAATTACTTTGCTATACTTAGACTGATATAGGTCCCTGGGTGGACACTATTCACTTTTATTTTAGTGATTTATGTTGGTAAAACTATAGTGGAATAATGGTTCCAGTATAGCTATGCTGGGAGATTTCCCCATATAGACAAGCCCTGAGTCTGGGGGCTTAACACTTGGATTCCCAGTCTGTCTTCTAGCCCAAGACTCCTGCACATCTTGTTACATTGTGCAGCAGGGCTGCATGGCTGGCTGTATGCCCTTCTTTTTTTATTTGGATAATCCCCACTACCCCCTTTGCCCTTTCATGTTTAGTTCCTTCTTAAAATAAAACAAATTATTTTAAGCCTTAGGGTATTTAAAGCATTCAGAATATTTCTGTCAGGGCGCCTGACACCTTATTTCCAGAACATAGTTGGCAAAAATGTACCTGTAGTATTTACGAACCTGTCACAAATGCTGAACTTTGGAAAAGCAGTGCTTTCTAAAACCTCATGAATATGCTAATTTTGCCTGTAGTGCTGTTTTATCATCATCCATGCTATGTTTATTAGCAAATAACAATTGTAAGTAATGTTTCACATTTAAAAAAACCCCATGTTTAAGATTCTCAGTGAGCTATGGAAAAGATTAACTTAGTGATTGGAGGCCTTCTAAACCATTCAGTCCATTTGTCCTCAGCATACATCTTAGAATGTCACTGTAGCACTCAGTAATGTCAGAGGACTAAGGACAAGCCTGTTTGTTTGTTTGTTTGTTTGTTTAATATTCCAGGTGGTGCATAGAGGTTGCAATCAAAACTGGCATCCCATTACACTAGGCACTGCACGAACATGCAGTGTTCTTGCCTCAAAGAGTTTACAGTCTAAATTGGCAAGATAAAGGGTGGGAGAAAGAAAGTATTAATACCCTTATTTTATAGATGGGGAACTGGTGCAGAGAAGTTTCCTGCTTTGCACAAAGATACAATGTGAGAGAGACAAACTTTCAAGCGTCACAGAGCCCTTCTTCAGGTTAATGTCAGAGCTGCATGGGGAAACTTGTAATGTAATAGGTTCAAACCTATTTTGGTGAGTCTAGCATTCGCAGTGTGAGAGTAGTTGAATCTTCATCCAGTTTCAGTTCTTTGTCCTTTCGTTAAGAATGCCAAAAGCTTGCCAACTGTGGCAAAAAAACAAAATCTAGTTGGGAACATTGGAACATTTTATATGTTCATTATTCTCTTTGATGCTTTGTGTGTCTAAGGAGATGAGAATGTAATGGTCATTGGTTCAGAATGTTGTGACCTGATGTTGTAACTGGCAAGCTATGAAAGAATTACTAAATGCAAGCAATGTTTAGTGCAAAAATGAAAACAAAACATTGATCACAGTTTTTTGTCCCCCCTATGACTTTACTTTTTATATCAAGTTAGTATTGAGTTGCCTCCTTATCTGATGTGCATTGATGTAGTAGGATTGACTGTTACAAACTGCAACGTTGTTGAGTATCTGTGTTTTGACAAACCTACATAACATACTTGTGCTGTTCTTCAGCCAATGAGCAACCAGTTTATTCATAAGTATTTTTATTTGTAAAGTTTGCTGTGGCTTTGTAAGTTAGCTAATGTTGTCGTTGTTTCTGCTATCTGTATCCATAAGAAGGGACTAACAATTCACCTGGCTACAGTTGACACTGATTTCCTTTCTGTAAGCCAGTGGGTTGCTTGTGCCTCAATCAGCAAACAATTGCAGCCCATGTGACATCATCAGGGCCATACATGTATTATATATATTGTGTAGTTGTGGCCCACGTAACACGTAGAGTGCTGCTTATGGCCCACACTGGCAGATATTTTGAGAACCACTGCTGTAAGCCATCTGGTTAGAACAGTTTTATTGTTTTTATTGTTTTTTAGCAGACATCCACAAACATGCCAAATTCTGTCAGTCATTAGAGGTCTCTTTCTGAGATGAATATGCAATAAGATTCTCTTAAGGAATCTGAAATCCATTTAATTACTTTTGTAGCTAAACATTGCCTTAATGAGCAATTTAACATAGAGAACTATGTACTGTAGTTGTATAGGAGAGTATCTTGATATGATATTTATTTAGTCATAACACATCATTTTCTGGATCTGTATTTCTTAATTTGTAACTTCAGTCTTTTAATAATTATACCATTGTAGGGTTTTTTAACAAGGAATAGAGTATATGATTGAATAGACTGCAAGCCACAAAGTATCAAATCTTGAACCTCCTCCCTATAAAATGATGATGAAACAACCCATTCATATTATCAGCTGCCTACTCTTTCTTATGATATTTTGAAGGATGGTGAAAAGATCAATGATATTTTGCCCAGCAAAAAAAGTTATTCATCCCAAGGGAGCAGGTGAATAAAATGTACAGGATTTTTATGGTATAGGCCAAAGATTTTCTATTTTTCCCCTTTATAGTGGACCACATTTTGAAGTCCTTCCTCAGTCAAAATTTACATTTATATCTGTAGTAGTTTTGCCTGAGTACAATAGTGTGTGGACTTCAGGATTTGGCCTAAGATTATTGATTTTTAGGAAAAAGGACTATGTTTCAGCTATACTGCTGCCATGATTCTATTATCTTGGGTGTCTTAAAAGTCTATCTTGGTGCATGATTTGTGTCAAAAAGTGTAAAAACAGAGGTTCTTTCAGGTTGACATAAAAGTTCACTTGAAAGCCCAATTATCTATTTTAATTGAAATTTTAATTTAAAAATATTCCCAGTTCTCTTTCACAGTAATACACATTCCTGTTGTTACAGATAATGTTCCATCGTGTCTTCCACAGTATCTTCTCTTTAGAATAATATGGTTTCAAACGTTCAGCCAATCAGGCAATCTGAATTGCTGAGCATCTGTAAGCACTTTATAATATCTTTGACATGCTTTGGGAGACAAAGAACTGAGTCATCTTTTTTTCCTGCAGTGAGCTTTGCACTCTGGCATTTCTCTTGACTTTTCATGTCTCAACACATTGAAGAACTTACCATGGCCAACAGCAAAATGAAACTTACAAGTTTTACAAAAGACTTGCCTACTCTCTGAACTACACTCCAGTATTATCCAGCATATCTTGAAGTTATATTTTCATTTTCTCCTGCATTATCATTGTCTTCTTCAATGTTTTGCTTTTCCTACTGAAGTTACATTGCTGTATGACATTAAGTTCTCTTCATGCATTAAGTTTTAGGAGGGGAGGACCCAAATTTGCGTTCACCAGTGCAAAGATTATGAAAGATGAAAAAGATCTATAAATACAAAATTCTGCCTAGCTAGTGTTGCAGTTTTAGTTAATGATTTGGTATCACTAATTGGACAATGGAAGAATGATAAAAGAAATGTAAAAGAACCCAAAAAGTCATTGCTTTTAGTGGGTAAAACCATAACATTTAAATATTGTGGGCCAAACTCACCTTTAGTGTAACTATTGGAGTTTCTTTAGGCGTAAGCTATTAGCAGTATGTGAATAAAAATGTCATACTATGGCCACCAAAACAATAAGCTTGAGATAAATGTATACATTTTAACCAATGAACCGTAAAGAAGGGTAGAAAGAGACTTTTAAAAATTGCAGTATAAAGATATTAGTTTCTTAAAGGTTGCCACTCTGGGAAAAATAATAGAATGGTTTGTTGTCTGTTCCCTGCATTTCAGAGAAGATCTGCTCTCCCACAGAGCACTGGGACAAACATCCTGGGGAGAAGGCTGGGTTTGGAAAGACAGAGTTGGGGGAAAACCCAGAACCCATGTTTCAGACAGCCTTTGAGTCAGGGACAGGTACTGAGAGGAAGAGCTGTTGCTCAAAACTCTGTGACTTTGCTTTAAAAAAAAAGAAGAAAAAGTATCTAATGACCTCTAAACACAGGGATCTGTCAAACAGTCTGTGCACAGCACTCTGTTGACTTTCCAAGGGTTGTTCTTTATTCCATTTCCAATGACTTTTTGGAATCCTGCCTTCTTCCTTCTCTCTTCTGGAACAACCTTGACTTGGGGGCTCTTCCAGCCATGTAGGTGGAAATACAATATGCGTGAACTATATACTCAACAGCAAAAGGTCAATGAAGCAAATAACATCTTCAAAGCAAACTTCCCACAAGATCACAAACATTTATTACTCCACAGTAAAGATTTGAAAGTTTGGCACAGTAATACAGGTTACAGGTTTTGGCAAATTAACATAGGGGATATGAACCAGGGTTAGTTATCAACATATATTTCTATACTTTTTTTTAAACAAACTGTCTCTGCCTAAGGGTGAGATAAACTAATACCATATTACACTGGAGTATTCCAAAAGAGAAACAGACATGCAACACACATGAACAATTTACGATGTTATTTTGTGTAACATATTATTTGCAAAATTCTTCTTAGTAATGTAGGCCATGATTCTTTGTTGACTAATCATGATGGTTTCTGATAGATGGATATCAGCAGGGGAGGGTCACCAAGGACTTCAACTGCACATATGAAAAATGTCTTGCTAAAGTTTTTATTGACTTTAGGAATATTCAGATTCCCTTTTAGCATGTTCTGCCAGCACAACAGCTCTGCTTGTGACTCTGAACAGCAAATAGATCTAGTATGAACGGGCAGGAAACACCAAAGCTATGTTTTTCTGTGCATGCAAAGTCCTCATTAATATAGGCACACAAAAAATAAGACACAAGAGACAAGAGAACAGACTGTTCTTCTTGAAATGACAAATGCACAGGAAAATAGAATGATCCTTATTAAAATGAATATTTATTGTTTATCATGGTAATATCTTTTTTTTTTTTTTAAGGTAGGGAAACTGTTGCATTTCTGATACCATTGAGTGGTAACTGTTGATCAGTGGTGAATTTTTAATGATGGCCACTGTACTTTAAGACATAAGATTAGCATCAGCAATGAGTGGCCACTCTCACTGTGTTGTCATTCCTGTCATATTTATAAATATAGCTCTATTTTCCATATAAAGTGAACACACATACAGTTTCCTTAGCATTAAAGGATTAACTACAAGGAAGTATTAAAGGATAGAATGCTTAGCTGCCATGTATCTGCCACTTTCTCACGTGAGTTGAGTTTATAATAAAGGCACTTTCCAAATTACAGTATGGTATTTTCAAGGAAAACAGTATGCAAGGACTTTTATCTGTGTATTCAGTAGATAAGATGGTAAACTCCCCCAGACAGCCTAGCAGGGGACCCAACTTCTGTTTTTCTTAGTAAACCTTGAGTGGCATGAAGCAGCAGCTAAGTCAGACATCAAAAGATACAAATGTACCGAGTCTAAAGGTTTAATTTTACAAACATCTTTCTTATTAGCACAACTTTAAAAAATTGCAAGTTCTGGCATTGACTTTCTCATGGCTTCATGCTCAGTAAAAGTGGCATTTTCATCTTGCAAATATGTATAAAATCTGAAACTTATAAATACTATCCCCTGCAGCTGACAGTTTATATCAGTTTTATAAATGCACTCCCTATTTTTCTTCTATCAGCGAGCATTCTACTGTTTCCATAATCAGCTAGGAAATATTTTACTTAGTCAAACTTGTTGTGGAAGGACCAGCTTATTTTAGGCAAACATTATTATGTTTAACAGTTATTATGTTTAACAGCTCCACAGTTAATTTATATCCAAACCAGTTACTGTGATTTAAGAATGAAACTGAATGAAGCAGTTGAGCTGCCTAGAAAATGGGGGGACTAAGGTAATAGCATTGCATTATCAGTCATCCCCAATCTACCTGCATCTTCAAGGGAAGGATCTTGATTTGCCCCTTAATGGATATTTTATTCTATATAAATTAGCCAAATATCACCACCTGTTGGAACCCTTGCACACTGTGGAGCAGTCCAATTTTATGCGATGATTTGCAGGAGAAGCTGGACATGTAATGGTTTCATCTAGCCTTTAAAAATAGTGTTGGTTTGCCCTTATAGGGCTATATTTAGATTCCTTATATTTTTGTTTCTAAAATTAATATCATTCATATCCTTTACAGTTTACTTGCAATTCCCAAGAGTAAAAATAGCAGTTACGAGAGGCTATGTAATAATTTGAACCGTATCAGCGGGTTCTAATTGTCTGCATACCTGACAACACCCTTGACCACTACTCTTTGCCAAGCAGCCATGATCAGCTTGCATTTGACATTATATGTTTCCTCAGCTCTACCAGAATACCCACAGTCTTTACCCACAGTAGTGTAAGGCTTGCAAACCAGAAAAAGACACAGGAAAACAGAACGTGATGGATGTGCAGAGATTATAGTGTGTTGTGAGTTGTCAGGTTTAATGTTCTATACTTTTTGTTTCCTTCCATTTATTTTATATACTGTTTTTCCATTCCTGTTACCCTCTTCTCAGACCTCCTCTCCTTCCTGGGTATGGTAAACTTCACTGTGCAGGTGGTGGTTGGCCCTGTTGTGAGCTCAGCTTAGCTGGCACATGTCTAATGATCTGAAACTTTATTGGCTTCTACAGTTCCAGTTTTGCCTTCTGTTTCTTTAAAAGGTTGCCTATGGAATTTAACTGCACAATGAAAACCTGGTGGGGCTTTCGCATTTGACCTGTTTTGTTGTCCTTAATGCCTCTGCATTTTAAAAATATCATCTGTATTTCAAAGATATTTGGAAGTATGTATAAATATAAAAAATTAGAGAAAATTAAGTAGGCCTGTCTTGCTTAAAATGTGCTAAGTAGGTTTGGCAGTAATTCACTTAGCGTTGTTCAAACATGCTAACCTCTGTAACGTTTTCTATCTGCCTGAACATTTGAAAATTTCAGTCAAACATTTGGAAACGAGAAGACATTGGCTTGTAAACTTTTTTCACGTTCTCAGCATCTTAGATGGTAACTTGTGTGTGTTTTTCTTTTTAGGAGGTAATCAACACATCAGAGGCTAAATACATTTAGAGATCTGGTGTGCTTACAGCAGATAAATGTCAAGGCCTTTATTAGCTCAGTTTGGGTTATTGTACCCAAATGTTCTTTTCCTTTTCTCAGTTCTTTTCTCATCTGAGCTGCTATAAATCCATCCTCTTTGATAGACCACTGTCCACAGGTGGTCGTCTTCCATATGCCCACAACAAACATGTCTGTCCTACTTTTAAACCCTTTTCCACCACCCTAATCTTCCTTGTCCTTTGATGAAGGCTGACACCTTCTCTATTCACTGTGTTCCCCTGTATACACATATTAAAAGTAATTCCTTTAAAATTAAACTGCATTTACTGTCTGTCTTTAAATGATATGACATGGGGGGATTCAGAAGATGAGCCAGCTATATTATGGACACGTAGGTGGGCTCACTGCCATAGCAAAACAGTTAGTAGTAGCAGGCGTAGAGTCTTTTCTAGGACAATTGTACAAGAATTGACAAATTCATCTCTAATAGAAAAATAATGATATTGGTTTAGCTGGTTGACAGTGCAAATGAGTGAAGAAGAGAGTGGCAAAAAAAAATAGAACTTGATCTCAGACACCTGGAAAAAGATGTGCATCAGAAAGAAGGTCACAAAAGACACACACCAAAAAGGGGGGTTTGGCCACCAGTTGGGGATACAGAATTGTGCCCAGACAGCAGATGTCTAGGACGAAAGGAGCCTGAATCACGCCAGTAATGTGAAAAGACACCATTTCCACCATACCCTCAAAGTGCTTCCTTCATCCTTCCGTATCATTTCCATCTGCTGTAATTTGGATCACAGCAAGCTGGCTGAACTGCAAGTCCTTACCTCAGCCCAGCACTGGCACAGCAAATAGACCACACCACATGTTAAAGGAGCATGAGCCATGTTTCTGCATATAGGTGACATTGCTACCCATACCACCTAACCTGACATATATATTGAATGATACATAAGAAAACCTTTGGGCAATTGCCACCTTGTTGGAATTTTTTGGAAGGAAAGAACAAATCATTGAAGAGATGTCCTGTTGATTCTAGTCAGGGTCTACAAGGAAGTCAGGAAAACTGAGTGGTCAGTGGTATCAGAAGCTGCTGACAGATCTAAACAAAAATGCAGAGTTTTGTCCATCACTGGGAGAAGATCAAGTAAAGAAACTAGTGCAGTTTTTGTGCTGCTCAGAGCCAGATCAACAAACACTTTTAAAAAATTATCAGGACTTCAGTGACACCAAATTTGCTTTGCTACAACCTTCTAAATAAACTCACCCAAAAAGGATAGGTTAGAGTCAAGAAAGAGAATATACTTTTGACATTGCTCTGGCAAATTCTAAAAAAGAATTGTGCAGGAAATTAGGAATTAATATACAATTATATTTACAATGTAAACCAAGTAAAGATGGACTTGTAAAATTGTCAGTTTCATGGGGGCTTGCTCTTTGTTTATTTTGTTTTATTTTGCATCAGGGATTCTAGATTTCTAAAATACTGGGAAAGAAATCTAAAAAATCCATAGTAGATTTTTCTCTTCCTTTAATTTTTTATGGCAATCCAATAAAAGGATTTTAGACTGTAGATGTACACGTAATTTATGCTGACAAGCATCTCTGCCATAACTTTGTGTGACTAAGTAGATCAGAGACATTTAGGGACAAACGTACTTCCAATCAATGTTAGTATTTTTTCCAAAAAAGATTTAGATAGGCTGTGCTTTATAAAATATATACTTGAAAACCAGTTTCCTTTTTCCTCAGGCTAATAAGGTTAGATAATAGTAATCTGTTTGACCAGCTGCAGAGGGCCTCCTTTTTGCCTTTTTTATTTTTTCTTTGTTTTTCTTTTTAAGTAAATGAGTTTCATCTCAACCTGATTAAACTTCAAAATGCTCATTTTTCACCCATTTATTGAAATAGGAGCAATTGCATTCTCAAGTCTGGTTGCAAATGTACTAGGACTGGGTCTCATGAAAGACTGCTATATATCCTACAGTGCCAAGGACCGTCCCAGGTTTGGCTTAAAGACATGATTTTTAAAAGCTGTGAGTGTGCTGCCTTTCGCATATATTGAATATTCTGGCTCAGTTGATTCAAGCTAGCTCTTGTTCAGTTCAAAAAGCAGTGGTTTGCCTTGAAAGTTAACGTAGTTGATTAAGGTTACTTTGAAAGGTTTAAAGACATTAAGTGCCTTCTTTTTGAGTGTGCAGCAGAACTAGGGTTATTTTATTTAACAAATACTGCTCCAGGGAGAATGCAGGCATTCCTGAAAGTGAAAGTCGGTAGTCCAGCTGTCCACCCAACCAAGTACTACATTTTTATTTTATTCTTAGAAAGAAGCAAAATAGCCTATTGATTAGAAAGTCTTGAACCGTTAATATTGGCTAGAAAAGGAGCAAAAGACAAAAAGACGCTTTCTGGAAATTTGAGTCATCGGGTCTTCGTGCGTCTACAGAGGAGACTACGGTTATTGCGGCCTGTAATGTGCTAAATACCGAAAACATCAATTATAATCAATGGGAGTTGAGGGTCTTCAACATATTGCAAGACCAGGTTCCACTGTATAAAGACTGAATTGTTTAGCAAGTGACATACAAATATGCTTTATCATAAGGCAGGAGCTTCTCAGAAACATTGCTGGCAGTTTAGATAGGAACCTGATATCTACTCTTTTTGAATTACATTAGGAAAAAACCAGCATCTCATGAGAGAGTTTCTTATTAACATTGTCAATAGTAATCTTCCAATGTTCTCAGATATCCACTGATGCTGTATTCCAGTATATTTATGACATAGGTTGACATGTACCAAAAGCTTAAAACTGACCTTAGGGCTTCACAGAAAACCTGCTATGGACAGACTCCTTTACTTATAGGTATTTATTGAAAAAAAAATTATCTAGTGGATCAGTCAGACATAATCTTTATGCAGTAGTAGTTTATTAGACATTTATCTTGATTGGGACACTTTTATTTTTTTAATAGTCCTGAAATCAAACTGTGAAAGGCTGACTTTAAAAATACCTTTGCATGTGTGCTTTAAGGTTGATAACAAACTCTGCAGTTCAAGCTTTAATAACTGGAGGGGAGCTAAGAAACTTCAAAAGGTTGTGTGATAAATGTTTTTGACAATGCGTCAGCTGAACATTAGACAGAATCTTGGTAAATCCTTTCATTCTAAGTGGTTTAATTTGGAAGTTTTGAACTTTTTCTTCATAAGTGTATGCCAAGGATGTCATGGTATCTTTGGGTTTAAAAGATCCATTTTATCTAGAATATATTAAATACCATGTGTTTTCCCCCTACATCCCTCAAAGTGAAAGCAGAAAAGAAATTAAGTAATTGACTTTCCTTTTGGAGACCTCTGACCTCCAAATTCTCACAGGTACTCTTGACCATGAGCCTAATGCAGCTTGGGAAAGACTTGCTTTAAAGCACACAAATGAGATATCCCTGTTGCACTATTGCAGTAACTGGAGTCTGATAGCTGACAAGCGTTCAGATTGTCTTAATCATGACAACTCTTACGAGTTCTGGTAATAGACAAAACAGTGTTTTCACGTGATAATACTACCGTTTGTTGTTTCCTGTGGGTCGGTGAGAAGGATGTGAAAGCCAATTTATTATTGCTCCATCCTTTCCCATCATCATCACTGCCATCTCCAAAAAAAAATCTTGTGATTTATGTTATTGTTTGATTTGAGTTTATACCTTTCCAGAACTTATTCTACCTGATTTCACCCTGTCCATTCCAAAGGGTGAAATGCTCTAAGGCTCTAGTTCAGCAAGATACTTAAGGACATGCCTAACTTTAAGGTCCCTGTTGACTTCACTCGGACTGCTCATATGCTTACAATTACGTACGTTTAAATATGTTGCTGAAATAGGGCCTAAAAATTTGACCCAACAAAACCAGGGACATGCATAGGAATAAAAATGACTCCTTTTGGAGGGACACATTGTGTGCTGTGGCTAGAGAAGCTTGCTTCTGTCTCCCCTCGCCCCCCCTCACAGCCCCAGGGCCAGAGGAGCTCACTTTCTCACACACACGCGCACCCCTGCCACGGCCTTGGGGCTGTAAGAGTTCTGTGCTCGTGCTGATTATTGGGGGGGCCCTGTTTGTTCTCCCTTGTGTATGCCCCTGAGCAAAACCAAAAAGTTTCCAGAAAATGCTGAAAATACACAACCCAATATGTAACGAGGGAGAAAGCGATGGGACATGAGTTTGCATCATTAGAACCAACAATGTTGAAAATCCGATCAAGAGTATTCAGAGAACCTCTGGAAGACACCACTTTGGATTCCCAGATGAAATTTGATGGCTGGACTGAGCTGCTTGAGAGCCAAAGTATATAGAATATTGTTGATACATCCCTTCTCCTCCTTCCCATGACTTGCATATAAGTCTTGAAAATTAAAAACAGGGTGGTCTTAGATCCTATGGCATTCAAGAAAACTCTCAGTAAACAATCTCTCTCTTTCATGGGTGGTTTGGTGATCTAGTAGTAAACTATTCAGAGACTAATACAGAGACTTAAGCCTGATCTTGGACCCCAACTCTCCTTTTTTTTTTCCCCCCTGCACTGTAGTGGTATGATCAAGTGTAGGGGGAGGAACTTTGCATTACACAACAGCAATTCTTACAGGCGAATTTAAGAAGCAGTATTGACAAACTCAGAAAAGAGGCCTGGCCTAATTTTAAAACGCATACAAGAGTCTCAGCTAGGGCCAGATTTCCAAGAGCTCTTAGCTCTCCTGTAGGCACATCAACAAAGTAGCTAGGTTTTCAAATTTCCTCAGAATCCAGCCATTGTACTCAGATCCAGAGCTCTTGGAAATCTTTCTAATTCTTGACCAAAGAAACTTGTTTTTCATGTTCATAGCAGAGAATGAGGAAAATATGTTGGGGGTCTTTTAGAGGCACATAACACCATGGAGAGCGTATTTGTGAAAAAGATGTATTAATGGGTTAACACCTGTGTTTTCATTCCATGATGTGATTCGTGTCTGATCATTGGGAAGCAGTGTTCGTTAGTAGTTTGCTTAACTAAGGATTAAATTTCAGGATTCCTGGAGTCTATTCACAGCTCTGCCACTGTCTTGCAGGACCTCGGGAAAAGTCAGTTACTCCCTGAGCGTCAGTTTCCCCATCTGTAAGAGGTGTATAATCCTTATCTATCTTGCATTGGTGATGAAGTTTAATTGCTCATACAAGGCTGTGAGAACCCTGGAAAGAAGGTGTTAGGTGAATGCTAAATATTGTTTCTGACATTTTTATTTTTATCCCTGATGTACAATATATCATCAGAACTATCTGTGTAGACATAATAGTCATTCTGATTTTATTTATAGACTGTGGTTCGGTTTTTAAAGTTATTTAGGTGTTCCTGCACTCAGTATTGCAACACCTACGTGATGCAGATGTCTAAATCTTATTTTCAAAAGGGATTTAGATTTCTAAATCGATTAGGCATTGCAATGCCGAGCACTACAAAGCCTAAATATCTTTAAAAATCTGGGCCTGTAAGAATAACTTTGAGTGATTAAAGCCACAAACTATTTTCAGAGCAAAACAATAAGATTTTTTCTTTTTCAGTTGCAATAATGTTGACCACTGGATATAGGGTAAGGGGGAAGCTTTGTTTGTGAAAATAAAGCTATTGTTTTGACACAGACCACAGAAATTTTGCTTTTCATATTGAATCAGTAGCCTAATGAGTAGTGTAGCAATAGTTCAACATCAAAGCAAAATTTCATGGATATATGGTGTGTTGCAACAACAGCTAAAAAGTTCCCATCTGAAAGGAATTTTGCCATATGTGAACAACATACATATGTATTAAGTTAAAACCATAAGATTTCCTTTTCCTTACACCAAAAACGAGAGAGAAATTGAGTACAGAGGGTTTGAAACAGTCAGGCACTGGAATGCAGAAGAACAGAAAAAAAAATTAAATTCTTTAGTAGTGTAACTGGGCAAACTCCATTTAAATCAATGGAGCTGCATTAGTTTTGCACCAGCAGAAAATCTGGCCCAAATCTGAATCCTTGTACCTTTTTTTTTTTTTTTTTAAATTATACTTTTGTGACCCAAGATGCACAGCAGTGCTCCCTCTAATGATTTTCCCTTGTTTTGTTTAATAATAAATAAACCCAGCCATCTTTAATATAATATCACCCCCAAGATCACTTACTTTTCTAAATCAGGGAATACTTTAAGAAAGACTACAATTACTTAAAAGGAGAGATTGGGAAGAAGTTTAATTGGAGAGTACCTGAGATTACTTTTGATGATAAACTTGACCTATTCTTCAACTAGGAGTTGCAGCTGACTCTAAAAATAGATAGAGAGACCACCCAACATAGGTTAATTCTTGCTTGTGTGATCATCTCCAGTCAGTCCGTGACCTGCCCCTTCATATACAGATGACAGGTCTCAGGGTTCCATCATTGCTATTTTGTCACAGTTTTAGATAGTCTACAAGTACATTTGTAGTTCTGGAACAAAATGCTCTGAAGTTTGTGTTTGTGTTTGTATAGATTTTCCTCAAGCTTCCAGAGTTAGGCTTTTCTTCACATGTCAGTGGAGAGAAAAGCTATAAATAATGTTAATGTGAATTAATGAGGTATTTAAAGGGAGACCTATGCTCCGGAGTTGTTGTTGGCACAGATTTTGAGGGTGTAAAGTAGAAGCACTCTTCTATGGGCATTTTAGTGAGGTAATTAACACTACAGTAGGTAATTACAGTACCTTTTATTACTGCATCTTTCATTAACTAACTACATTAATTGGGTAATGTATGTGAAGTCCTTTGAAGATGAAAAGAACTAACTCTTATTACCCCTATTATTAGTATTACTCTACGCTGATCATAAGAACTGAGGTTTGTTCTCTTCTTGATGTACCTGCATAGCTGCAATTATAGCCAATAAGCGTTACGCATACGTATCAAAAAGAGAATACGTCCCTATCAGGCTTAATCTAATCTTGATGAACAATGACTTTCATTTTTAACACCCTGCTCTTCAAAATGAGAATGACCTCAGGTCTCGCATGGAGAACATTTTAAAAGGCTTCCCCTTCCCTCCAAGCCTCTCTCCGTTTTTCTTTAACTAATTATACTGAAGAGGAGGAACCGCACACCATATTCACTATGGCCCCCAATTCTGTACCAGTGAAATGAAAGGGAGTTTTGCCATTGACTTTAGTGGGAACAAGAACAAGACCTGTGTGCTCAGTAACTTACATAAAGGAGGAAATTATTTTAGTTGGAGGTTTCTGAAGAAAATACAATCGTTTTGCAGCAGTTATACCCCAGATACTTTGTATTATGCAAAAATAGGTCAAAAGAGTTTTGGTTTCTGCCTGTTCAGTTCTTCCAAGACTGAGATTTTATGCACCGAGTTTTCTCTTTTTAACTATTTCCTGTAGTTAAAATAGGAGCAGAACATATCTTCATGTATCAAAAATAAAAAGAAACCCTTCTTGTATCACCATTGTGTGCTTGTTCATTTGATCCTTACAGATCCCTCCCTCCCCTCCAAACTAGATCTTGTAACTAATTCCCTGCTGTGTTTCTCTCTGAAAAGTTATTTTGTAGAACTGGCATCATGCCATTCCATATTTATGTTTCAGTGACTCCAAGTCAAAACGATATGGTTTGCAAGGTAAAATAACCCACCAACCAAAAAACAAATTCTGCAACACGTTGCAACTTCTGATCTAAAAGTCAAGCTGAATTTTTCTGGTCTCATGTGTCACCCACCAACATAAAAGGTTTTGTAGGCCAAGTTCTGCACTTACTACCACATGTGCAATCCTTTTGTCTCCAAACTCTGTTCTCAGTTACCAAGAACAGATTTGTTCTTCCAAATGAAAATGTAGTTAAAAGTTTTCTTGGTGGAGTACAAGCCACAATATAATCCAGCTCAGAACTGTGCTGGCTCTGCCATGCTAACGGGTAAAAAACAAACAAACAAAAGAAAACTTATCCAAGCCAAAATATTCTGTTCACATATTCCAGACATCCATCTATCTGCTTATATCCCCATTGAATCTGCATGTCTCATGAATATTAGTGAAAGCAGTATCAATATCCCTATTTTACAATTGGAGGAGAACGGAGCTACTTGAGGTATTGAGTGACTTGACTGAAGTAATACAGGAAGCCTATGGCAGAACCAAGAATTAAACCCAGATCTTCTGAGTTCTAGTCCAATGCCTAAACCACAAAATCGTCCCACCTCTCTTCCATCAGGCACATGACCATCAATTTAATGTGTTCTTTACACCTTATGAACAGTTAATTAAAACTCAAAAACTTTTACTATATAACTTGATTAAGTTTTTTTTCCATGTTTATCAATAAATCAAATTAATGTGCCTTTTTCTGCATCTGTAGTTCACCCACTTTGTTGCGGTAGAGCTTATTATCTCATTTACATTTTTAAGTGCTTTTCAAAGTGTAGGATATCTGGGCTGGAAAGCAAAACATTTCGTTTCTTTGTTCTCAGGCCAACACAAAGCACTTCCAAGGTCAGGTATGGTGTAGTCTTTCAACAGCAAACATGTTTACATGGCATTTGAAAGCCAGTTTAACTGAAAAAATACTGTCTTTACAGCAGTGATGTAAGTCAACTCAGAAAAGCTGAGAGAGAGGGATTCATTTTGTACCTTGAACAACTTAATTGATTAACAAGCTGTTAATGCATGTCAGCAGGGTCCACATGGACACTTAGTCCATGATAGGCTAGTGTTGGATAGATTCACACCCCAGCCTGCAGCAAGCTAAATGTTCATGCAGATAAGCTCCAAGTTGTTATGCTTTTGTTTTCCATTTTGAAAGAATAGAAACTACCTTTGTGATTCAAAACTCAAGGTTGGATTTTTTATACTATCCTGTGTTGTCCATCCCAGCAGTCATTAAACATAGGCATTGGTATTCCCTGGGTAGAACTTTGCATTTAGAAGATTTAGCATAAACACTTATGTTTCCATAAAACAAAAGCTTCGCTGTTACTGTGCAATTGGGGTGAGTACAGTACAGCTTTTTTGGCTGAATATTGACTTTTGAACCCTAATCCTATGTTTAATTTTCCAAAAGAGAGGTTATATAGCGCTCCCAAAGTATGCTGTCAACTGTTTAATACATTTTACGTGCATCCTGCATGAGGAGAAAGAGGCTGGTGTGTTAGTTACAGAGAAGAGCTTGGTGAGTCCCGGATTCATAGCTACACTGAGCTGTACACTCAGGAAAACCTTGGCTTGGCTTTTTTTTGTTGTTGTTGTTGGTTTTGGGGTTTTTTAGCTTCTTGTGACTCAGTCAAGCTGGCTGCAAAATTCAATACAAACTTGGCTACCCTGAAGAGCAGACATTGCATCCAAGCTGTTCTTATTAAATCTGAGATTTTACCCATTCAGAGGAATTTTTTGCATAATTACTAGATATCAGCAGAGGTGGAACATTCCTCTCATTTGAACAGGAAGCTGCATATATTTGGGTGTCTATTTTAACAAAAATCCCCTTGCCAGTTATCAAACCAAACATTTCATATTTCACAACAATGAGATAATCGGAAGGTGATGCTGCTTTAAGTCTGTAGCACCAATAGTCTGTGGAGCATTTTGAAGTGTTTTTGTCTGAAGAATCTTGCTAACTATAGTCCAAGAGTAATGTTGTTGAGACATCTCCATTCAGCACAGAGAAGTATGACTAGATATAAAAACCTCTTTGTCTATGCTGTTGGAAGTGCCCATTTCATTGATGCTTTATGCAGCTTTACACTCAGTTTTCTTTTGGGATATCCATCCAGGTTCTTACTTTGTAGGAATGGGAATCTTGCAAAGGGAAATTATTTATCTGTAATTCTTGTTCTCTGGAGATATTGGCATGCAGAGGTCTCACTCCTCCATCTTTCACACTTTTTTTGGGTGGTTTTTGATTTAATGCTGATTATCTTGATTTGGTCTTTCCTTCTGGATGCTTCACTTCCCATGCAACCAAGGGAACTAACAAAATCATTGAGGGCCACCTCGATACACAACAATGGCTGCTGTGATGATCAGCATTGGACGTGGCTCACACTCCACCCCTCTTAAAATCCTTAAGTGTTAGATGAATTCATCAGACTCTCACGGAAGAGCTAAATATCTCTCCACTATTCCAACACCCAAGCATGGTAAGGACTGATAGTTATAACAGATCATGGGAATGGTCAGAAAACTCCCAATATATTCTTTGTTGGATAATTGCTTAACGGTAATTATATTTATAATAGAATATAATTTACAACATTTTAAGAAGCAAATGTATGATAGTTAAAACCACACATCCTCAGACTGTCATGCTCTTCTCATTTTATGCCCTTTGGAAAAAATATTTGTGTGCATTAAAAAAACAATACAAAAGCCAAAAGAGGGAAATTGATGGATGAGAAGGCACTTTACAACTTCACTATGGTGCCAAGTTGTTGCTGTGTTTGCTATCAGTGTGGTCTTGTTGGATGTATTTGCTTCCTCCAGACTTTCCTAGTGGATTCCAATGGAAAGATTTTTTTTCCCCCCTCTAAGGCTAAAATAAAATAAAGCAACATGCACATGCATGCTCTTTTACTCCACAAAAACCGAGCAAATAAATGAAACTTACCGTTTAGAAGAAGGTTGGTGGCTCTGAAGGAAATAGGTGTGTTGAGTGGGTGGCATCAGCATAGCTGATGATCTCTTTTGGTGTTCAAACAATTCCCTAATTCTTTTTTTACCATGACATGCTAGTTGGATGGTAAAAGTTGCACAGTTGAAAATGGTGGTAGAAGATGGATATGTAGATTATCTCAGACTACTAATATAAATATGGCTATTGAACATTTCTGATTTTAGTAAAAAGGGAAGAAAGGAAGTTCTCCATATGCTCAATCCTTTACCCATTGAAATCAATGACAAAACACTCACTGAATTCATTGGGTCCATAGTCTGTCTTAGTTGATTTCCTACTAAAAGAACTATTCTTTTTACAGTAAATTCATGTAATAGTGTGACATAATTATTTGGGTTTTTAAATCATAAGTTGTATCTCTATTTTTAAATTGCCATTTCAGAAATACAAAAACATACCACAGATCACATGGACCATTTTTTCAGGATATTAATGCAAACTGTATGGTACTTCAAGACCATTTGAGCATAGAAGACTAGCTACAAAGACTGGTTTTCAACATTTTCTAGCAGAAATAATAGTGTGAAAGTCGCTGGGCACGCTTGAAGTTCATTCCTGGGTCTGGTTAAACTTTTTGGCATGAAAACATGTAATGGTCTTATAGCTTTGATACTTTAAAGTTAACACCTGGCATCACTTCAAAACAATGTGCAAGATCTATCATAAGTAGTCCTCTTATCTTATCTGAATAGCAATTTTATCCTGTAAATGATTTGAGACTACAGGATTTCAGTGCTGTGGAAAAGAGAGAGAGGGTTTTTTTTCTGTTAAATCTTTGTTACTGCAAGTACATTTAATTATTCCAATGTATTTATGGGTATTCCACGTTGAGTATCATGTGATACTATACCACACCACACGCTCTGCAAAATGCATTAAGAGAGAACGCGCTTGCTACAGACTTTAGGGTAGCATGTCCATGCTGCTTAGGTTTCTAAAAGTCAATTTGAAAAGCATTATAATTACATTTATTACATATTGCCAGACCTAAATGTCTATTTTCAGAGTCAGTCCTGACCTTGCTCTGTACTTTTCAGCTAATACACAAGCTAGATATCCATTTCCTAGCCTACTACAGGTAACCCTAAATGCTTCTCTTCTGCTACCAACACCATTTCTGTGATGATGTCTCTCTAGCATAAGCATTGTGCACCTGGCTTCAAGTGAGCACTGGCTTCAAGTCAGCCCAAACAGGTGCCTATAATTAAGCTTTAGTATGTAAATATTCAGTGTGCATTGAAACATTTAATGGTAACTTAAAAAGCTATTTGTTAATTGTTTACTTTTGGAACAATGTTATTTAGATTAGAACTTCCTTGGGACTTGGGTTGTCTTGTGTGGTTCTACACCACCTAGCACTGTGGAACACTGGCCTAAGATTTGGGTTCTGAGCTTTTACCTCAGTACAAATAAATAATAACAACCAGCTAAATAATTAATGTGCCTCATCTGATTTTATTGAAAATTGTGTCTATTTAAGAGCGAGTTGAAGATCAGACATCCTAGTTAAATTAGCACTCTTTCAAAGACGTATAATTCTTCATTGGATGTGTATTTCTCATTTGTATATGTGTGCCAAGTGCTTTACTACTAGGTAAAGCCTTGCCTCAAGGAGCTTACAGTTTTAATAACAGAGTCCATTTTCACTTCAGATGAAAGACACGGTTCCTGTGAGAGGTGGTCTCTTTTTTTTTTTTTTTTTTTTACTTCAGCCAAAGTAGTGGCGCACCAGGCAATCATTGCAAACAAAATATGGGTTGTATAAATAAAAAGTGTAATTGGAACTTCAAGAACATTAGCAAGACTTGAAATCGGTGAAGGCGAGAAGGCTCATTTCTGCTACCGTTACTCCTACGCTGGTAGTTCTGTTGTGATCAGTGGAACTACCTGAATAGAAAGGTGCTAAGTGAGAGTAAGGGTGGCAGAATTGAGCCCATAATTTGTTTGTGGCTATCTTAATATTGTTGAAAACTAAGATTGAAGAGTATACAATACCCGTTATTTTTGCTACCAACTGAACCACAATTATAGGGTTTTGTGCCTTCCATTGTCTGATTTTTTTTTCATGTGTGTTTTGTATTGATTGATATTGTTTCAGGCTTTACAAGATGAAATGGAAAATTATTGTAATCAGGTACGGTCTACAGAAAAGAAGCTGCAGCACAAAGAGTTGGAGACGCAGGAACAGGTAAACAGTACTGTCATACTAGTTTTTGTTCCTTGGGCATTTGACAATAATAGCCTGCTTCAAAACAAAAGCACATATTTTCATACCAAATTTTCAGCTAGCTTTTCTTTTTGTTTTTGTTAATAAAAGAGAATTAAGCTGTCAGAATCCCAGGGGCAAATATTTATCCTCTGCTCTCTGTTTCAAGATGGCATCTCAACTATTTTAGATGTTAAATGATGCTTTTTAGGCAGCAATCTTGTTTTTAATGGATGGTTTTGGTAGTACTCCGACCTGTCATTTTGATGACTTCTGTTGAGAGCTATAATTTGACAATACTTGGGATAAAATTGAATGTTAATTGAAGATCTTATGCATTCATTGTTTTAGAGTATTGTACATAAATGGCTCCATATGATTAGTTCTGCTATGGCTATTCTGGACATGGTCAGTGAAATCAGAGATTCATAATGTTCATTTTTCTGCAGTCTGCCACATAAAGATTGGGAAAATGAATTATCAGAATAATAATTATTACATAATGATTATGTATTACGTAAATTAGGACATAATTATTACCTAAAATTGTAATTGAAATTCCAAGTGATGTGTCTGCATTAGAACCATGCTGTAAATTGGAAATGTGCAGGAAAATACAAAAGTATTAGAGAGCTGCACAAATCTACATATCCCAGTCTTTGATCATGTGCTCACACAAAGAATACCGACCTGATGTAAGGAGAGCTGAGTTTATAGACCCTCCCTTTGTCTCTTTTTCTTTTTTTATACTGACTTGTAAACACTTATGCAGTGTTTCAGATCCTGATTTGGTGCCAAAGTGCCCTTGGTTTTTTTCCCCCGGTAAGATGCTCCTATGCCTGTACTACTTAGTATAGTAACATTTCAGGATCATCATCATCAGAGTATCATAGAAAAATTCACAACGATTAGCAAGTCTTATCCTATTTACAAATGGAGAACTGGCACATTGAGACACAGACATGTGGTGGCTGGTCCAAGCTGGTACAGTGAGAATGGCAGAGTCTGGAAGAGAACCCAGGTTTCTTGATTCCTAGTTCCCTCTAACTATTTAAGTAGTGTTTTTGTGTAACTCCTCTAGGTGCGTCAAACTGTTTGCCTAGTCTTGTATCCTAAGCTGTTTTTTCCTTCAAGTATATGTTTAACTTGTTTTTAACATTTTAATAGCTCAATAGTTGCACTTTCTGTTGCTGCCTTTGTTAGTTCATTCCACATATATCCTCCTGAATGAAAAGTTTCATAGGAGCTTCCTTAATACCCAGTCCTTTCTTACTTTCAGTTTATACCTTTGCAGTTTTTATGGCATTCATCTTTAGTATTTCTTATACTTTACGCCATTCTTTTTCCAGTTCTTTTATATCTTATCTGTAAAAGAGTTCCCTAAAATAGTACTTGTTCTTCTAAGCATTGGGTAATGTTCAAAAGTGTCTGAAGTGACTTAGGATCCTACATCCCATTTTCAGAACTGATGTAGGAGCCTAAATCCCATTGATTTTAGATTGCAAATCGTTTGGTACAGGGACTGTCTTTTTGTTCAGTGTCTAGCACCATGAAGCCCTGGTCCATGACTGTATCTCCTAGGTGCTGCCACAGTACAAATAATTAAAAAAACAGAAGACAAAAAAGCACCCAAGTACTTGATAAATGGAAACAAAGAGAGTAATAAAATTGAAACACGATTGTTCATGTGCAAGAAGTGCTGCACTAGGAGAGGCTGAGGGAACTAGGCTTGTTTGGTCTGCAGAAGAGAAGAATGAGGGGGAATTTGATAACAGCCTTTAACTACCCGAAAGAGGGTTCCAGGGAGGATGGAGCTAGGCTGTTCTCAGTGGGGTAGACGACAGAACTAGGAGCAATGGTCTCAAGTTGCAGTGGGGGAGGTCTAGGTTGGATATTAGGAAAACTTTTTCACTAGGAGGGTGGTGAAGCACTGGAATGGGTTACCTGGGGAGGTGGTGGAATCTCCATCCTTTCAGGTTTTTAAGGCCTGGTTTGACAAAGCCCTGGCTGGAATGATTTAGTTGGGCTTGGTCCTGCTTTGAGCAGGGGGTTGAACTAGATGACCTTCTGAGGTCCCTTCCAATTCTAATCTTCTATGATTCTACAAATAGAAACACGTACAAGGATCATTCAGCCTCACTGGAGTGCAGCCATACTTGGGATGTAACAGGGCATCTATTTGACAGTACACTTCGTCACATTTTATGGGAAGGAAATTCTGATATGTTATTCCTAAAGACATTCAGGATCAAAGGTGCCGCCTTCATCTAAGAGTACCATACAAAATTGAGAAGTGTCAATGTCCATAAGAAAACTGGGTGTTCCTGCTCTCCACTATCTGCAATTGAAGTGCTTGTTTCATCAAGCAAACTGGGTCATTATAAAATTCATGAGCTAGAAGAGTCATTTCCCCACTGGAAACACTGCTCCCAAGAAAGGAAGGAAGGCAAACTAATGGGTCATTTAGTTGCTGAAACACGTCCTCGCTCTTTAGTTCACCAGGGGAGCCAGTAGGTACAGCAGTAAGACTGCCCCTTTCTAAATATTCCTCTCTTTGTATTTTAAAAAACAAAGTCCTCTCTCTAAATGCTGTCATTGCAACTTAGGAAAACGTTGTCTGTATGAAATTATTATAAGGTGGGTGCACAACGGGTTGAAGGACTGAACTCAAAAAGTAGTTATCAATGATTTGATGTCAAACTGGGAGAATATATGGAGTGGAGTCCTACATCTTGTACTACTCAATATTTTCATTGATGCCTTGGATAATGCAGTGGAGAACATGCTTATAAAAGTTGCAGATGACTCCTATCTTGGAGGGATTGCAAGCTCTTTGGACAACCGGACTCGAATTCAAAAGGACCTTGATAAATTGGAGGATTGGTCTGAAATCAACAAGACAAGATTCAGTAAAGACAAGTGTAAAGTACTGCATTTAGGAAGGAAAAATCCAATGCACGACTACAAAATGGGGGATAACTGTCTAGAAAGTAGTACTTCTGAAAAGTACATGGAGGCGGTAGTAGATCACAAATTGAATATTAGTCTGCAATGTGATGCACTTGTGATAAAGGCTAATATTCTGGGTTGTATTATCAGGAGTGTTTGATGTAAGACATGGGAGATAATTGTTCTGTTCTGCTTAGCACTGTTGAGGTCTCTGCTGGAGTATTGTGATGTTTTGTTTGACACACTTTTGGAAAGATTTGGATAAATTGGAGAGAGTCCAGAGGAGAGCAACAAATATGGTAAAAGGTTTAGAAAACCTGATCTTTGAGGAAAGGTTAAAAATATTGGGCATGTTTAGTCTTGAGAAAAGACGACTGAGGTAGGACCTGATAAGTCTTCAAACATGTTAGACTGTTCCAAAAGGATGGTGATCAGTTGTTCTCTGTGTCCAGTGAAAGTAGGACAAAAAGTAATGGGCATAATGTGCAGCAATGGAGCTTTATTAGGTTAGATATAAGGAAAATCTTTTTAATTGTAAGGGTAATTAAGTGTTGGAATAGGTTACAAGGGAGATTGTGGAATCTTGGGTGTTTTTAAGAACAGGTTAGACAAACAACTGTCAGGGATGTTCTAGGTAAACATGATCCTGCTTCAGCACAAGGGGATGGACTAGATGACTTCTATGTCCTTTCGAGCCTTGCATTTCTATGATTCTATGCTTGCCACTTTGCTTTGTTGACTCATTTGACTCGTGGAACATTTTGAAAGACAGGCTGGAGAGTTCAATTAAAAATAACTTACTCTGAAACAGAGAAGTTAATTCAGACCAAGAGTTCTGGGCTCTGGAAGATATTATCTGATCCTGACTAGTTGGGTGAGCCCTCCCTTTTTTTCCCTTATGTTAATATCCTTTCCACACTAAATTAATGAAGTACTAGTTCAGCTCACTGTTCTGTCTTCTTACTCTATCTTACATGGTTGGAGCTGAAGTTCCAACTTAATCGCTTTGCACCATCAAGTCCAGAGCTGCTCCTGCAAGGTGTTAATACATTAGCATTGGAAGATGCTGATTTTTAGCTCCAGTGAGTTAATCAACAATTGAGGCTTTATTGAATGAGCTGAATCTTATGATGTCCCTTGAGTTTGTTGAATCTGTCCTTTTAGCCTTTAAGTTTAGTTTCTCTCTCCAGAAACCCAGTGGTAAAATGGCTATCTTGATATATTTTTTAATTGTTATTCCTTGGCCAGATTACCTATAAACACATTCAGAGAAGGGGGAATAACAGTAGCCAACCTCAGATCAGCCGGTTAGGCAGTTGAGATATTCAAGACACTTACTTGGAACTTTCTTCCTACACTTACCAAATATTATTGTCTTGGTACCGCATTGCATAAAGCATTAAAATTTGCCTTGGCACCATTACAAAGGGCAGTTTCCTGGACTTTTACATGTCGTCTTTAAAAAAAATAATAAGGGGAAAACGGGGGCGGGGGATAAACTGCTTCTGTTTTTCATTAAAAGGAAAAAATCCTGTGTTTTGATTCTATAACAACAACAAACAAATGAATGAGACATGAAAAAAGCATTTTGTTGTGCTTTTAATTAAAAACAAAGAGCTGGTTCTTGTTATGGCTTGTTGGGTGGCATCCGTGATGCATCCTTATAACTCTGTAGTCTCCAGAAGTCATTGACAAATTCACTAAGCTTAACCTTTGTTCCTTACAAAAAATTAACCTGTTCTTTATTACATTGGTCAAGACAGATACAATCAGGTATTTATACATGCATTCCATACAAAAAGCTATAAAACGATGGTTAAGGTTGCAAAGCGCTAAGGCAACTAGAACTGAATGCAATATCCCAGCTGAGGGTAAGCTATTGATTTGTATACAGTATTACAATATTTTCCATATTATTTCTGTCCCAGTCTTTGTGCACTGTAACATTTTGTTTGCATATTTGATCACCACTACAACCTGAACAGAGATTTCATGCGCTGTCTTTGTCTTTTTTCTAAGTGGTTACATTTAATTTAGAATTCAGCAACTTGCTGAAGTATTTCATTTTATTCTTTGAAGTGTACACTACCTTGCATTTCTCAACATTAAGAGTCACCCATTCACATGTTGCCCATTCCTTTACTTTTATTAAATCCCTTGAAAGTTTTTCAGTCTTCTTTAATATTGACTCACCTAAATTTTGCGTCATCTGCAAATTTTGTTGTTCAACCCATTTTCCAGTTCACTGATAAGTACATTAAGTGACATTAGTTCTTTTATGGAGCCTTGGGGTACCTCATGCATAATCTTTTGTAATGTTGAAATATTGAACATTTATTCCAAATATAAGCTTCTTAACCTCTTGAGACATTTTAAAAATGTATTCCTGGCATATAACTAATGAGGTCATAGAATATGACTCAGAATATTGGAGATACTAGGTTTCTCTATAGCAGTACTTGGACTATTAAAACAGCCCCAGAGAAGTTTCTAGGAAATTTAAGAGGCATCCCAATGTAGGAAACAACTAGAACCATTTCTCCAAAACAGGTCTGTAAAGTTTTTTGCTTTCCAGTAATATGTCAATTTCTGATTTTAGATTAGTTTCCCACATTGTCTGTTCTGTGTTACATAATTTAAATGTCTTTAATAAATTCATAGTTTCAACATTGTCCTATACAGTCAAGGCTTCTGATGGGAAGATCTACATCTTTCATTTTACCAGAGGACTGTTCTGTTTCTTGAATATAACTGCTTCATATCAAGCTGCCACCTTTATAGAAGTTACAAAACCTGAGTCATTATTGCAGCAGTCCCTATATCATCTGTATGACCTCGGTTCAGCAGGGGATTTAAGCAAATGCTCAAATCCCATTAACTTCAATGAGAATTAAGCATATGCTTCAATTTAAGCACATGCTTAAGTGCTTTGCTAAATATGATGGATTTAAGCATGTTGTTAAGAGTTTTGTTGAATTGGGGCCTATGTAAACACCTATGGTAACTATCCCAGTGATGTGCTGGCTTTAATATCCAGATTTCTTCTTCAAATTTTTTTTAAAAAGGCAACTGCCATACTGTAAAATATACAAAAAGCTCATAGTAGACAGGCCTTTGAGAAGTTCTCCCATGGGAACCATACCCCAGAAACCATTTCAAAGGGTTGTTCCCCTGGTTACGTTTTCATTTTGAAAGGACTCTCAAATGTTTTAAATTTTGGAGTGCGAAGGCCGTTGGGTGAAGTTTGTACCCCATGAAAGAGGAAGAAAAAAGTACAAAGATTACCTTACACTCACAGTTATGCAAGCAATGTGATCTAGCTCTTTTTGCACATCACTGAAGATGTTAAAACCATAGCAATCATCCTCAAGGATAAAAGCATTGGTCATGTCACAAAAAGAGTCTTAAAAGCTGTTCAGAGAGAAAATCAATTATGTACAATTCATGAATATTATTAAGGGGCATGAGGGCAAGTGCCAGTACAGATTTCCAAGCTTTACATTTCCATTTTCTCCAATTGATTAAAACAAAGGCAGAGGGGAATTAGATGAGTAAGGGTCTGTTGGAGGTATTTGGAGTGAAATCTGTTTAACAGAACAAAGCTGCTCCATTTTATTCCAAGGTGCAAAATGAAAACAGGAATGATAATTATGAGAGCTGTGATTCAATAGCATGTACTGAATGTTCATGTTTAGTGTTCATTATTCCGGCTTGCTTAATTTTATGACCGCTGGATATTTACCAACTTTCAGTTGCCATGCCAACTAAATATATTTATCAGACAACTGCTATTATGCAGCATTCTGAAATTTTGATTCTTCAAGTGGTTGCAGATGTGTATTCCACTCAGATGCGCATGTGCCCAGTGCACCAAAGCTTAGCAATACCCTTTGGGGGAGGGTGGCACTCACACACTTTGGCCCCATAGTCCTTCCCCTAGCTATCTAAGATCACCTCCTGATCTTAATCTCTCTGGGATTTTGTTGCATATAGTTAATAGTTAGATTGTTTTCTAGTACCTTATTTTTAGTTGGTAGAAGTCAGTTACCAGAGAGAATTCTCCTGGTGTGATCCCCTCACCATGGGTTTTTAAACATTTTCCATTGCGTGGGGTGGCTGTCCTCATTAGTGATTCCCAGATGTGATGTTTGTTGTGCCTGACAGACAGGCATACTAAAGAAAGATGCACCAATGTTCAGGTGGTGAGGGACTTACATCTCAAGCAGCACCTTTTGGAGCTTTGATCCCGCTTTTATGGATCATTTTGCCCCCTCAGGCAACTTTGGAACCAGAACAGGCCAATGCTCCCCTGCCAGAATCTGATACCTTTACCAGGAGGAAGAGAAATGGTTCTCCTTCCTTGAGTCCTCTAAAACATCATTTCCACAGCTGCTCATCTATCAGGGGTGTGGAATTGCTTAGCTGATTGCCTCAGCGGTTTTTCTCTCAGGATCACAAATGGTCTATTATGAACTGTGTGTTGAGGTCCATCTTTAGAGAATGGGGGCATTCCATTCTATTTGCAATGGAAGATAACATGAATTGCCATCAATTTGTGCTCCCAAGCCCTCAGTCCAGGCTCCTTGCCAGATGCCTTCCACCGGAGTTGGGGATTGATGCTGATGTACGTCTTTCCCCCGATCCCACTCATCCCGCAGGTCGTTCTCAAATTCAAGTTAGATCATGCAAAACTGATTCTCAGAGCGCCAGCTTGACTGTGACAGTGTTGGTTCTCTGACCTCCTCAGTCATTGGTTTGACCTCCCATATCTCTTCCTTTTTATCCCGATCTACTGACTCAGTGTCATGGTCAGATGTGGCAAGGCAAGGCTGCTGCTTGGCTAGATGAGGAGGAGGAACAATGTTTGGAAACTGTTTGACAAATGCTACTTAATAGTAGGAGACCATCTGCTAGGTCCAGTCACGTGGCCAAGGGGAAGAGATTTTCAGTTTGGTTGCTAGCTCAGGGAATTGAGCCAATTCAACCAATGCTAACCTGCATTCAGGATATTTTGGATTAGCTAGTACACCTTCAGACTTCTGGTCCATCGCTTAATTCACTTAGCAGTGATCTTGGCATTCATCTTCCCATCCAAGAGAAGTGAATTTTTGGGAACTTCATGGTAGTGAGATTTCTAAGAGGAGTTATTCTCTATCCACCTATAAAAGAGTTGGTTCTTCTGTGAGATATTAATACTGTTTTAGCTGCCCCTAGGGGGCCTCCATTTGGACCCCTAGCAATCTGTTCTCTGTTCCTTGTGTGCCAGAACACAGCCTTCCTTGTTGCTATAACATCTGCAAGAAGAATAAGTGAACTGCACACCTTAATGGCAGAGCCCCCATGTATGCAATTTTTCAAAAGCAACAAAATGAATGTTTGCCACATCCAAAATTTTTGTCAAAGTTGGTTTCACAGTTTCACCTTACCCAAATGATTTACTTGCTGGTGTTCTTTCTTAAATCGCACTCAAATGTAGATGAACAGCGACTTCGCAATTTATTTATTTTTTTATTTATTTAGAGAAGACTTAGCCTTTTCGTTCATCACCTCATCTTTTTGTTTCCTGTGCAGATCAGACGAATGGTCAGTCTGATGGGGTTCACATCCCACCCTGCATCCTCGATCTTCCCAGGAACTGCTCAGACTCTCTTCTTTTAGTGACCACTCTGTGTAATCTATTCAGGTCCTCTCTGACAGCACCCATACAGTGCAATACAACAGTCCTAATCCCTTTGACCTTCAGCCATGTTCATCAGGGCCCAGGGAGGAAAAGGGAGCTCCCTCAGCCTGGGCACAGCTAGCTCTGTCCTCCTCCCCCAGTGCTTCCTTCCTGCCTTTCATCAAGGTAGGCAGCTCAGGGGCCAGTTAATTCTTTAACACCTCCTGCTGCCCTGTCTGATTAGCTACATACTTTCTATTTCCTCAATTAGCTGGGGAAACTCATTGAGGCTTCAGTGATCAGAATGCAGATCCATCCGTCAGGCCTCAGCACTCAGTTACACTCAGGCAGTCTCTTCACAGGTGATTTTGAGGTGGATAACTTCCTGCATTACAATGGCATAACTCACACCATGGATGATAACCCAAGCAACATCGATAGCATTGCTCAGAGACGTTCCAATATTGGACGTTTACAGGGCTGCTACCTGCTCTTCTGTACACACTTTTCCCAAGCACTATGCTATTACTGCTGCATCTAGATCAGGTCCAAACTTTGGAATGACAGCTCTGAGGTCGTTTTTTTAGGTAGATTCTGAGCCTTGCCTCCTGCCTGTACTGCGTGTGATTACCTGTGTGGAATACACGTCTGCGACCACTCGGTAAAGGAAAAATGCCTGTGCTGTATCTGTTGTTCTTGAGTTGTGAGTGCAAATGTGGATTCCATGACCCACCCTCCGTCCCCTGTGCATCATAGTCTCTACTTTTGATGTTTGATGTGAAGGAACAGAGTGGAGTCGGGTCAGCGCTGCCCTTAAATAGCCAGCGGAGTGGTTACAGATCATGAGCACTGTCCCAATGGGTACTGTGGAGTGAAAGTCTCCAGTTTTAGTGCATTAAGTGCACGCACACATGAGTGGAATACACATATTCACTCTTCACTCATCTCGAAGAGCAACAGACACCGTACAGCTAGGGAACCTTTTTTATTATATAGAATAGAGAAACTTTTAGCTTGTGCCACACCTTGTTCTCAGTGGTATCTTGAACAAGGCTAGTATTTGCTCCTTTTGCAAATTCCTGGAGCTGTGAGCAAAGAGTCAGTGCATCTGGGCAAGATACATCTTAAGTGTTTCTATGTCCAGTGAATTGCTTATCCATCACAGACTTTAGTGACAATGGAGGCCAAAAGATTTAAATATTTTTATTGCATGTATTTATTCATTTAATCTTTTATGGTCTGTTTTTTTTTCTCATACTCTTCTCTGCATACACCACAGGTTTAAAAAATAATGTAACATTTACTTAAGTCATAGAAACCTTCTCCTACTCCTGCATAATCTCCATCCTGGCCAGCTTTTACACACTCCGTTGTGACCTTCATCACAAACCTGCTTCATTTTTACATGCTCTTTACAGTAGCATTCCTAAACTTGGACACTGTTGAACCCAAGGCAGGAAGTCAGTTCCAGAACCAAAGATCCCTCATCAAAACCCCAATCCACCAGCTCTTTCCTGCTCTATCAGTGGGATTTTTCACTTGAGTGCCTCAGATGATTGCAGTAGTCATGATACTGTATGAGGGGAGAGGTGTTCCCTTGGGTAGATGGGACTCTCATCATTTAGAACTGTATAGGTCAAAACTGGTACCTTGAATTTCCAGATGTTCTCAAGGAGTAGCCCTACATTGAGCATAGTGAAGTAATCTACACTCAAGGTGACAAAACTAGAGGTTACTGTGGCAAGTTACGCATTTAAAAGTAAAGGATGCAACTTCTTTGCTAAGTGCAGGTAATAAGCACTCTTGCCACCCATTGTTTCCTAGACACTTAGAAGCAGTCAGACCCAGCAACAAACAATGAGCGAATCTCATCCTGTGGAGGTACTGATATAATTTTGCTATTTCCACCAGCTGGAAGCTCTCCCAAAATTGCCCTCTAGAGAATTAATTCTGCCACCACAGAAGTGGGAAACATTGAGGATGTGAGTGATCTTAACCGCAAAAGTGACTCACAGTGAGAAGCCCTTGATACTGTCATTGTCTGCAAACCACTCAGATTAACCCTTGGACAAATGGCATTAATCAGGACTTTGCCTATTCTCTGGTGGTGGTGAAGAACCTGATTTAAAAATGTGTTCATTGTGTCTTTCAAGAGGAATTACACCAAATATTGGCACTTACACGAGCCTGAGAAAGTATTTTAATGTGATCAGGACATAAAGCGAATCTAGTATTTGAAGAGCACTTGTTTTTCTGCACTTCAATATAGCGCATTATGCTGCAGGAAAGACCAGGCTGGCTCCCTGCTTGCGTGCTTTTAATCCATTGCTCTGCTGACATCTCAAATACCAGGGTGAGCAGACCACTGCCGTTCTGTACCTCTTGTTTTTTATTTTATTTTTCCATAAAACATTTTCTACACTGTCGACAAGAGGCTAATCTACATGGTAAATAGTATCAGAGAGAAGTGGCCAAGGTAGTGCCACACTCCACTGGCTCTAGAGTTTGTGACACCCAGGAGAGCTGCATCTCCAAAATTCAGGGCAAACAGGAGGAAACTTTTTTCCTTTTGCCCACGGTGAACAGATGTGATGCTAAACTTTATTTGTATTGAAGCGGAAAATAAGGCAGAGGACTCACACACATTGTCAGTAAACAGGGAGAGCAACCTAGCAGTTTTAAGATGCCCCATCCATCTAATGGCACATGGTAACATGCAGTGCAAGACACACCTTTCTTTTTAATTGTCTCTCTCTCAGATGGGATTTGTTGCACAACAGGTTAAAGTGGTTTTGGGGGTGAATCGGATCATTACCTGTTATACTACAGAGAGTGGTATATGAGGACTTGGATCGGCAGATGAGCAGAGGCTGCTCTAGGTATAGGCAAACCAGGCAGCTTCGTAGGGCGGCAGTGGAACAGGAATGGCTGATTTCTGGAAGAAACCACGCCGCACACTTGGCTACAGGGGTGTGAATTACACGGTGCTTTAAGGTGTAGCGCTGTAACTGGCCCATGTGGACCCTGCTGGCATGAACTAAAGGATACCTAGTGTGGGTTAATGTAGTCCTGTTTGAAACAAGACTTCATTGATGTGCACTGGGGATCTTACATTTCGCACCATCAGGGTCTAAATGGGGCGGATAGAGCATTACATATTAGTGCTGGGCTCGCCTGAAGTGAGATGGGGACGAGAATCCTGCAGCACTCTGGCTTTGGGGGCTTGGGACCTGGAAGGGGACCCCTTGTTGTTCTCATGGGGGGGGGAGAGCTACCAATTAACCCCCTTGGCTCAGTTTAGACTCAACAGCTCATTACTTGTCTGCAAGTGCCAAACTTCACATCTCCCTGGCAGGCTGATCAGTGGGTGCTCTTGGGGGGTGGGCAAGACACCTCAGGGTCACCTGTTACTCAGAAGAGAGTCACTGCATTGACGGCAATGGGAAGGGGTGTGAGAAAGGGGGTGCATGAGTGTGTGTAGGGAGTGGGGGGGTGAGTGAGAGAGAGAGAGGGGTGGATGAGTGTAAGTGGGTGTGTATCTGAGGGAGAGATGGGGTGTATGTGAGAGAGGGGTTGTGTGTTAGAAGGGGTTTGTGCATGTCTAATTGTGTGTATGTGGGAGAGAATGTGTGTGAATTTGTGTGTGTACACGTGGAGAAGGGATGTGCACATTTGAGATGGGTGTTTAAATGTGTGCGGGGGGGTGTAGGTGAGTGTGGTGTTTGTGTTTCTTCTGTATGTACGTACTTGGGAGTTATGGGGTGGCTAAGCTTGGGGGGGGGGGTTTATGGGGGCGGGGAAGTTGGAGGGATCTGAGGGGGGTGTGAAGGTGGGGAAGTCGGAGGGATCTGAGGGGGGTGTGGACGTGCAGGAAGCCATGGGGCAGGGATGTGCATGAGAAAGGGGTGGGGAGTGGACACACATGGGGAGCTTGGGGAGAGCTCTGTGGAAAAGTCAACCAAAACAGTAGCACCAAATTCATCTAAAATGAATGCCCTGGGCAGCCTGGGGGGCAACAGTGGGGGGCTGCTGCCCCCAGTGTGCCACATGTGTGGGCTCTGCCCAGGCTGGGGTGGGTCTCCTGCTCGCTCCCTCACTCAACGCCACCACCTGTGAGGGCTGCAGATGAATATTTTATATTCCGATACCTATTGTGATTACGGGTGGTGCGGCTGAGCGTGTTGACTGCCGTCCCTTTCCCAGTGGGGAGGGCTTCGCACAGCACAACAAACATGCTGCATGCCAGGCTGGCGGGTATTTCCAGCGGGCAGCGCACAGGCTGCCGGAGACCCGCTCTGGATCAAGCTGAAAATTGAGGCTGATGTTCAGTAGAGCCTGTTCGTGCGTGCGGCAGCCAGCAGTGTGCTTGAGCCCCTGCCCCTGCCCTGTGGTGAACTGGTGACAGCTGACTGGCTGGGGTGGGAGGCATAGGGGGTCTCCAATGCAGGGGTGCCTACCTGCCGCAGCCTGAGAACAAGGACTGGGCAAAAGTCACTTGCACCCAGCAAACCCATCTGTGGGCTGAGAGAGAGAGACCAACGGCTACTAGGAGAAAAAGGGGAAGGAGTGTCCAGGAGCTGGGTGCAGGGGCTGTGCAGGCAGATGCAGCTCTGTGCTGAACTGGCCCGCTCCCTAACCCCCCAGGGCTGGAGTGTGATCTCTGCTGACAAGCTGTTCGGGGAGCAGGCTGGAAGAGGGACAGCCTGCCTCCAGGTCGTCAGCTGCACGGTCCTTTGGGAGATCCCCAGATTCTGATCTCTCCCGGCTCTGCTCAGCCCTAGCTCCAGCCCTGGGCAGAGCTGAGAGTGGAGCCAGCTGCTTCCTGTGCCTGCACTCCTGCACACAGAGCAGTTGTTCTGACTGGGAGCAGCCTGTAATTATGTAACAGCTCCGCTCAAAACCAATGGCCTAAGCAATACTCTGCAGAGCACGGGAGAGAAAAGGCCCTTCCTGGCCAGGGACATGTGGGCCCAACTGATAATGAACTGCCCTGGACTCTAGTGGGCTCTTGGAGGAGGGGGATCCATTGCACACCTCTCTTTTCCATGGCAGCGTTGCAGAAAGATTTGTTAATCTGCAGCGGGCTGGAAGACTGCACTGGCTGGCCTCCCAGGCTGAGGTTGGCAGGCAGCGTAGGAGGGGGGCAGCACGCTGCAGATTTGCCTAGGACGTCCGTTTGTCCTGAGCGGCCTCTGTGGATGAGGCAGTAGATGTGCAGGCTATAAGGAAAATGGGTACTGTAATTATTCTGCCACTGTGACGATGATTGACGCCTTAACCAGTAGTTCCATGGATTTCAGTGGGACTACTCATGAATCAGTCTACTCAAAATGAATCAGGACCTGAACTTTGTAATGACCCCGCAGATCATTGTAGCAAATAACTTGGTATATGAGCCAATAATATTAATTTTATAATGCATCTTCCATAACAGACTTTCACAAAATCCTGTGCGGATTAAATGATTACGCTATTAAGTATTAGGTAATAGTAATGTTACCAAATTATATTATTACACATAATATTTATAGAGTGGTGGAAGGGGGAAGAAATTGAGGTTTAGGCCCAGGAAAACAGACTTGGAGGTGAGAGTTGAAAGATGGTAAACTGATGGGGTTGAAAGATATAGGAAATTTGTTTCATATGGCAAAAGTTGCAG
>ML675637.1:17796296-17857008 GCA_007922155.1 Mesoclemmys tuberculata
TTCGCCTGGTGTGTGTGTGTGTGTGTATATATATATATATATATATATATATATATATATATATATATATATATATATATATATATATATATATATGGAGATGGGGCGGTTAATAATCAAGCATTATTCTGCTAAAAAGTAAAATCTCCCAGAAAGGTACAAAGGCGTGTACGTTCCATGGCAGTGAGGAAACTGTTGGAATGAAGTGAGCAGCTGGAAAGGGGAAGTGAAATAGGAGATGAGTGTCAATAGTTGAAAGGAGATAGAATTTTTACCAACAAAAAGGAGCAGCAGTTGCGCTCATATGCAAGAAATACATAAAGTATTTTAAAATGTCAGCTATTTGCGTCTTGCCGATTAAATAAGAATGAGTCAAAGGGAGAACTTTCCTTTTGTGGGGACAATAAATTATTTTATGTGATTCATGGTGATTGCTTGCATAGAAACAAATGAAAGAATTGTATTCTTTGAGAGAAAGCAAATTAGAGCTTCCAGGGGCAAGTCAACTACACAAATGAGGGGAAAGAAAGAGGGAATGGTATTTCCTGCAGAAATAAGCTTAGGTACAGAAGACGAAAGAGAAGCAAGGAGAAATACCTCTCAGCCTTCCAAGTAGTTAGAAGAAGGTAGGGACCCCAACATGTGTGGTGGGTAAGGTATCTGTCTCTCTTCTTTCCAGGTGATGGGGCTTCCTGGATGAAATTTAACACTGTACAGATTCATATTTCTAGTGTTTGATAAGGGCCAGTATAGATAGGATGCTAGCATTATGCTGGCCTTCAGAATGACTATTTTTTTGCCCTCATACACTCCATATTTCCTTTTTAATCTGTGTCATTTGTGAGAAATACAACATGTAAAGTGCAGCAGTGTTTACTTGCTGTACTAAGCATGGAATTTGAGCAGAAATGTTGAAATGCTAGCGGTTGGCAAGACCCAGAGTCTTACCAGCGGTGATGCTTTGAAGAACAGGCAATAGGTTTGCTTGTAAAATCTTGTTCTTTAAATGGAAGGAAATTGTGATGATAGAAGTAATTTCTGATTGTTATCTACAAGGGCCTTGCCAGAAAAGTTGTAGGCAGTCTGAAAATACAGCGCCTAATCCTGCATGTTGCAGAGCACCCTCAGCTCCAACTGATATCAGTGAGCCCTGAGGGCAATCAGCACTTTGCAAGATCAGACCCTTAAGCCGTTGAATCATTCCACACTGGAAAGTATTATGCAGAAGGTAACACAAAATGGAAAGTAAAAAAAAGCTGTAATTCATGAATAAATTCCAGCGATGGTGTCAGAGAACCTTATTGAAACTGTATTTCGGATGTAATTATCTTGTTAACGTTTTAGAAAATCTCTGCCGCTGACAAAACCAGGCATTAGTAGTGTGTGTCAGCGGTGCTGGTTAGTAGCACTGAAGATGAGCTAGTTTCCATTTCTGTTTGTCCACTGGTCAGGGCAACACGTGTTGGAAGCACTGTTGAGGCCTCCCCCTTATACATAACAGTGACTTCTCTAGTGAGTTTATAGAACAGAATGGATGTGAGCTGAAGGGAACAGTCCTCCACGAGCAGGATGCCATCAGTAACTTTGGATGAGGGGTTAAGGAATCGGGTATCATCAGAATTTCAGCAGAGACAATGGAGACCTCCTCCTCGAGAGGTGGGGGCAATGGGGGAGTTTTCTAACCACAGCATTGCTTGTTATTCTGTGGTGTTGACAGTGAAAGCTTTTATTCCTATCCAGTTTATGTAATCTCAAGAATGTTGTTCTTGCCGTATGCAGCCCGCTGGTTTTTAAAGTTTTGCCTGGCTTCTCTTCCTTCGCAGTTATGAATTATATAGACCCTTAGTGCTTAACTACAAAGAAGATTTTCCAGGTGGGGGATCTGGGGTAAGAAAAGAACGATATTGAAATACAAGCCACTGAAGTAATAAGGTCTTTTGGATGCAGGTTGAAAGGAACAGATTTAGAGCAGAAAGCTTAGCTCGTGCGCTGAGCAGCACAGCATAACTGGTGGTCCCTAGGGGTTAGTAAAACAGCAAGGCAAAAGATGTTTTGGACTCTCCAATGATTTTATTAGCTAAAGAGAAAAACAAAAAGGTTGGCTATATCACCACCTTATGCTTTATTGAAATTGTGAGAGCAGGGTAGGTTTTGTGGCTGAATTTATTTTACCGTCTTAAAACAACGCGGTGCATATTTGACAAAATAACTTGAATGACTAGTCTTGCTCTGTTGGTATTTCCAGCTGAGATGAATTTCTGCAATTTGTAATGCTTATTACTAATGAAACCTTTAAAATAATGTCATCAAATGAAATAGCTGTATTTCTTTCAATCTGGTGCATTTCACAATGAGGGTAGTGACTCCAACCTCTTGTCCCTGAAATAGGAGAGCACGTGAACCAAATAGGAAAGGGTGTTTGTATTCTAGTACATTGTGAAAACCAGCTAGAATGATCAGGTCTGGCTCTTTGTCAAAAAGTGCCTTGGGTAGCTCAGAAATTGGCACTCTCCAACCCATAGAACCATAGAAGATTAGGGTTGGAAGTGACTTTAGGAGGTCATCTAGTCCAACCCCATGCTTTAAGCAGGACCAACCCCAATTAATCATCCCTGCCAGGGCTTTGTCAAGCTGAGCCTTAAAAACCTGTAAGGTTGGAGATTCCACCACCTCCTTAGGTAACTCATTCCAGTGCTTCACCACCCTCCTGTGAAAACGTTTTTCCTAATATCCAACCTAAACCTTCCCCACTGCAACTTGAGAACATTGTCCCTTGTTCTGTCATCTGACATCACTGAGAACAGCCTAGTTCCATCCTCCCTGGAACCTTCCTTCATGCCCAAGACAAGCAATTCGGACTGGCCATCTACAAGAGAATCCAGATTTCATTAAGATCTTGTTGGAGACAGAGGACACGTGAAACCTTAATGAAATTGGGTATCTGGATAATTGGGCTCATCTGATTGTAGAGAGTTGGCCAGCTTCCCTAAGCCAGCTGAGAATCTTAGCAGCTCGATGGCATAGTTGCTTTGTTCCCACAGAAATTGTTCCCTACACGAGCAGAGCATCCACCACTACAGCCAGGGGGATGTGACCAGCCTTTGGTTAATTGTTAGTTTCATGTATCACGGATTTTGCAAATTGGGGCTGCACTGTAATAATAGTACTTAGCAGTTATATATTATTTCCCCAAAATTACCTGATCAGTCCTCACATCACCTAGAGAGGAAGGTAAGTACAGTTGTTATCCCCATTTACAGATGGTGAGACTTGAGTCTGAGGTTAAATGATTGGCCCGAGTCCACGGAGGAATCATTGTCAGAACAATGGTTAAAAGTACTGGTACTGAATCATTTGCTGAGACCACAGGATAACACTTTTCTCTACCTGTAATGCCATTGAAACTACTAGCTTTTGGTATCTTAGGCTGCCCTTAGAATCATCACAGCAAATCCTCTGCATCTGCTTTGAGAGGTGGGCTTTGCAGACACAGTTTCAAACCATTTTTCAGACATTTCTGATATAAACAAAATTGTGTTTTCCTTTAAATCAGATGCCATTGTTTCAATAATATAGGGAAGGATTCCAGTGAGGATGAGGGGCTGGGAATTGCTCATCACATCCTGTTCACATAAAACCAGAAATGGAGGAGAAATGCAATAGCAATCAAAGCAACTTAAATACGCCTCCATTTCTTTTGATTTTTGTCATTCCACTAGAATTTTTTGACCAATTTGTAATAATTAGTTTCATAAATATTCCAAAAAGGTTGAGATGAAAATATTAAAAAATGCCTTCTGGATATTACGTAAACAGCTTATTATTGTATGTCATTACAATTTCTGAAGCAGGCCTAGAGAAAACATTAGTCTCATTCCTCAAGAAAGGCAGCGATCAGTGTTTTGAAGTCTGAACAAACCGTTTTTGGTTCCATTGCTGTATCTGGATTTTATATTTGAAATGTTTCATTGCATTCTTCTTTTGCTCCCCTTGTTCAAATCACATAATTATAGTGAGGGAGTCTGGACTCAGTCCGAATCAGAGCCTTTTTTTTCTTAACCGACTGAAGGAGGGATCTCGTGTGCTAGAATTCAGAGTGCATTCTGAGTCATAAGCCCCGCAGTACCTTTTACGTTTGAAAGGGGCAAGTCAGTTACAGGAGTGGGCCACCCGGCAACCCTCAGAAGATGAGACCTGACCGGCTCATCTGAACTGGCTGTTTTCTGAGAAGAACCAGTGGAGAACAAGGAAGTGGATGTATCTGGTCACCCTGAAGAAGGGGCCTTGCTACTGGATGGTAGAACAGGCTGTTCAGTATTGCTTCCCCTGAAAAGGAAGGAGATCCACCAGATTGAAGCCTCCCCCAGAAGGCAAATAAAGAGCTAAAGCCTACTGGAAGTGACAGTCACATGGGGTAGAAGAAGAGTAGGGTGCAGGGCTTAGTTTTGGATAATTCACATACACAGCCAAATCAAACTTCAAACTCCTGTGAGCTTTGTCTGACTAATTATGACAAGAGATCATTTTATGCCACGCAGTCCAGCATTTTCAATATTTTATATTACCGCGTAACGATTCAATGCTTCTGTTGTTCCTAACTTGTCATGTGGCCGACCAAACGTTACTTTGTTTGTCTGTGGCAAATACAGCTTTAATTACTTCTGTTGACATCAAAGATGATTAATGGTAGAATTTCAAGCTGCATATGCCATCCACAAACTTGAGTAAACAAAAAATCAGCGTGACAATTTATATTAAAATCTATAAAACCTTTCCTGGGGGTGGTTGGATGAACAAGAACACAGTACTTTCTCAGGGCTGAAGAAAATCTAGCACAACACCAAATAAAACAGAGCTACCTAATCCCACAGACTAAAGCCTTCCTCAGGGATGAAGAACTGCCATTTTAAAATCTCTGAAGGGTATAGAGGAGACAGAGCTTTGGTGAGTCCTAGGTGAGCAACTCAAGAAAGAACAGACAAATTTTTAGGGCTAAAAAATACCCCTGCAATCATAGTTTTTCTTGGTCTAAAATAAATGCTAAAAAAATAGAATCTTTCCCCATCAAAACTAGTATGCAATTCCCAGCTATATGTCGTGTGAAAGTTATAAAGAAGTAATTTAGACTTTCACCATGATCTGTTTAAATCTTTTGGGTCAGTAAACCTTGTTAGTAACTTCAGCTAACAACTATTAGTGTTGTTTAGCATAGTGTGACAGGAAACAGCGGGGATCTTATTTTCACCCCATTGTGCAGTTATTAATGAATATAGTAGAAAGTAACATACTTTCAACAAACTGTCTTAACAGATACATTTATAGGGAGATCCCCTTCACCATGATACTAAGGTTTAGTATTCTGAAGATCAATTTCACTACAAAATGGTGCATGCACCTTTTCACTGAAGTCCAGGAAGAAATAATTCTAAGAATCAGCCTTCAGCTAACAGGGATTGTTTCTTGCTCTGTCTGTCTCGATATTTTAATTTTTTAAATAGCACTCAAGAATTTCCTTCCAGCCAACTTAATAATGTGTATCTGGACTCTAAAGCATGGTATGCATTTCTTTGTGACCTTCCGAGAATTATCTTCCCAAAAGGAGACAGACAGCTCTGTGAAAACATGCATCTAGATTGCACTTGAAGATTATACTGGTAAAAAATAACCCGGATGGAAGAGGCCTGTCACAGAATTTGACCCTAATTAGTGCACTTACAAAGCCATATCTTAACTGAAGTTTTTGTTACACATATTTGGAATAAAGCTTAATTGACTTCCAAAAATTGCAGAGGAAGAATACACATTAAGGGGCTTGATCAACCCTTCATTACACATCTAAAACTCCCGTTGACTGAATGGCTGGTTTGCCTGCATGAGGAATGCTCGTTTCAGCCCTACATGCTGCCAGCAGTCATGTAAGATGAAATTTACCCAATGTGGGCCAGTGCGAGACCAGTCATATGTTATGGCAGTGCAGATGGGACTGGGCCTACATACAACAGAAGGGAGTCTGAACTGGTTCTGAATATGCGAGTATGGCAAGGGGCTCCCAGCAACAGAACTGGGTAGCCATACTTGCATGGGTCTAGTGACCAGGCATTGTCACGTGAATAACAGGAGGTTCTGCAGCTGCTATTCCCATAGGCAGAAATGATGGTGACAGAAGGACTGGCCTGGAGTCTCGCAGCCTGTTTGCAGAGCGAGGGCCATGGGAATCTCTTTCCTGGACCTTGCGTCCCCATATAAAGCCCAATTTTACAAGCTTTGGGCACGCAGGGGGTGAATTTCACTGTTCTTGTATTATCTTTAGATGTGGGATCAGAAAAGTTGTCCAGAACAATCTGCCTGATTGGTGGAATGCAGCTTTTATTTTTAATTAACTTCCAAAAATGAAAACATTTCGCAGTTCTAGTTGTCTGTTTCTTTTCCTCTGTTCCCAAGAACATGTATAACACATGTTAAATGAACACAAATATGCATGTTCTGCTGCATCCAGGACTCCACCCTAAATGAGCTCTTGGCTCAAAGGATATTTATCCTGGCAAAGTACATACACTTCAGAATGTTTAAAGCACTCACAGAAATAATAACATAAGTGTATCTGAGTTACTTTATTTTAAAAAAATACAAATCTTGATCTCTCTCTGTTTCTCACATGCGCATGCACGTGCACACGCGCACGCACACACACACACACACACACAATTCTCTAATTATCCCACTGAATTCTTTTGTTATTTCTTTATACTTGCATGACCATAGATTATGTTTAGTTCACAAAGAAAGCTTTAATTGTCTATGTACAAAAGTCTTGGGAATCTCTTCTCTTGCTGGTGTGTGGGAAGGATTTATGCACAGAGGTCTCCGAAACTTTCATAAGAACTATCTATCTCAGTGTCTCTCAACCTTTTTGATACCAGGGACTGGCTTCCTGTACTGTGTCAGGGAGATCTTAGGGACCGGTGGTGCCAGTCCATGGACTGGTCGTTGAGAAGCACTGATCTATCTTATTACTTTCTATTGATAATTATATTACGTAGAACATATATTTGACAAGACTTGCTTTTAAAAAAAAAAAAAGAAGAAGAAGAAAGTTCGTCCTTTAAAGTGAGCTTTGATTTATTTTCAGTTGTCAAGTATTTAAGCATGTGCGTTCTTTGCAAATAAGCTGGAAGTCAAAACTCAACTCAGTTTGAAATAAAGTAAAATCTGAATATATTGATTTGTGGTCCTGATGGCAAAGCTTCCTGGCAGATTTATAGCATTTTGTTGCTAAAACATGAGTATTATGAAGTGTGTTGGTGAGGAGGTTTCCATTTGAGTAAGGAAGTTTCCATTTGAAAGTTTTAAAGAGTCAGTCTGGGAGTGAATTTCCTCTTTACTTGAGGAAATCAGCCCCAAATCTTGCAAAGCCCTTGAGCACTTGCTTAACTTTAAGCAAGTGGCTAGTCCCATGGAAGTGAATGGAACTACTCACATGCTGAAAATTAAACACAGATCTAAGGCCCTGATTCAGCAAGGTAATTAAAGGTGTGAGTCCTATTGAATTACTGTAAATGGGACTAATCACATGCTCAAGGGCCAGCCCGAATCAGAGTCTGTGTTTTGTTGCATCAGGGTGTTAGTGAATACAAAACCAGTGGGAAGATATAAGGTTGAATCCTACTCCCAGGCGATCTGTCTTGTTATTATACCACTTAGTTATGATGTGACACAAATACCATTGAATAAATGTAGCTGATTAGCAAGTCCTTGTGGTTAAGAAACAGTCGTTTTCATATACATATATCCTAAATAGTAACATCTCTGCAACAACCATAGCCATTTTTTTTTAAATGTCGACCCTCCTGTAATAAAATGAGCTAATGTTTCATTTACTTTTTGTTTGCAAATGGTGTATACGTGGTGCTCCACTGTGATATTTCACTTTGGAATGCAATAATGTTCAAATATTTTGTTTAGTCTGTCAGTTTTGTCCACTTTCTCATCTTCAAACAGGAATGTGTTCTAAATCTCTTAGGTCTGTTTTCCTAATCACTGCAATGGGAACGAGCATAGCAGTTTGCCTTATCTAGATTCTCTTTATTGCATTCCCGTATATTTTAAATTGTTCCATTCACCTTCTCCATGCTTGATACATTCTCTTCCAAGTTCATCTGCTTAGGTGAGTGAAAAAGATCATCCAGTTTACGGACGAAGACTTAATTTTACTTTTGGTGTTGAGACTATAAATAGACTTCTAACTATGTAGAAGTTTGCATTTTTGTGTAATGTAATTATTTTAATGGCAATGGACCATCTGGGGTGTCCCTTAAAAAAATGCATCCCAGACCAAACAAGGCTCTAGTATTTCCCTTGCGAGTTATTTATATTTACCTGAAACTTTTCTCCGTACTGTAGACATCTGCAATCGTTGCTTTAATCCTCCATTCAGTTGCATGGTCTTTAAGTACGAATGCTCCAGATCTATTTAATAAAACAATCATCACTCCAACTCCCCTGACACTCCAAGAATATTATGTAAACAATGCACCAGGGCAGCATGGTCTAGGCAATGAGAGACATGAGTTTCCTGTGTCCTTTGCTCACAACCAAGCTTCTAGAAATGCTTTTTCAGTTTTAGATGGGGAATTGTTTAAAATACTAATTAAAAAAGGGGGAAATTAAGTATACAAATAATTAGAAACTGGAGACTGCAGTTGGTGATATTCTTTTTCCTTAACATGTATATATTAGTCTCAAAGTGCATATGACATGCAGATATGGGGACTGCTGATAGCCAAAGATGCCATGATATTAGTGCATATAGATGTCAGAAACCCCCAATAAACAAGCATAGAACTCCTTTACTTCAGCCTTTGTATACCCCTCCTTCTTTTTGAAAGTTTAAAAATATTTCTTTTCACTCTCACTGCTATTTCTTTTTGGAAGTTACAAATCCTTTGCATATTTAAAGAGCCTGACGATGCTCATTGAACCTAATAAGGAGTCCTTCCATTGACTTCAATTGGCATTGAATCCATCTCTCTGAGACTCATGATCATTTAGGTAGACAAAAATCAATTCATGATTCTCCCATCTAGTTAGAATAGGGACAGAACTTCCTAGTGATATTTTTAAGCATATACAGGGATGAGATGCTAGAGTGATAATATATCCTTGATAGATACCCTTAATCATGTATAAGGAGATCAGACATTGGCCTTTTGAAGATGTCCACAGAATGAATCCAACTCCAAACATTTTAGAAATCCCTTTGAGTGTTTGAATTTCTAACAGGGTCTTGAATTCATTGCAGCCAAAAGGGAAAGGTCAAGCAGAAAGCAAAGGCATGTGGAGCTTGCTGTAGTGTCAGATAATGTGCCTAGAAATTACTGTAAAAGAGAAGAATCATTTCAAGAGACAGGTTTTGGTCCTACTCAAGTTAATACTCTTAGAGCTTAGTTAGAAAAATAGTAATTTTGCCTCAGCTGCAGTGAATTTGGCAGAAGAATGAGCAGAGAAGAGGGCAAGGCATGTCTTCTAAATTTTCCATGTAATAATAAGTAAGTCAAGATCCTCCAAATAGCTAGATGGGGATTGACAAGTCATGTGACTATTCTGACTGCATCATTCAGCTGGAGGGCATTAATAGCCCTGGAATGAAGTCCAAGAAATGCCATGCTTTAAATAAAACATAGTTATAGCCATAAACACAAACTATTCCTCCTCACAAAACTTTTTAACGTCAAAGTGTTTAAAAAAATCCTGGACAGTTATTTCATCTTGTATATTAGGAGTAAGACACAAGAAACACCTGTGGGCCTAAGCTAAGTCCTACTGAAGGCAAGAGGAGGGCTCCCATTGACTTCAGTGGCTGCTGCAGCAGGCTCTCTGCCTTGCTTTCATTAAAGCCTCCCATGGGTGGATTAGTGGGAGATAGCTCCATGGCCCTTCCTCTGTCCTTATGCCATGGTCTAACAAGCCTGTACAATGTCTCCTTTTCCTGTCCATTTTTTCTCACTTCTTTTCTTTTCTCATTTGCTCCTTTGTGTGTTTTTGGGGACACTCTCTCCTCTCCATGCTCCCCCACCCCCCCCAGGACAGCAGGACCCCCTCCGTATTCTCCCACGCCCCCGAATTCTGCATGGCCCTCAGGATGGTAACCGGTGCCATACAATGCTGAGTTGAGTAATGAGAAGGACAGCTGGCTGCATAAAGGGCACAGCAGAAGCAGAGGGGGAAAGTGGGTGACATTAAGAGCTACCTACCACTTTACCTGCAAAGGTGGCAGCATGTTTGCAGTGTCCAAGTGTGACGATGGTGGGTGGCTCTGCGTTCTTGCGGCTTTCTTCATCCATACTGATTCCCACCTCAGCTCTGCGCCCTCCCACTCCTCTGCCCCTCCCCCAGATTAGTTTTGTTCTGGCCACCATGTTGGGAAACACTGCTCTAAGAAGAAGCTGGCTGTAAAGATTCTCTCCTGTTCCCCAAATTGGTTCTCTGTCATATCTCTCTATTCCATTTCAGGTGACGTACATACGACAAGAGTATGAAACCAAACTCAAAGGTCTGATGCCAGCATCTTTGAGACAGGAACTCGAAGATACCATTGCATCTTTAAAATCTCAGGTAAAATATCACCAGTCAGTGGTCTCCAGTTGTTGGGTTTAGATAGAACACATCTCTTTTATAAAGGAAGCTATGAATGCATTAAATTTAGCAATATTGCACTGAGATCAGTAATATGCACTGGATTCTTGCTACAGTTTATCATGCTATCCCCCTTCTCCTAGGATTTGCCCAGCGCCCTCATCTCTCTAGGCAAAGAGGAGTCATTTCTCTTGATCCAAGAAATTTACCTCAAGTGCCTGCTGACAGTAGAAAATAAAGTCAGCAATGATGTTCTTACCTTTTTTCAAGAATACCCTGTTCAAGACAGGGTACGATGAGCAACTGTTTAGTATCAGAGTGTTTCTTCAAAAGAAACTATTCAGCATGCACTGGTGGAATCTTTTTATTTCCTTTGCAGCCTGCAAAATAAAGCAGCCCTTTGCTTTTCTAGGTACTGCCTCAAAAGCCCATTGTATTAATTCCAAGTTTGGTTGATAAAGGTAATAGTGCTGATGTGATATATTCTCAAAGGCATTTGACTTGGTTCCACACAACATTTTGGTTTGGATTTGAATCAGGAATTAACTCAGGAAATCCTGTGTTATGCATTAGATAAAACGAGATGGTTCTTTCTGGCCTTGGAAATCTATGAAGCTGTAAATTAAGCTGAGTGGCAGTACTAGAAGTGTGAATAGTAATGATGAAGACAAATTGTTAAATGTCACTTTCTTATACCAATAGATTTTTCTTTCCCAAACCAATGACTAAAAAAAAGCTTATTGGCCTAGTGGATAGTTAGGAAGCAGTAGAGGTGATGTATCTTGTTTTAAGTAGGGCTTTTGACACAGCCTGCCTCACATGACATTCTCGTAAGCAAACAAGAGAAATGTGATCTCAATTACATTACTATAAAGAGGGTGCAGAATTGGTTGAAAGACTGTACTCAGAAGTTAACCAGTTCACTGTCGAATGGGGAGGGTTTACCTAGTGTAATCCTGTAGGGGTCAGTCCTGAGTCCGGCAGAATTCAATATTTTCACTAATGACTTGGGTAATGGAGTGGAGAACATGCATATGAAATGTGCAGATAACAGGTTGGGAGGGGTTGCAAGCATTCTGGAGAACAACATTAGATTTCAAAATTATCTTTAATTAAACGAGATGAAATTCAATAAAGACAGGTGCAAAATACTGCATTTGGGAAGGAAAAATCAAATGCACACCTACAAAGTGGGGAAAGTATTGCTGAAAAGGACTTGGGGGTTATAGTGGAAGACAAACTGATGATGAGTCACTGATGTGATGCATTTGCAAATAAGGCTAATATTCTGGAGTGTATTCACAGGTATGTCATACGTAAGATATGGGAGGTAATTGTTGCATTCGATTTGGCACTCAGTTGGAGTAGTGTCCATTCTGGGTGCTGCAGTTTGGGAAACATGGACGAACTGGAGAGAGTCCAGAGAAGAACAACAAAATTGATAAAAGGTTTAGAAAACCTGACCTGTGAGGAAAGATTTTAAAAATTGGGCATGTTTAGTCTTAAGAAAGAAGACAAAGGGGGGGATCAGATAAGTCTTCAAATATGTTAAGCGCTGTTAGAAAAAGGACTGTGATCAATTACTCTCCATGTCCACTGAAGTTAGGTCAAGAACGAATGGGCTTAATCTGCAGCAAGGGAGATTTAGATTAGATATTAGGAAAAACTGTCTAATGATAAGGATAGTTAAGTACTTGGAATAGGTTACAAAAGGAGATTGTGGATTCCCAATCTTGAAGGTTTTTAAGAACAGGTTAGACAAACAACTATCAGGGATGGTCTAGCTACGCTTGGTCCTGCCTGTGCGTGGGGGATGGACTACATGACTTCTAGATCCCTTCCACCCTACATCTCTTTGATTTTATAAATATCTTGTATTTATGGTGGTGTTGGGATGTACAAACTCCACTCTGAGGAGCAGAATCCTTCAGCAGCCATTCATGATCCACTGAAATGCCAATATGTGCATGTGTTCATGAAATGCCAAAGGTTCGGGGGGGGGAAGGGGAGTTGAAAGGTTAAACTGGTGTCAGAGATGTTGAGCAAGTTAGTTTTTCCATGCAAAAGTCAAAAGATTTTGTTGGCTTAGATTTATTTGGTGAAATGAGGTGGTTACTTAAAATCATAAAACTACTTATAGACTTTGGTGCATAAGAAATGAAATAGACCTGCATACTTTCCAAAAAACATGGTACAAGCTGATATAGATATACACACACTCTCCATCTGTCTCCCTGTAAATGGTGGTTAATTTAATTTATTTACATTCTCTGTTTATAATGCATAAAGGTTAGTTTGTAACATTGTTTGCTATGCAAGGGAATTTCCCTTTGCAATGTTTATCTTTAACAGAAATATGAAATTTCCATAAAAGAGAACTTTATATTCCCATATGCTAATGGTGAGGCAAGTTAAAAGTTACAATTGCAGATGTTTATTCATCGGATGTAAAGGATTTTCCAATGGTAGTGATGTTTAATCTAATTAAAGTCGTTGCAGAACAATAAAGGGTTAAGGATCTGTGATGGCAATCTATTTCCAGTTGCTAGTAAAAGGCTATTTTAAAAGTATGGTTTACTGTTAACTTTGTCTGGTAGGAAGCGTTCTGTTGGGACAGAGAGAGAAAATCCTCACCTTACAGTGAGTTCTGTTTTTTAAAATTGAAACTGATTTACACCTGCAGGGCTTCTTTTAGGATCAGCAGCATTTCAAAGCACTAAAAGTAACTCCAGACTCCTAAAACTGGGTGTTAACCCAGAAACACATAGCTGCTGGCTGCATTTGCAGCAATATGCAGTAGTCACAAAGCATTCGGTAAAGCAGGGTTCTCTTCTGAAGCACAGGTGTCCTCGTCTTTGAAAATAGTTGAAATTCCTGTTTGAAAACATCAGAGGAGGGCGACAGTGGAATCCTTGCACCTGTCAGGATTATTAATTGTTCCTGGGGGGTGAGGGACCATGTACTGTTAAAAATGAACAACTAAGAAATATTCACGGCTCAGCAAAGGTTTCTGAAACTTTACTAAAGTTTAAAATACATTGCCACAATTGTTCTGTGCCCATCGCCATGAGCTCTTTGTCAGCTGTCCTAAGTGGTTGCACTGCTTAATAAAGGCATTAATTCTCACACATTCACCTTGAGACAGTGGAATATTCTTTTCACCATTTTTCAGATGAGGAAACTGAGGTAGAGAAGTGAACTGATTTGCTCAAGGTTCTCAGCGTCAGAGCTGGGATTAGAACTCAGATGCTAAGTCTCATGTTTAGTCCACATGCTACATTGTCCAGTATAGTTCTGAGTCCAAAACGTGGTCTTGGCTCCCTTGGCTCCTGACTGAGTGGATAGGGTGCAGCATTAATGCTGCAGGTACACAGGACAGGGAATCCACACTATCAACTTTCGGTCAAGCATCATGCTTAAATCCAGCTCACAACTAAGGTGCTACGGTGGTTTTTTAGCCAGCATAAACCAGGCTTTAGACAGTAAAGTCATTCTCTGTGAACCCAGTACCAAATAATTCATTAAAATTTTGTACACCACTTTTATGTGGGATGTATTTTGTAGGTAAACTTTCTGCAGAAGAGAGCATCTGTCCTACAGGAAGAACTGAATGTGTACCACACCAGAAGGTAAATGAGTATCTTTTCATCAATTTGTACCATTTCACACCTGTGGGTCTGTTATTGAAGTTTTACAGCTTAATTAAAATGCTTACATATGGTTGCAGTTTAAAAAGAACCTTATTTTCAGTAAATAAACTGTCTTTGAGAAGTTACCCAACTCTTCTAACCACAACGCTTAGTCAGTACTATTAGAACAAGATTAGAGAACTTGCAGGTGCAATACAAGTCTGGGCCTTGCGGATGAGACAGTAGCACAATGCACAGCTGCATGTCTGTGGTGAAGCTGCCTTCTTTTAAAGATAGAAAATGATGATGCAATTCTTAATATCACAGATAACAGCTTCAAAGTACAGGATTTTCATGAGCTTTAACTTTGTTTCAGACATTTACGCCCTCCAAAATAAATGACTCAAAGTGTCGCAACAACAATAAAAAGATTCTCCGTGCCCTTAAAGTAAATGATTCACATGGATGGTTGGGAAAAAGAAAACTTCCAAGCAAAATCATTGAGGTTTTTTTGTTCTTACAGGGTTCATTGATAATTGTATGTATCACATCAGGATTTCTGCAAAGAACAGGATGTGCACATATAAACAGCAGATATTTTAATGAAAACCATTTAAGAGCTAAAAACTAGCCTGAAAATATGAATCTTAAAAGGACTTTTAACATTTTGGATATTTGTAGCTAAGACTGATGATAAAGTGCGTGCGTGTGTGTGTGAGAGAGAGAGAGAGAGTGTACTGTCTCCCTGAGAGTTTTGGTTCTGTACCTAATATTATAGGAAAGATGGTCAGATAAATATATTGATTCAAATTTATCTCCATTGAGAACAATAGAATAACACAGCAATGCTTTGGGCCCAAAAGTTTCCACCGAGCTTGTCAGACAGCATCTTCACACAGAGAGCACTAGATGACTAATGAGAGGTTGGTAATGGTTGACCATCACTAGTGACCTAAAGTTGAGCAACACATCTGAATGTGGCTTATGTGTAGTTATTTTAGTGCCTCTCTCAGTAGAGAAGGGTAGGAAAATTAACTTTACCATAGAATTCCATAGGATATACCTAAGATTAAACCACATTGGCAGGCTAGTTTGGAGAAGAAGCTTGTATTGCTACTGCTTGTGCTGTGGTTAACAGACGATCGGGCCAGAATCTTACACGAGGACTAAATTCATGCTCACTTTTTTTTTTTTTTTGGTCAAGTCTTATCTTCACACTGGTTCATTGGCAGACCCCATTATCCTTCATTAATGTTGTGCAGTGCTTAGGGATATTTGGGAAGCTCTTCAGCGGAGGGACTGACTATGATATATATATATGTTCAGTGCCTAGCATAAAAGAGCTTGGTTCATGCCTATGGGCACTTTGGAATACAAATAATAGTAAGATATAACTAAGGAGAACATTTTAATTTTTAGGTAACTGCTGGAGCAGATGAATTTGTTCAAGTGACAAATGGACTTCTTTCAGCAGGTTTGAAGATTTGGATCTTGTAAATTGAACTGTGAGATCAGTGGCTGTTTTTGTTAGCATAGAAAATGTAATTAAGCTCATGAAAGCACATCCATCGTTCATGCCAGTATTTTTTGAGTTGTATCTTACTTGAATTATTTTTTACCATTATCTTATTACAGATTTACAATTTTGATATATTAAGCGTGTTTGTGTGGTGCTCAATTTACTTATCGTAAAACCTAATTCCCTCTACTGTTGGTTTTGCTATTACTTCCTAATATCATTTTTATTCACTTTTACACATGATAAAATCATGTTTCTATTATTATTATTGTTTAAGATATTTTTAACATATTTTATGTTGTTTTCATGTTCATATGTTTACATAATATTAAAATATTCTTTTGTATTTTTTATTTTTTTGGTTTTGACATTGTTTGCGGTCCCTGAACATTTCATTTGGTGAAATAGTCGTGATGTGTGTGGGGGTTTTACATCTGTTGCACTTGGAAAATATGCCATAATATATTTACAGGGAAAAATTCTGTTGTGACTATGGAAACTCCACAAAAGCTGCCGGCAGTCACTGTTCTGATTAATGGCCTGTACAGGCCATCAGAGGGCATCACATATGCTATGCAGCCACAGGACACTATGAAAATGCATTGCATTATGTGGTGCATCTTGAAAAAATAAAAGGCAAAGAAGGGCCCCTGTTCTGCAAAAACATACATGCTCAACTTCAAGTATCTGAGTAATCCCACTGAAGTAATTGGGGCTACCCTGTGTGCTTAAAGCTTAGCAGGTGCCTAAGTGTTTCCAGTCTCCGAGGCATTGAAAGCAATGGGAGTGGAGAGCGCAGCGCCTACCTGGAGGCACTCATCACCTTGTTAGCTTGGGTACTTCTTTCCTGTTGTTCACATTGTTCACGAATGGCCATCACTAGCTGGCTTTAATCCACAAACTGAGAAGTGAGGGATATGAGAAACCGACTGGTTTTTCCTAAGAGTACCTCTGGCAAACAGGACATAGTTAGGGGTCCGGCCACAGGAGCTGGAGACAAGGATTGGCTGACTATGGCTTTGGACAAATTATTGACCTTCTCCCTGTCTGTGAGAAAAGGTGTTGGTAATATGTGTATGCCTTCTTCAGAATGGCACGTGAGCAGTAATGTATTACTATTTGTAAAGGGATTTGATGGTGAAAAGGGCTGTGGTGTTAAGTAACAGCAACGCAGCTGACGACTTGGGGCTCCCTGCTAAGCCCCCAGCTCACAGGCTGCTGCAACATCTGCCTTCAGGCATCTAGATACTGTAAATGAAGGAGGAAACTTGTTGGCAGACCAGATTACACCCACCTCCACCTCTTGGCAGCAGGACCATTGGGAGAGGCAACTTTCCGCCAGATTTCACCCTTCCTTCCCACATATCACCTCTCCACCTCCGCTTGGTGCTTTCTTAATTGTGAAGCTCTTCCTGGCCTGTGCACCTTCTTGGCTGAGCTACAGGTTTTCTACAGTCTCTGAATCAATTAGGGATCCCTTTGCTTATGGGTGAGGGTTCATTACAGCACTCAGATTCAGAGAAGTGATACACCAGGTGCCACTAAGCCCTGCCTTGGGCAATGGTGTGTTTTACTAGCAGTGATGTGCCAAGATACATGTAATTCATTCCGAATAGAAAAATTAAAACCTGTTTACTCAGAAAGACATACGGCAACATTACGTCTTCAGAAGAAATTTCAAAAGTTCACTGGGTTGCAGACTATGAACTGAGTGGATTATCTTTTGTAAATTGCTTGAGTTGGGTCTGAGATAGAAGCATCTTTTATGATGAAGGCTCTTTTCTGAAGCACAAGTGAAATGAGGTGTTTCTGATGATTGCATGCTGCTAATATTTTTGCACTTACCGAAGTGGTTGTAGGGCTCTTGAAATCAGTGGAGTAGCCAAACTAATGCACATAGCCTTCTCTGTACAAGGATCTCTGAGTAGACTAACTGAATATAGCTCTGAATTTCACTGTGTGTACCAAGGAAATGGATTTCTAACAGTGATGATTTCAACAAACTGTTTAAGAATGGGGGAGAAAAGCAGAGCTTGGTCAATTTGAGTGTTTTAAAATTGAGATGATCTCCCCGTAAGGAGAAGGCACTATGGTGGCAAGGGTAAGATAAACCAGGTCCTGGAGTTCACATTGTAAAGTGCATTGCTATAATTTTTTTAAAAATATTTCTTACATTTAAAAAAAGGGGAGGTTTGCTCCTCCCTGTAATTGGTATATGATCAAGTGGTATCACACCAGTATGTGATTAACTACCAGGTAACAGTTGGTTTCACATCTGTAACTCTTACTCCTGACTGCTAATCAAGGCCGCCTACCCAGGTTTCAACTGCTAGCAAAAGAATTGTCAGCGGAAAGTAGCTGATTTCAACACACAGTAAACAAGCTGTAGCAAAGCAGGCTTCTTTGTGGCTTGATCACAGCTGTATTTGTGTATTATTTTACTGATTTTTCTTCAGTAGAAGAGAGATGATTGTTCAATTCAGCATAAAATCACACAAATAACAAAAAAGGACATCAGATCATTCACCAGTCGTGAGGGGGTCCTTACCTTTATCAAGGTTCAGCTTTGTTTTACAGCAGCTCACAGTTCTTGTGATACATTGAACAAATGTTTATTTCTCTTCAAGATGGAAGAAAAGGGATCAAACCCCCACCCTCCATTCAACCTCTTCACTTTGTTGTAGAACAGTGCTTTAATTGTAAGGGTTTGGCTTGGTTTGTTTTCCCCCAGCATAACGGATGCTCTTATGTTACGTCCCCATACCCTGTACAAACAACAGCAATGTTTCATGCTGTTTCAAACTGAGAGATGGCTTTGCTCCTAACAGAGAAGACTAATTGTGACCGGAATAAAATATTTGTGATCACTAATATCCTATAGTGTTAAAAGTTACACTGATTTTTTTGAAGAACATATATAGCCATAACGATAAGTGGTATTAATAGAGGATGTATCAGGGATCTGATTTTTATAATTATCTTAATGCAATACAAGTCTCTCCTAAATCACAATTCACTGAGGACACGAGGCTCTAAGAAATTTTACTAGGTCTCATTCTGATGGTAGAAAAGGAAGATAAAACATCAAGTGTCGTATGAAAAAGTTTCAGAACACAAGGTCATTTTAAGTCATACTTTCTTTTTTTTTTAAAAGAACTGTCTTTTCTCAGCTTTGATATTTTTTTCAGAAATGTCGTTTCTTTTAAACCTTGTCATTAAAGAAGGTTTTCTCTTTAAAGTGTATTATCAAAGAGTGCAGAAATTGCAAGTTATTGAAACTAAAATGCACGATCGGTTTTAAGTCCACCAACTAAAGCCCACTTAAGATTAGATGTGCTCTTCTGCTGGCAGCTTCTTTGATAAAGCCAGTGAAAGATACACACTTGGTCAGTTCAAGCCAGGAAAAGAAGATAATTAAGTAAAACTTTTTCCCTACATTTGAAATTACTTGTATAGATGATAAGCATTGAGGAAGCTGATTATGGGTCCAATAGTGCAAATGTGATCCCACATGAGAGAGAGCAGATAACCTGTGTAACGTTTTGTAGCATCCAGCTCTTACAGAGCAGTGACACAGTTGTTATATGTGAAGTTTGAGAATTAGAAATAATATATGAGCCAGACCACGAGGTCTGTACTTCAAAATGTCATTTATTTACCATTTGTTGCCCCAATGTGATCAATGTCTTTCATTATAATGAACTATCAAAACATAAAGGAGTGCAGGTCTTGTGTAGTGTATTTGCTTTACCATTTGTGAGTGTTTCGGTCCCCCTCTATCTTTTGATGCAAGTTTTAGCCTATAAACTGCTAGGCTTGTTTACCAGTGTCTGGGTGCATTTCTTCCTTCCAGGGGACACTGCTAAGATATGGGGAATGGAAGATTTTTTGTGACTTCCCATAAGTCTGTTATTCACAGCAAAGGAACTTAAATTTTCATTTGACACGTTTACACTCAAATTTTATATTACCTTATCAAATAATATTAATCTTTGAAATAGTCAAAGGGATATTAATAATCAGGTGGTGGAAAACCATCATACAGACCAATGTATTTCTACCAACAGCCATTAATGAATCAATCTCTAGCCATAAGTGCTGCATTGTACACTATGACAGCACACGATGATTAGTAGTTTAGCCACTGGCATTAGAGGATTGGGGCCTTGTTTTTAACTCTCTTAGGCTTGGTCTAAACTTACCCCAGCGATTCGGCGGCAGATGACGGGAGTTACGCAAACTACGCAGAAAACTTGCGTAACTCCCGTCAAGTGCTGTGCTTCTCTTCTGCACTCCGCCTTCACTGCACTGCGCCGGCAGGAACTGCGTTCCCATCAACGCAGCGCTATGTCACTTGCAGGGGTGGATTAATAGCGTCGACTTCTGGATCGACTGAGCGGGTCTTCACTGACTGCTCAGTCAATCCAGATAAGTTGATCTGATGGCGGCGTCAGTGTAGACATAGCCTCACTCTAGTGTAAATCAGAAGCAACTCTTGAAGTGAGTGGAGCTACACTGGCATTAAAATGGTGTAAGTGTAAACTGTATCATAGTCAGGCCTGAGGCCTTTTTTAGCATTATAAACTGCTTAGTCTTCCCGCCTCTCTGCTTCCCAAAAATCTATTGAACTTATTACTGCTGGTAGTATCAGGAGTTTGTGTTCTTACAGACCAATATGTATTTAACATTAAGACTGGGATTTTCAAAGAGACCTAAGAGAGTTGAGTGTCCAGTCCACATTGATGTGGGATTTGGACACTTGAAAATGCTAGCCTAAAACAATATCTCTGTATAGAAAAAGGCCTTGTCTTCAGCTGACTCATCATTATTCCAGGGGTTGTAGATGCCTATAGTTTAGTAGGTGGGGAAGAATATAAATTTAAAATAGGAGCTGATACATCAGAATCTACATGAAAGATTTGTATTATCGTACAGGACTAAAACCAAGTAAATATACATGTCCATTCTCATGGAATGAGTTAAGTAATAGAATAGTTATGTCTCACACTTGGTAGATAAGTTAAACTTGCAACATTTTTAACTTACTGGCTTTTATTTCTCAGATTTGCTCACTTAGGACCAAACTCTGCTCCCACTGAATTTGGTACAAAACTACCACTTCTTCAATGGGAGCCAGATTTAGGGTCACTCAAGTAAAACTGCCACTGAATTCAAATTAGTTTTGCCTAAGAAAATATTTCAAGATCCCGACCAAGGAAGAAATTCTGGCTCCTCTCAATTCATTGAGAGTTTTATCATGAACTTCAATGGAACCAGGATTTCACCCCATGTTGGTTAATCTGGGACCAGTTTAATCTCTTTTGATATCCACCCTCCTTTCTTCTCCTCTCTTTCTCTCATTCCCTTTCCGACATAATTGGAAGTGTCCTACAACTGTAAATGACTTTGGACAGTGGAATTTTGATTGTTACTTTTATGCCAGGTTCTTTCATTTAATTAGTGGGGAAATCCAAGATACACAGAGGGTATTAGTGAAATTAGATATACTCCTAAACATCATGTTTCCTGCAGAAGTGTGCCTTAGTCAAGCCATCTAGAAGAGGATTCCTAATTCTATAAGAAATCTCTCGTTTGAGAAAGTGATCCTGAGCCTAGAGAGAATATTACTTTTAATATCTTTGTCTTTTACCATTGAGCAATGCAATAGGATCAGAGCTCCCTGATATTATGAATAAGCCATATTTAATTAGGCTTATTTTATTGACCTTTACCTTTTATAAGGAAAAAAAATTAGTTTGGAGACAGTGGATTACTGTCAAAGTAATCCTTCCTTTTTTTTTTTTTTTTTTTTTTTAAAGAAACTGTATTCCTCTCCACCACTGCTTCAACAGGCGGGACATCCTCTGCCCAGTAAAATGCACTGGGTTATGGCAAAGTGTGCTCTAATACATAAAATCAACAACTCCACACAGTAGCTACATTGCACATATCCACTCTTGCATCTCAAGGGCCGCCAACTCTTTACGCCAAATAGAGTTCCAAGGAAATCATTCAAGATTTTCATTAGGGTAAAGTTTTTGTACTACAATCCTTTTATTGCCTTTGGAGCTACAGAGACTAAGAATTCTAAACAGCACAGTAACTGAGCTGATTGATGGTTATTTTGTTGGGCAAGAGCTTGTCCCAACTGAAGACCCATAAGAGTTTTAATATGAACTTCAATGGACGAAGGAGCAAAACCTACAACACACAAATTGGACTGCATAACTGACCAGTTTGTTTTCTCAGCACTGAAACCTTCATTATCTCTGCATAAAATGGCATAAAGTTGCTTTCTTCAAATGGGCTTTCTGGAACAAGGAAATAGACCAGAAGGTTTATAAGAGATTGACTGAGAGGATTCTTGTTTGTTGGAAAGTTAATGGGCCCATTTTTATTTCATGAACACAAGCCATCAAAAAAGTTGGAGCCTGAATCTTTATTAGGGCTCCATTTAATTGTATTCAGGAATATCCTTACATCTTCTGGAATCTATTTGGGACATTCACTTGTCTTCTACTAATTTGCTTCATTGGTGTTGAATGAGTTGACTTGTTTCAATACAGATGTGGATCATTCATTGGAAACTCTGATTCTAAACAGGTCTCCCTGAAATAAACACATAAGACTGGGTTCCCATCTCCACACACACCCCAGTATAGTAAATGGCCCTTCACTTTTCCAAAAGTGGTTTTAGAGGAAGGGATCATCTTGTGTTTAAGACACAGAATTGGAAGAGCAGAATTCTGTTCCTAACTGCTCTAGACTCAGTAGGCAAGTTGTTTAAATGGGATGAGAACAGTTGCTTTTTCCAAGAGAGTGTGAGGGTAAAGTAATGTTTATAAAGCACAATGAGATCTTCAGATAGAAAGAGGATGGAACTGCTAAATTATACGTGTGTGTACTTATATATGTAAATAAATTATCATAGTCACTGCTGCTATCCCAAGCTCTGGGTGCATAAAGAATGTAATACTGTGCTTTCAAAGATTACAAACTCCTTTTGTGTGACCCAGTGCCAACATTAAAGTGCTCCACAGCCCACAAAACCTGAGATGTCCCTTCCCCCATCACACCTCCCCTTATTCCTCTCCTAACACAGTAGATTTTTAGACAGGTTTTGCAATGTGCTCTAAAGGGGGAAAGTAAGTTCCAGGAGGGGCTCTCCATTAGGAATGCTTTGCACCCCAGACTAATAGAGGGATCTCATGGATCAGTAACTAATTTAAAAATAGAAAACAAAGGAAGGAATAAATGGTCAGTTTTCCTGGAGGTCCGAGGTAAATAGCGATGTCACCCAAGGATCTGTGCTGGGACCAGTGCTGTTCACCATTCATAACGTAAATGGAAAAATGGAAATAGTGAAGTGGCAAAGTTTGCAGTTGATACAAAATTACTCAAGATAGCTGATTGTGAAGCATTACAAAGGGATCTCCCAAAACTAGGTGACTGAGCAACAAAATGGCAAATGAAATTCAATGCTGATAAATGCAAGATAATGAACATTGGAAAACATAATCCCAAATATACGTACAAAAGGATAGGGTCTAAATTAGCTGTTACAATTCAAGAAAGTCATTGTGGCTAGTTCTCTGAAAACGGCTGCTCAATGTGCAGCAGCCACTAAAGCTAAGAGAATGTTCGGAACCATTAGCAAAGGGGTAGATGTTAAAGCAGAAAATATCATAATGCCACCATACAAATCCATGGTACACCCACACCTTGAATACTGGGTGCAGTTCTGGTTGCCCCATCTCAAAAAAGAGACACTCAAATTGGAAAAAGTACAGAGATGGGCACCAAGAATGATTAGGTACATGGAACAGCTTCCATATCATGAGAGAGTGAAAAGATTGGGACTGCTCATTTTAGAAAAGAGAGAGCTTAGCGGGGATATGGTAAAGGTCTATAAATTCCTGAGTGTTGTGGAGAAAGCAAAGAGGGGAGTGTTATGTGAAGGGGTAAATAACAGGAGCCAGGGGTCACCCAATTAAATTAATCGTCAGCATGTTTAAAACAAACATAAGGAAGCATTTCTTCACACAAGTCTACCTGCGGAACTCGTTTCTAGGGGAAGCTGTGAAGGCCAAAAATATAACTGTGTTAAAAAAGAGAATTAGATAAATACCTGGAGCACAGGTCCATCAGCGGCTATTAGCCAAGTTGGTCAGGGACACAATCTCATGTTCTCGGTGTCCCTAAACCTCTGACATCCGGAAGCTGCAACTGGATGACAGGCTGAATCACTCGATGAATTGCCCTGTCTGTTCAATCCCTCTGAAACATCTCACGCTGGCCACTGTCAGAAGACCCAATGCTAGGCTAGATGGACTATTGTGGCCATCCCAGTATGGCCATTCTGTTCTTCCTGTTCCCCTGAGCTCAATCACCTGTTCACTTTAGCAATAAATACACTTGCATGAAGGCTACTGCGAAGAAGTTTGGGGAGATAGTGAGGAGCTGTTGCCCTTATTGTTTCTGTCTGTTTCTTTATTCCAGAGAAACCCTGGGCTGGAATCGCAGGGGAGCTGCAGGTCAGGACAGCATCAGCATTGTCACATGAGGGCTCGGGCCTGGAATAGCAGAGGGAATTGTGGGCTGGGATCGAGCTGCACTGGTGGAATTGAGTGAGGAACCTTGAATCGTAATTTCCTAAATACTGTGCTTGGTTCTAATCAATATTACTCGTCAGTTAATAGAAGGGGGTTGTCCAGTCATTAGGGAGCTTACCTAGGACTTGGAAAATCTGGATTCTGACACAGAATTGCTGTGTGACCATGGGCAAGTCATAATCTCTCTGTGGCTCAGGTCCCCCTCTGTCCATTGGGGATAATAGTAGTGCCCCACCTCACAGGGGAGTTGAAGATGTTCCCACCTGTGTTCAGCTACCTTAAATAGATGTTTTCATAAACACCAAACCGACGCCATGCGATTTTTAAAACCCTCCCAACTGAATGCATGAAGCAAATCTACAGACAAATATGTCAGCTAAATGCCTTCTTCATGTCTTTTAAGTGTTCTCAACCCCAAAGGAGCTGCGTTGCCAAATCATTTACCTACAGAATGGCTTGTTACATTTACATTGCTAGAAACTTGTTCATCAGGTGGCTCATTAAAGAATAAAGGTCACTGAGGACACAGTATCTAAAGCAGATAAAACACTCAGGCTATGTCCGCACTGTATTTTCGAACCGGCACCAGTGAGTCTCCGAGCTCCAGTCTACAGCCTAAAGGCCTTGTCCACACTGGCACTTATTCCGGCAAAACGTTTGGAGCTCAGGTTTGAAAAAAAACAACCCCTAAGCGAGATAAGATTTGCTGGCATAATTGCTAGTTTGGACAGCGCTATGGTGGCAGGAAACGCTCTCCTACCGACACAGGAGAGCGTCCCCTGCCGATATAGCTACCGCCGCCTGTTTGAGTGGTTTTATTATGTCTTTATTATTAAAGAGAGCTCTCCCGCCATATAATGCAGCTACACAAGCGCTCATACCTACAAAGCTTTTGTCGCTTTTTTCACAGCTCTGAGCGACAAAATTTTGCTGGCATCCGTGCTAGTGTAGACAAGTGCCTGACGCTCACACTATGGCACTTAAAACAGCTGTATAGATGTTCAGGCTCAGCCTCTGAAACCCAGGGAAGGGATGGGTCAGTAGGACCTGGGTTTTGAGACTTCCCTGCCACGAGTTTTCAGTGTAGCCAGACGCTCAGAAAGCTCCACTTCCTGATCATGTATTTCATCGAACATGATTGCCTGTAATAGCGTAAAAGTGTCAGTAATCGGGGTTAAGGGGTTAGTATTCTAGTGTCACAACCCCTGTTAGACAGTTATATAGTTGCAATGGCAGCACTAGTTCAAAGCAGTTATGGGTCAATTTAAAAAAGTTCTAAGACTGACTTCAAAGGTTTCACCAAAGCTTATGTGAATTTATCCAAACCCCACATGATTTCTAAATCCGAGTGGAAATTTCACAAAATCAGGCTTTTCTGAATGAAACACCATCCCGTGTGTGCCTAGGCCAGGAATAATGAAAGTCCAGTCTGCCATTTTCTCACCTGGCATGTTAGTAGAGTCAATTCTGAGCAACATCAGTCTGAAGTTCTGTGACGCTGAGCACAAAGCATCAAAAATCCAGCACCAGTTAGGATGCAAACTAGACGGACAGTCCTGCACAACTCAAGATTCCCCAAGAAGAAACAGAAGTTACCGAAAGATTAAATGAAATGCTCCACTCCAGCTACGAGGTAATGAGGTGGTAAAAGCATGTACAAAGGGCACTCAATCAGTGGCCGAATTAGAGAGACACACCTCGTTGTCAGGTAATTGTGCAGTGCCTGCTTTTCCTCTTCTTTTAAGTCCAATTAACAATATGAAAGTCATGAGGTGGGTCTCATTAGCCAGACAGGAAAGCTCACCACAAAGATTAAGATTTTACATAGGAGCCAGCAGAACAAGCCTGGCACCACTGTTAACCTGAGTCTTTTGGAAAACCCCAAGGAAATGATTTTGAAGTTACAGTTCTCCACTGATAGTGCAGTCACCAATTTGCAAAATATCCAGGGAAGCCAAATTAATCAACCATTTTTGCAAACTATCCCTAGGGGCAGTTCTGCTAATAACCCTGATGCCAGTTTGCATTCTTTTACTCTGCTTGCTAAGACGTTTTTAATAATTCATCCCATTGAGTAATATATCGACAGAGAGGCTAGAAGTGTCCCTTGCCCTGCAGAACTCTATGGAGTGAAAGTTTTGATTTCATTTTCTTTCTTTCTCTCCCCTATCTCTTCTGATTTGAGGCAGGGTAGAGGAAGACACTTGTATCCCAGGATTTACCATTTCACTCCCTTTTCTCACCATCATATCTCTTGTTTTTATCTTACCTGTTTTTGGCAACATGGCACACTAGGGGCCTGATCCAAAATCGTGTGAAGTCAATGAGAAGTCAACTTTCCATTGACCTAAATGGACTTTGGATCAGGCTCCAGGAACTCTATTTGGATTGGGAAGAAAATTCGTAATGGGGGAGAGTCCAGTTTATTGAAGAAGTCCGTTCCATAGGAGGGGCTATGCTAATGAAGGGGTTGGATTACTGCCACATTTAGTAAATTCTGAGCCTAATAGTGGCCAGTTGTGAAGAGCTCTGGAACAGAGGAGCAGGAGACAATTGGTTTTGTCTACACTCCAAATGCTTTGCTGGTATAACTATACCTTTAGAGCCCCCTAGTGTAGACGCAGCTTACGCCAACAGACTGAGTTTTTCCGTATAATAGTAACACCTCTTCCCCAAACAACATTAGCTATGCTGACAGAATCACTCTTTTCCAGCAGCATCACGGTGGCTACCCTGGGAGTTTTGCCAACATAGCTGTGTCCGCTGGAGGTGTGGTTTTTTCACATCCCTCACTGACATAGCTATGCCAACAAATCATCATAATGTAGACTGCTTATAACCATCATTTTAAGTTTAAAACGTCCCCTCTCCTGGAGAACGATTTCCAGTGAATGAGACTGATCTCTTGTCAAAAGTCTTGTTAGAATGTTACAGCCCCAGGACTGTGTGGGCTTTGCAGCTGCACATCCTGGATGTACCGTGCAATTTCCCTTATTGTCCTCTTTGTTTGATTTCATTCTCACTTGCATGCTGTGACCACATTCTGTCTTGAAAGTCAGACGAGCGCTGTGTGTTTGCGTCAAGAGACTGGAACCAGGAATCTTATTTACAGCCCTCCACTACTCATTGAACAAGGCCAAGGTGATGCTGCGGTTTCCTTCGTTCCAGTCCGATCATTTCACCATTCACTCCAAAGAAGAAAAGCCAGTTCACTGAAACTTAGTTCAATGTCATCTATTTTGCTCCAGTGTTCCTCAAATCTAGCCTGCTTTCCGTTCTAAGCACATGAGCCTCTCATGCTCTTGTGAAATTAGATTTTCAAACATAGATAGTAGGTAAATCCTTCTGGCTGGTATCAGAACACACACCCCTATAATAACACTGCCTTCTTTTTAGCTGGGAGTCAACATATGCCCCATAGTGGACACCTTTTTATGGCTGCATTTAAACAGCATTAAAACCAGGTGCCCAAAAAGAATTAAAAAAAAAAAACACTCAAAAGAGAAACTGCTATGGAACAATATAAACAGCTCCTTCTGCTGTAACATATGTTACAGGCATGCCTGGCTGGTCCAGTCCCTGCTGGGCAAGTATCCATAGTATCACAGAACCATCACCACCGTCAGCACAAACCAGCCCATCTGTTACTGAAATCTCAACTCGGCGCATGGGGATCTGAATGCGTCATTGAAACTGAGCTACGTTCGGAGCCACGGAGCAGGACAGTGGGAGGCAGCTTACCCTGCCCCCTCCATGCTGTGCCTTCTCCTGGATAAAGAGAAGACTTCAGTCTCTAAGGCCATGAGATCATAATGGGGACTAACTGTTGGGTAGTCTGGAAACAAAAGGTAGCATGAATTGAATCTAATGGCACCTTTGGCCCCCACTGCAGCAAAGCACTTATCCACATGCTTAACCTTAAGCCTGTGCAGAAATCCATCCCTGTTCGGCAAAGCAGTTAGTTATGTGCTGAAGGCTTTGCTGAATCAAGACCTTAGAGGGGGTCTGAACCTAGAGCCTGTCTATACTCCCAGTGGATTGAACGGCAGTCGATGAGAGAGAGACAAGCTACACAGAGCAGTTTGTGTATCTCCGATTGACTTACTAACTTCTACTGACCACGGGGTGCTCACTGCACTGTGCCAACGGGAGGAATGCCCTCCGGTCGAGACAGCGTTACTCTTCTTGTGGGGGTGGATTAACGGCATCAGCTTCTGGGATTGGTTGAGTGGGTCTCTGCTGCCGCTCAGTCGATCCCGCGGAATCCATCCTGCACTGCTGCCAGCAATGTAGACATATCCTTGCTCTGAATTTCATGGCTGACACTCTGCCTTTATAACAGGATAAACCAGAGCCTGGATAGGCCCCAACATTTCTCACTCAAAGATAAGTGAATCCCTCTTCCAATAACCACATTCTGCATGTCTATAGCACCTTTCCTCCCGCCCCCTCGAGAGATCCTAAAGCACGTCACAAACTAGATACATATACAGCCATTGCAATATAGCCAGCCACGTGTTGGCCTGGCATATACGTGTCATGGGTGTCACCAACTCTAGGCTAATGCTTTACTTCGGTTTACAGATGAGGGACCGCTCCCCAAAGGTCTCATCTGTTCTACATGTGATGCAGTGTTGGGATGCCCAATGTACTCTCACAACTGAGACCCAATCCTGCATCCAGTCAAATGGGAGGCCATGCAGGTTGGAGCAACCTTGCTCACAGGTGTCTTGATAGGACTGGATTCATGGTTTGGTTTTGCCTTTATGTTGATGGGCTCAAACTGTATTTCACTTTTTATAGGGAACCAATACAGGCTGTAGCACGTCTTCCCTAGCCTACCTATTGTAGGGTTTGGACACATCTCTGCAGGCAACGCCAAACCATGCTATAAGTTTGATGCGCATAATCTTGTAATGTGCAGCCCAAAACAGTTACAACGATAATATAGATGGGACCACTGAGGTGGACTCGCACACAGTGTTAAGCAGATTGACTAAATCTGTCACTGCCTGGCACTTTAACCGTACTGAAAAGATCCAACCGACTAGCAAGTTGGCATGATGCCATCTTAACAGATGGGCTTGAACAGCCAGATACCATGTGTGAGCATCAGATGTGTTTGTTAAGGCAGGATTCCCATCTGGAACTGTCCAAATGGCTGCCCACCCTAAGCTGACATGCCTAAGGGTACAGGGTTGTGCTGTCCCTAATTCATCTCTGAGCTGGATTGCGTTTCAGACTTAGAAACCAGCTCCTTCAGCAGGGGAAGGAAAGTTCTTTCATCTGGTTGAGTCTCTGAAAGGTGCCGCTATTTACTGAAAAGTATTCTCTTGGTTATTATTCTATTAGAGCAGGATGAGAACTGCTGGGGGATTTGGAGCTGTAGGGCCCCTGCCTCATGTTGCTGCTGTTGTAGAAGATACTGATTTTCAGCCAGATGGTCATTGTGTGGAGCAAGGTTGAGAAATGCCAAACTGAAATAGAAAATCTTATTTTGAAATGCAAGGAGTAGGAGCTTTCAGAATGCTGGGTGCAGAACAGACTGGAAGTACAGATCTTTAACTTATAATAGTCTCTCAGTAATTTAGAATGGTAGCCTGAATTTCATGTATATAAAGACAGTGAAATTACTCCCCCGCCCTGCCCCCAGTGAAGTGGTGGAAGCTTAGATTCATAGATTTTTTGAGCCAAGAAGGGATCACTGTGAACATCTAGTCTGACCGCCTGCATAACACAGGGCATAGAACGTTCCTGAATTAATTCCTGCTTCAAGTCCAATATCTGTAGTTGAAGAAACGTGTATGTTTTAGAAAAAATATCAAATCTTGATTTTAGAATTGCCAGTGATGGAGAATCCACCACAACTTCTGCTAAGTTGTTCCAATGCTTAATTACCCTCATGGTTGAAAATTTGCACCTTATTTTTAATCTGAATTTGTCTAGCTTTCAACTTCCAGCCATTGGATCCTGTTATGTCTCTGTCTTCTAGATTAAAGAGCCCTGTACTGTCAAATTTCTGTTCCCGTTGTAGATTATCAGCTGTGATCAAATCATCCCTTAACCTTCCCTTTGATAAACTAAATAGAATGAGCTCATTGAGCATCTCACTGTATCAGACATGCTTTCCAATTTTGTTTAATTATATTTGTGGTCCTTCTCTGAACTCTTTCTGTTTTTCAACATCCTTCTTGCATTGTAGACATCAGATCTGGCCACAGAATTCCAGGAGCAGTCAAACTAGTGTCAAATACAGAGGTAATATAACTTCTCAACTCGTATTCAATATTCCCATATATGCGTTCAAAGATCACATTAGCCCTTTTAGTCGCATCATCACATTGAGAATGGAATTCATGTTCAGCTGATTATCCACTAAGGTCCCCCCACAAGTCTTTTTCAGTCATTGTTTCCCAGGATAGAGTTCCCCATTCTGTTGGTATAGCCTACATTCTTTGTTCCTAGATGTATGACCTTACATTTGGCCATATTGAGACACACATTGTTCACTTGCGCCCAACTTACCAAGTGACCCCTGTTGCACTGTATCCATGACCTGTCTTCTTCATTATTTACCTCTCCCCCACTCTTTGAGTAATCCACAAACTTTGAATGATTGTTTTCTTCCAGGTCATTAATAAAAATATTAATAGCGTAAGCCCAAAAACCAAGCCCAGCAGGATCCCACTGGAAATGCACTTGCTTGATGACAATTCCCCATTTACAGTTGCATTTTGATATATCTCTGTCGTTTTAAAGTAATTTAATATGTACCATATAGATTGTATTTTATTCTAGTTTTTTAGTCCAAAAGTCATTCAGTACCAAATCAAAAGCTTTACAGAAGTCTTAATTTATTATATCAACAGCATTACTTTTAACAACCAAATTTGTAATCTCACCAAAAGATGATATAAAATTAGTTTGACAAGATCTGTTTTCCACAAACCCATGCTGATTGCATTAATTATATTACCTTCCTTTAAACATTAATTCATGGAGACCCGTATCAGCCATTTCATTATTTTTCCTTGATCAAATTTGGGCTGAGAGGCCTAAACCTAAACCACTCAACCTGTTTACTTTTTTAAAATATTGGCACGTTAGCTTTCTTCTACTCCTCTGGAACTTGCCTAGCATTCCAAGACTAATTAAAATTCAACATTAGTCGTCCACAGACCTCCTCAGCCAGCTCTTTGGGTGCAAATTATCTGGATCTGCTGATTTATAGATGACTAACTTTAGTAGCTGCTGTTTTGTATCCTCCTTAGGTCAGGTCTACACCACCACTTGCATCAGGATAATTATGTCACTCAGAATATGAATCCACACTCCTGAGCAACGCACTTATACTGACCTAACCCCTGGTGCAGACAATGCTATGCTGACGGGGGGGTTTCTCTGCCTCTTGTGGAGATGTATTAACCTCCCTTTGGCATAGTAACATCTTCACTGAAGCACGACAGCAACAGAGCTGCACTAGTGCAGCGTTGACCTGCCCTTAGTTACTGTTGGAATAGAAAGTATTTCATTGTCATCACATGATATGAATACATCATCTGGCTTTTCCCCCACGTATGTAATAGAAATGTCTACTGAACACTTCCTTTCTGCGTTGTTATTATCCATTTCCATCTAGTAATGGATCAATACTATTAAGGTTCTTTTTGTTACTCATATACTGTCTTGTGTTCCTCTCCTTCCCTTGTCAATTTTCATCTTCTAATTTATATGCTATCAACTTCCCTTTTGTGTGTGTGTGTGTAATTTATTTATTGCTGCTTTCACATGCAGCCTAACGTGGGCTGTTTTTTACCAGTGTAACCTTCTTTCTAGATTGTGAAATTATTGCTTTTTGGGTATCCAGTGAAATGTTCCTAAACACTTCCCAATTATCATTCACATTTTCTACTTTAGATTCTTTCTCCCAGCTGATCTGTCTCATAGCTGTTTTCAGCTTTGGCCTTTTTAAAGCATGAAGCATATATGTTATTCCATTGCTCAGAACAACTAAAACTAGATTAGAGATCATACTATAAAACATACTGTAGGGGAAGAATCTCTCTCAGGGACTAGTCCCAAGTCTGGTGACTGCTTCCATGGTGTCAACCCAAAAACTGTGGTTAAAATATTCTTGAAATCACCTTCCATTGTAAATGTCAGCGATGGGACTCCCTGCAATTCCTTCTCTTGTTTATGCTCTGAAAGGTCACAGCCTTTGACCTTGCACCCAACCTGGCTTTGTAACAGTGAATTCTTTCAGAGAGAGGGTATTGTTTACCAGTCAGTCAAGCTAAAGCCTTTCCCCTACCCAGTGTGCATTTGAAGCAATTCGAAACAGCTACAGGTTTTGGTGCTTGTTGGGTACTTTGAGCTCTCAGATTTGAATGCCCTAAGGCCTCTTTGATTGAACCTCTTCGCAACTTAATGTTCTCCCGCAAATCCAAACACCTTGAGAAATTGAGTTTAAGTCTGAATGGTGAGATAGGTTTTGTGTATTTGTATCTGTTACCCAGCAGCTGGATTGTGCTTGTTATGTTTTAGAACTGGAGACGGGACTGAGCCCAGGTGTGAATTCTCCTGAACTTTTGGCCCCAGTTCCACCAAGTACCTAGGCAAGTGATTTGTGGGGAATGGAATCTAGATCTGAATTTCATGACTGACCTTGTGCCTCTCCAATGGAATAAGCAGAACTCCTGAATCTTAAGCCACAAAGGGCTTTCAGAATCTGGATCCAGATCCAAATTTTATACTTCAGTCTGATCTCTACTTCATAGTATTTTGCCTGATGTTGAATAGATAGAAGAAAACTGTGTCTTAAGGCCAGGAATTTCCGTAATTGGGCTTTTGATGTTTCAGTTAGTTTTTTTGATTCCTAGCCACAGAAAAGTATTTTTGTTTAAGGTGAGAATGTAGAGTTCAATGAGAGTGCAATGATGGAACTGAGTATTTGTAAAGACAATGCAACCACTAGATCCCTCTGCTTTGGTTCTTAAAAGTTCATATAAACTACAGAGATCCACAGAGATAAGACCAATAACCATGCCATACCATGCAAGCTGCTCTTTACTAGCAATTCTCAGGGGCTACCCCACGGTAGTCTTTTTTTAGGAAAAACAAACCACTATAAGTATATCCGAGAACCACAGCTGCAAGCTGGTAGATACTAAGGCTAAAACACGATTCTCTGACATGACTACAATTTTTATTTTATTTATTTGTTGTCCAAACAGACAAGAGTCGCCTACATTCCATCATGTTGCTCACACCCACATTTCACACCCATGGTTATTTCTGTAGTGTAGACAGCAGGTATGTTTTCATAAGTACCTTTGTCCCATTGACTTTCAATGAGAGTTAGGCTCCTAAGTCGCTTGTGAAAATTGGACTTCGATGCTTTTAATAATTTTATCCCAGGCCTTAAAGGATGTCGCTATTAACCATCTGTCAACCTGGTTGCACTGAGATGTGTTTCTTCCCATGCTGCTGCCACAGCTACGAAGGAAATGTGGTTTAAAGAACTCTTTCCAAACAATATTATAACAAAATTTTCATCTGTACTAAACACAGCTACAAACATGTTATAGCCATGTCCAGAAAGTTCGCTGGAACTCTGTACAGGGAAGAGTCGATAGGTGAAGTGCTTAAGCTGGAGGGGTCATGATCACCCTGCCTGACCCATATTACTTAAGGGGAGCAGAGTCCCAACTAGATCCTGCCCAGATGGGAGAAGGGTGCTGGGGGTCTGCGGTATGGGAAAGGTTGAGATCCACTGGTGTATAGTGCAATCCAGAAGCCCTGACCCACAATGTATTAGCGTAAAAATTAGCAACATCCTTCTGGGCTTATATGGCACATTCTAGCTGGAACTTTTCCTGGACCCTCGAGAGGCACGGTCTACGAGCTCTGTCTTGAGAGATCATCTCCTCAGATTATGTTTGTGGCATGGAGAATGGGCTGCTAGTGCTTTGAAATGTCTGTTTCCAAAACCAGATCTGCATTTCCACTAGATGCCAAGAGGCATGAGCCGTAGGAGGTTATCCTACACCTCACACAGCACAGGCCGGGACTTGAGCAACGGGTTTGTCGGCATCTCTTTATTGTGGCTCAAAGTCTAGCCCCATCCAGGCCGCAGATAAAGGGGTCACATGGCAGATAACATATCTAGGATGGGGGCTAGCAAATTATTAGCCATCCACACAAAGTTTGGGGCCAAAAATGGTTCCTTCTTTGGGAGCAGCCATCTGTATATTGAAGATGTGGCCTGCATCACTCACATCAGGGAGTGGGGATGGTGTTTCGGTACAGCTGCCAGCAGGGACCACCAGGCAGTTGGAAGCGATGGTGAGATCCTGGACCTTCCATACGGATGCTCCTGTCCTCTGAGGGTCTCCTCAGTGCCATTTCGCTCTGAGGACATTTTAGCAAGTCAAATTCAATGTCTGCCCCCAGATGGGAGCAAGATCCTTCCCTCTCTGACAAAAGAAGGCTGGGTAAACTCAGCCTATGGAAACCGGTGGAGTTTCCTTGCCCGCCCCTGTCCGGGGGGTAGAGTGGGGCTCTGTGTAAGGGAAGCGTGTGGGTGGGCAGGGAGCATGCTTCATTGTAAATGAAAGTAGGGGAAGGGGAAGGGGAAACATTTCCACAGAAAGTGCTCAGCCTCTTACAGGATTAGGCCCTTAGTTTTCACTCAGGCCAGACCCTCAGGACTAAGGATTCTGGGATACCACCCTTGGATCTCAGGGGTTTGAGCTTGCTGTAGCGTTTCCTGGCCAGGGGCTTTTCCAGCGGGCAGCCTTAACACGCTGTGGGATTTCCCGGTGGCTTTTTTTTTTTTTTAATCCTCTGTACCACTGTGGGACTGGGAAGAGCCAATCAGAGACAGGCCTGATTCAAAGTCCAGGTGCCGACCAACTTGAACTCTGCAGCTTCCCGCAGTGAGGCAATTATTCCCTCAGACGTATTCATTGTTCTCATTACACCATGAACCGCAACTGAATTAAACATGCACTTACCACTATGCACCACAGCTGGCAGGGAAAACCCACAACTGTCACACAGGGCTGGATCCTGTTCCCACTCAATTCACGGCGTGGTTTCCCATGCACTTCAATGCAAACAGGAGCCAGGTCCACTGTACCTGATACTTTATCAGAGGGTCAAATCCCTGCTCTTGTTTACACCAGCATAGATCATATGTAACACCCACTTAGACCATTGGGATTTCTCTGGATTCCCACCATTGCAGCAGAGTCCAGAATCTGTCCCATAAACTGTCTTGGATATGCACAGTCCTAACTAACCATGATCGTTTGTGTCTTATAAATGGCATAACATGGTCAAATATTTACAACTGGGGAGACTGTTTCAAGTGTAATTTTAGTCTGGCATGACTAGATAAAGCGCATTGTATCCACAAGAACCATGACCTAATGGGTCAGCCCCTGTGTTAGAACATAAGAACTGCAGAAAGTTGACTTCACCATGTGCAATCTTATTATATGATGTGGAGTCTACATATGCCAGAGAGAAGCTATAATGGAAAACAAAGACCTCACCATTCAGCACCGTTATATACAGTTCTATGTAAATAATTAAATATCCTGACAGGTTAATTGTTGGCTTGGAATGTTTGAGTAAGAGGGTGTCTGCGGCGGGAGTTAGCAGAGCTCATGTTTTTAGGGACCGGTTCTAACCACCCCAAAACTCCCATGAACTTCAAGAAATGCAGGATCAGATCGGAGGGACGGATCCTCTCCTGGTATAAACCAGCATAGCGCTATTGAACACAGTAGAGCATTAATTGAGATTGATGGAGCTATGCTGATGTACACCAGTGGAGAATCTGGCCCTTAGCATCAGTGGCTAGCATTGGTGCTAGTGCCATGCTACAGAGCCTGGATTCCTTAACATGAGTTGCAAACTGCTGTATTCATTCTGTGGTGGAACGATAGGTAAACTGATACTTTTTTCTTCCAAGAAGCACAGAATTTTTCTTTTATTTTTTGTAAAACTCCTGTGTCCACAGAGCTTAGAAGAGAGCTGGAACAGTTCCTTAGCATGTTGGCAGATAAATTCCTTGATGGTACATGTTTTAAAAAGGGAACCTGGAAACTGTGGCTACCTTGGGGTATAATGTCAGGATTCACCAGACAGGATTACGGAAAGGGCTTTTCTTCTAAGTGCTGGAGCTGGAAGTTTGTCTGCATTTCTGTTCTGACTCTCCATCTCCAAGGTTTTTCCACTTCCTAAGAAGGATGCTACCCACAGAGCTATTCAGAGCAGTTAAATGAGAAAAGGGGTTAATAAAATAAATGCTAGGAAAAAAGTAAATAAGATTAGAGAGACTGATGTTTTGGCTGCGAGGCCTTCTTTGGGCAGGCGGAAGGGGGGAAACGAACACGATTTTTTTTCTATGATCCCAAAGAACTTCATGGCCAGACTGCCACCACTAATCCAATTTTCTCTCTTTAACAAGTATTTTATCAAAATCAACACCTTTTTCCCCCTTCTTTTCCCAGTTCTACACTGACATATCACTAGCTGTATTCTTAGAGGAATAGTCTCAGTTCAGGGCTTCAGCTGTGTAGCTTCCATTATGACTGTTATGAAGAGCTATTAAGGAGGTTTATTTAATTCAGGTCTGGGAGACCCCCTTAAGAACCCACCCATGAAAAAAAATTGGTTACATTTTTGACACCTGATTTTTTTTTTTTTTTTTTTTTTGCCTCAGAAGAGTGTCCTTTGGGAATCAGTGTAGCACAGTTTGGCTAAGGACCAGCTGGCACTTTCAGTGAAAAAAAAAAAGAGGGAGTAAATAGTCCACAAAGCAATTTTAGTATTAGTTATTATGAGCATGTTTTCCCTCATATTCAGGGATCCCCAAATACTTTACAGTCCCTAAACCTCACAACAGCCCTGCAAAGTAATATTATATCACCCCCTTTTAACAGATGGGAACACTAATGTTGAGTTTCCTACACGTACTCATTAATTCAATGGAATTACTCCTAAAGAATGGAAGTTTGGATCCAGGACAGTATCTCGATCCAGGACAGCATTTAAGCATGTGCTTAAGTACTTTTGTGAATTGGTGCCTAAATGAGTTGCCCAAAGTCACAGGCCCCGAGCCAAACGCCTTTGAAGTCAGTTGGATCAGTCCACAGAGGATCTATGGCAGAACGAGGAACATAACTCCTAACTCTGTTCTGTGCTCTGACTATTGGACCATCTTCCTTCCCTCCTGCACTCCTGGTAAGGCCAAAAGTACATTTTGATTCTCAGTGTATTAAACTTGAGGCTCTGTGTTCACTGTTAACAATGCAGCTTTTGTCATATCAAAGAGCTTTACAAACTCAAGGCCCAACTAAGTTAGTAATAGGAATTTGTCGTTGACTTCAATGGAAACTGGATCAAGCCCTGAAAGTGAAGCTACCAGCAGGATTACTTCACCCAAGTTTCTTGCCTTCATCCTTTATTAGAGCTGGTCGTGAACAGAAAATAGTTTTCCCATGAAGCCACTTCTGGGATGTGCTGCCATAGTCACATAAGCCTCTTGCTTCAAAGCTCCAGCTGGTACAAAAGGATGTAATTTATCAGTGATACCACATGGAGACAACAGTACTTGGTGACTGCTGTTTAATGGCAGTGCTGACTGGCAGCCTGCGTGTAGCGGACAGTGACATGGTGCGGGCATGAGAAGCACAGCACGGAGAAGACCAGGAGAAATACTACTGTCTGTTAACAGGACACATTGTTCCAGTGTCATCCGCAGAAGCCTGGGCTCTCACGCGTTCTAGCGTGGGGCATGGCAGGGTTCTCCTGTACGCCGGCACAAATCAGAGTGGAGGTGCCCTGTGGCCCTAAGTACTCTAAGCACTAAGTGGAAGCAGAGCCCAACCCCCTCATGCACTTCCTTTTTATTCTTCCCATGATGTGAACACAGCGCTTCGCTCTGCAGGTCATTCGAGGATTCACTCTTACCACCAGCCTGATTCCTGAGCCACCTGGCCGTGCGGAGGCGCGCACCTCACACTGCTAGTCACTGCATAATCTTGCAGGCATAGGTGCAACACTCCAGGTCTTCAGTGAGCAGCACTGATTCCAGAGAGGAGAAGACTCCCATCCGCCTGGAAAAGACATCATCAGTCAGCAAGAGCTGTGGCACCAGCAAACAGCAAGAATATTCCTCATCCCTCACCTCACTTCCTTGAGGAAGAAGCCAGTGGAAAGTGGGCAAGCTCAGCGATAGGACGCAGGACGTGCCAGGCTTCCACTGCCCCGGGTCTTGCATTCATCCTTTGGTAGAGCTGGTTAGAAACATGCCGAATGTTTTCCCGACTGGCCCCAGGCTTTCTGCAGATCCTGAGAACAGGGTGAGGGGTGAGGGTGCCTGAGAATGAATGCACCTTCCCTTCCTAATGGAGAGAACTAAGTAGCATCCCAAGCTCTTCACAAAAGGAGTGCAGGGACGAACATGTGACAAGTGATCAGTAATAGCTAATGTGGTCTGTAGCCTTGGACATTAGATCTTATCCCACTGGGAGAGGCAGGATGTGTCTCCGGAGGCTGGCTGGGATTATCCTCTGTTCTTTTACAACAAAGACAGACATCAGTGAAGAAAGATTCCGTTTAAACATCTCATCCAAATGACAGCGTCTCTGATGGATCAGATATCAGAACAAGGGCAACCTGAGAGTGGAAGGATCTGCCTGGATAAGTAAATGAAGACACTGTTCACAGAGCAATTTTAAAAAGTAAATTAGATACAAACCATAAAGAATGAGTGCAGGAGAAAATATTGCTTGTGAGCTTCGATAGATAACTTGGGGCTGAAAGGCTCTCCCGGCACCTGCCCTCTAGAACAGTTTTGGCAACTGAGTCAGTTCGGAAAGTCATGCTGTCAGTCTTGCACTCGCATTTATTTGTCCTAGGGGCAAGGATGTTGTGAACTGAGCCAGACTGACCCACTCTTAATGAGGGAAATGGATATTGTATTATGGGTGTGAAATGAAAGGGATTATTTCAGTGACAAGCACATGAGACAAATTGTAAGGATTTCTCTCTCCATCTCTTCCCCTTTTAAATCAAGTGGAGGAAGGAAAAAAAAGACATATCATGCTTTATGGAAAGTGTGGAGGAGGGGCTTGGGGAGCCATTAAGGCAAAACCCAGGAAAAGACCATTTATCTTGGGTGGGGAGAAAAAGAAGCTAACCTCAAAGAAAAGGGATTGATCTTCATTAACCTGCGGCTCCTGTCTGGCTGTGTGATTCTTGGCGTGTGAAGGAGCTCTCCCTTTTTCAGTGAGAAGTGACTTGGGTGCTGACCTTGAGGAATGTGTTAAGTGTGACTGATGCCGAGAGGCAAGGGAGTGAAGTATACTGATATTAGGGCCCAGACTGGCTCATCTTCCAAGAAAACCCATGGCTGGGCCTTAAATGCTGTGAGCTTCCTCTCATGGAGTTCCTTTGAATCCTTCTCTCTCAGTGGAGTGGCATGGCTTTCTTCCCCTTTGAAAGAATCAGGGGTTTGGCCTCCAACCCCATAGGTTGCCTCAATGGATCTTACAGTCTGTTATAGGCCCAGATCCTCAAAGACATTGCATTGCCCTAACTGCCTCTTTGGGCGCATATGTTCATCACGTGGGCTTCATCGACATTTTCAAAGCTGCCACCTAGCCCTGTAAGTAGGCACCTAAGTCCCCAAGGTACCTAAGTTTCCACCAGTTGGCATTTTCAAAGCCGCCCAAGGACCGATGCCTCCCAACAGCAAAAAAGCAGCTGACCTGGCTTAGGTATCTAACTCCAGGAGAGGGTTCGTGGCTGAGGATCTTGAGCAGAGGTTAGTATCTCTCCTTGGGCTCATCAGTCACTCCAGGTGCCTCTCCATAACATTTCACCCCTGGCTAGCTTAGGCAGTGCCCCTCCGCTTGCTGACTTCTGGGAAATTATATCCCTTGCTTGGGCACCTAACTCTCCCTAGGCATTGTATGGGGAACCTGGGATCCACACTTGGAGCTGAGAATTCCACTAGGCAGCAGGTCACATTAGATGTTGCAACATTGAGCAGACCAATGCCTATGTACCTTTGAGAATTCAACCCGGAGATCCTGTGTTCCCTCTTCCCCCCCACACATACACAAGCATCCCACTGTGCTCTGGTTGAGCCATGCTGAAAACAGCACCTGTAATTCCTCTATCTTGAAGAGGGAAGAGAGTGCATGCAACATGGAAGTCTCCCCTTATCAAGATGGGAGACAGTGGTGTATCATGGGAGATGTAGTCCAACCGAGGTGCTGGCCATAGAAGACAATGGGAGCTTGAAGTGCCCAGACTACAACTCCCATTAGGCACTGTGTTAACATTTCAGAATTGAAATGTTTTCAACTGAAATATATCAGTTTTGAATTTTTCACATAAAACACACAATTTTCTGTGGAAACTCTCCACCCTCCCCGCATTTTCTGACCACTGTAGACATGATGTTAAAAACCAAACACTACCAACCCTGTCTACGTTGGCTGCTTAATTGTATTTAACATCATCCTCATTAACAACAATACTCTGCAAGGTTATGTTTTAACACAGCCTACTTTTCTTGTGAAGGCAGATCCCTTGGAGGGATTGCCAAGCCTCTCTGTTCAGAATAGAGGGGAGTATATGTCCCGCAGATTCCTCCTCCTACAAGCAAAAGGCCATATAAGGACATATCAAATATTTAAAAATGGATCAAAATGTAAAACATATTACATTTTAATGCGTTCTTCAGTCATAAACATCCTAAATATCAACCATTTTCACTTGCAAATATGCAAAAACAAGAAACACAGTTGTTTAAAAGTATCAAAACCATTTCTGTATAAAGAACACATTACAATTATTTTCTCATTTTGTTTTTAACCTGTGGGTGGGGGGGTTAATCATATTTTTTCCTACCAAAAAAGCAAAGCTGAACAGGAAAATTGCTAAGAAGAATGAAAATGAAGACCATATAGTTCTGTTCTATGTGCCCCCAGGGGCATTATAATCACATTATAAAGCAGTTTTTATGTATGTAAAATAATTAACTTGTTTTGAAGAAGTTGGGGTTTTTGTAGCGTTAACTCTAACTTGGAGCAGATGTCCTGTACTGTGAGACACCCTATATTGATGAAGAACCTGAGACTACAGCCTTCACTCAGGCAAAAAGTCCTTATACACACTGGGGAAAATTCACTCCTCTGTGGAGAGCTGGCTACAGCTGGTCAGGAAATGATTTCTCCCCCCTCCCCCTGAGAAAAATGGCAAGTAAAGCCAAAACTTGTAGTTTATCTAAATTTTTCTTCAAATTTCGTATGTGTGTGTGTTTTTGTGAAAAAACCAAGAACCTGTTTTGGTAGTTTCACAACTCCAGTAGACATTTGCTGTCAGAAAAAAAAGTCTTAGCATAACATTTTCAGCAGAACATTTTCAACAAGCTCTAGTGCAGCACAAGGGCCTATGCACCACTTAAGTCTGTCTTACTTCCTGTTGGGTTCAAGAGATGTGTAGTCCAGCAGGCCCTCTAAGTAGGAATGAATTTCACCTGGGATAAGAGTGTGCAAACGACTAAAGGCGACAGGTTTGGGATCATATTTACTATAGTTTTAAAATGCTTTTCCTCAACTCTAATAGGCCATTGCCTGGGAAAATCAAGTAGCAAATGGCAATACGTGTCTAGCTTCTTGAATGCACGTACCTTTCAGGAAATTGTTTGGACCGTGTAAATGGGTCCCTAACCTCTCCAATCATGATCAGTTTGCCCTCTTCCAATTGATAGTCTTGTTTCCCTCAGCGGATGGGTGAGTTAAGCTTTAGCCCTCCGTGCAAACCACATATTGAAGTTCTTCCCCACATGGGGAATCAGCAAAACACATCCATAGCAACCCAAGGACTCAGTTGCTCTCTCTCTGGGCTCAGTAATCTCATCTGCCCCTCGCTGGCATCCCTCAGGTGGACGTTTCCAACCTGGAGACCCTCAACTATGAAGCAGCATGTTCTCTGTGCTCCACACTCACTTTACTCTTTCACCAGGCCACTCCCCACTTGACCCCCGAGGCCAGAGCTTGATGGCTGAGAGCCTCCCCACAGGTCTCTCTCAATCATTTTCTCCAGACTGTGGAGAATCTCCAGACTTTCTGCCTCCACACTAGACTCCCAATCCTACCTGAGGAAAATACTTTTCCCAGAATGCTTTTTTTCTTATAGGGCTGAGCTGTGGAGCAAAGCTGGCTGGATCCATGCCACCATAACCCTTAAAGGGGACAGAGTGCCCTGCTGGAAACCTGATCGTCAGAGGGCCAAAACTTTCATAACCTCTTTGGGAGCAGGCACTGTTTTCCCTGTGTATCTTACACAGATTGTTAGTTTTAAGAAGCAACAATTAATTATTAAATAATTATAATTGAAGGTCATGGGAGTTTTGACTGAATTAAGAGTGTGGAATCAAGCCAAATGCTCACTTCTGAAAAACGTAAAGGAAGCAAGAGTGGCTGTTTTCTTGAGCAATAGCTGTGTACAACAATAATTGTCTTTGGGCTACCAAGATAGTGAAACAGTGCTCTCAGCCTTTAAGCTTCATGGCCTCAATACCTTATTTTTTCTCTTGAGCAATATTTTACCGCTGTTGCCATAAAACAGTTATTTGCGTATGCGTGTATTAGAAATGTAACGATTGAATGTTGTTTGTGTGGCACATGATCAATCAAACTGTACCCCAGCCAGAAAAACAAGTCAATTCTTTATTTTCTCCTGTATTTCCACCAGATTAAGTTAGACTCAAATCCAAATATCGTCACTGGATCAAATCAAAGTGGTATAATTTTCAAAGTTGCTAAGGACATGCAGCTCTCATTGACCTCACTGTGAGTTGTAGGTGCTCAGGACTTCCGAAAATCAGGCCACTTTGATTTGATCTGGTACCAGAGTTTAGATTCTAAACATGGATTTGAGCACCTGACTTTAGGCACTTAACATTAAAAAATATTTGGCTGATAATTTTATACCCGTTTCTTCCTCCAGAACTGAGTGTCTATCGGTTTTTTGATCCTAACAGCTCACTGCCTAGTCACTAGAAAAATCATTCACTGAAAAACCTGAAAAATGTATGTTACTGGAAACAGAATTCATAACTGAAAATTCACAGGCAAGAAAAAAGTATCAAAGTTATGTGTCTGATCTTTGTTCCATGAGCTTTCCTTCTTAAGAAAGATGTATTCCCAGCACCACTGCAGCTTCATGACATATTCAGGAGATGGGAGGTTTACAGCTGTTGTGGCTGAAAATGTTGTGGCAGGAGGGTGTTGCCACTTGAGACAAAAGAGGAAAGAGTTGGTGGAGGGACACCGGCTTGGAAGGTGGCTAGTTGTGATTTTTGCTATTGTATGAATGAGAACTGCCAACACGCCATTATTTTTGCTACCCAATTCCCCTTCTGCCCCCAGCTCCCTCATCCACCTGTTATATCTTGTCTTTAACCTATAAACGCTTTGGGGCAGAGACTGTCATTTATTACGTGGGTCTGGCTTTTAGGGGCTACAGCAATATAAATGTTTAATAATGATGTAGAGACAAAAGCAAAATGTGATCTCTCTCATCCAGTATTATTAATAATAATATCTGCACTCATCAAGGGGGAAAAGTACAGCAAAATGGATTCACTGTGCAAGAAAGCGGCATGCTTCAAACCCAAACCCCTTCCTATTTAGTGCTGCTGATGCCTCTTCCTCCCTCCCTCCTCCCCTTTTAAGTTAAAACAGATCATTCAATAAATCTTGCTGGGCTTTAGAGGGGGAAATCAGTCCAAGCTCTATAGATATTTCCCTCTGAGTTTTAATCTTTTCTATGTCGACAGGCATTCAAAATGGGATTAAAGGAAAAAGGGATTGAAAAATGAAACACGTTTTAACGTTAGTTGGCTGCTTTCTTTTCTTTTTTAAACAGCATAATGAACACAAGAAGTCTTTCTGCTGGATCAGCAGAGCCCTTGTGAGACAGTGTGGAGTTTGTTTGTATGTTCTTCCTCTCTAGCTAACCGGCTTTCCTCTTTGGCTGAGTTGGGCCCAGGATGAAAGTTGCAAACCGCCTCTTTTGGGGACAGATCTTTCCTGTTGTCGCAATAGCTTGATGCACCAGTTGCTCCCTTCAGAAAGATCACTGGTGTAACGTCATTGATTTCAATAGTTACTCCTCATTTTGGCCCCTGTTCAGCAAAGTTTGTAAGCTTAAGTCCATTTCTCTTCCACAAAGCATTTTATTTGTCATTGGGACCTAAACACTTCCTTAAGTGCTTTGCTGAATAAAGATGTGCTGCTGAATTGGACCCTTACATCGCTGTGGCAAATCAGGCTGCACTCTCTTGTTCTCTCTACTCCCTTTAACAGAGTTATGTACCATGTCGGACATCAAAGCCCCGATTAAGCCTATACTTTAATTGTATCTTTGTGCTCCATTACTTTCCCCCCCTTTCCTTTGATGAGGTCTTCACCTCTATTCTCCCCCCAATTATTGCTTTTGCTTTATTTTTAGTGGTGATTTGGAAATTGCTGCCCCCCCTTAAAAAACAAAAAAAGGTCATATCACAGAGAACAATGTCCACCCCTCTACTCTGCCCAAAAACTCCAGCCAGCCGTTAAAGGGACATTCACACCTATTTTCTATTTTCTTTTGCCTTGTCTCTCCTATTCTCATGAAGCTCTCGTTGATTATTGCCCTTAAAATTCCTCAGTCTGGTCATAGATAAAAGGATAACCACTTCAAAGAGAGGTGTTAAGAGTTTAACCTCAAGCTAAAAGAGTGGACAACAAGGTAATTGAGGGTAATAACTGATCACAGACCTGCTTTCAAAGGCACATGCAAGCCTCGCTTTCAGATGGCTTTAATTTTATTAACATTTGTAGCAGCTCTAGATGCTTTTGAATCATTACAAACTTCAAAGCTTCAAGTAACACTCCAAATAGAGAATCTGACACCAATTTTTTTTTTTTGTTCAGACCCACAGCATATTGATAGTCTTGGTTGTGAGTACACAGCATCTCTTCTCAAACTGTAAGATCCCAGATTTTAAAAAGAAAAATATTGCCAAGAGAAGATCAAAGACTTGACTTCTTTTGGATTACTCAAATGAAGGTTAAGACACCAAAAGAAGAAGAAAAAAGTATTTGTATTTTTCCAACTATGTTTATCCACATTTTAAAAAGCTTTTCCACTCAGGTGAATGATATTTCTTATGAAGTTTATCACCAACTCATTTCGTTCATTCTTCTGCCCTCTGGAAGGTTAAAATTGTGCCAACATTCCCCCATTGCTTGAGGTGTTTACAACGAGGCTGGCCCAAGCATTAGGCATTAGGAATAGTCTAAAGGGATCGAGAGCAGCACTGCGTTAGATGAGGTTAAAAAAATCCATCTCTATCATTGAAGAAAAGAAAAGAAAAAGCCTACCAAAACATAGCTCATATGGTACTTTCAATCCATAGATCTTAAAGGGCTTTACAAAGGAGGTCAGTGTCCCTATTTTACAGATGGGGTCACTGAGGCAAAAGATAAAGTGACTTTCCCAAGGACACCCAGTGGTTGCCTAGTCTTAGATCTAAGACAGGTTTGTTGCAGTTTAGTACCAGATTTCAAGATTTGCACCTAAGGTTGTCAGGATGGAATGTCAAGAGCCTGTTTCAAAGCCCATTAAAATTAAATGGAAAGACATCCTTTGGCTTTGTCTGCTGTGGATGAGGCCCTACATTTCTTCTATCACTGGTTGTGCGCTGGTGTAACTCCACTCTTGTTAATGGATTTATTTCCCGATTTTCACCAGGTAACAGAAAGAAGAATCAGGCCCAGTGTATATATTTTGCACAGATTCTTATTCAGTACATTCCAGGATAAATGACCACAATTGCTACAATTAATGTTTCCCCTGGCCTAATATTGTGTTTGTTGTTGTTCATCAGACTATAACCATTCTGTCTTGAAAATATAAACCCAATCCTTACCTGGTCTAAATCACTGTAGTGCTGTGACACTGACGTCAATGAAACCATGTGGATTTACACCTGATTAAGATCTGGCCCACGTGGCTTGGTCATTTTACTAACAATTGTATCTGGCACATCAACAATTTACAGGGTGGTCTGATGTCAGATATCTCTCATAGAGTGTCATTTCAGTGTACTTCAATGGCGGATATGAACTTGCATGAAACTGTGGAAACTACATCCTTCGAAATATATTAAACCACTGAGGCCTGGTCTACACTTAAAACTTAGGCTGACATAGCTATTGTGCTCCAGGGTGTGAAAAATCCACATCTGCGAGCGCCACAGCTATGGTGACATAATGCCTGGTGTGGCTGCAGCTAGGTTGATGGAAGCATTCTTCTGTTAACTTTGCTACATTGCTCCGGGAGATGGAGTTCCTACAGCGATGGGAAAAACCCCTTCAATCACTGTAGTCTGCCTTGACACTGTGGGGTTACAGCAGCATAGCTGTGCCTCCTGTAGCGGCCATAGTGTAAACGAGGCCTTAGTCTTTAATCTGTACCAATACTGCATTCTTTATGAACTGGAAACCGCTTCATATAAGCTGCTCTGTATTCTGATGGCAGGTACATGCTTGTGTAATGAAAGGACAACGATACGTTGCTTAAGTCTGTGGAATTTTTGTTGTTGTCTAACGTTACATCTGGAATAATAGGCAGTGATTTTAGCATTTCTAGTGTGCTTTTAATGAATCTTTTGTCAGTTGCACAGATAGGGGGAAGTGAACCAGATCTGGCATTAAAATATATGTTATGAGGTGCCCACAGTAAGCCCTGATTTGCAGATTTAGATTTGCAAAAATATAGTCCCTGTAATCATTTTGGTGCAAGAGATCCAGGGTTCCCTACCCAGTGGAACAGGTATGTCCCATTCACCACTCACTACCTTTCGTGTCTGACCTGAGTATGACCTGGGATGCACTAGTTTTTCCAGAGAAGATCAACTCCATGTCATTTGAATGATAAACATATTACACAGCCCTCATTTAATTTACTACAAAGCCTCAATGCATGGGGGGTAAGTGACATGAGAACAGGGCCATTAGTCTGCTCCACTGTTGGAAACCTATATTTCCATCATTTTCAAGCTAAAGCTTTCATGCATGATAAAGACAATAGAGTACTTTCCTTTCAGTGCGCAAGGGATTTGCGTGCATAACTCTCATTAGCATGAATGGAAGTTGTATGTACAGCCAGGGGAAAATAGGCCCATAAATGTATCACTAATACAACCTTTAGAACTGCACTTTGAATTATGTTTTAGATTTATACAACCTCTGCTGCTGAATTATCCTGTTTCCCTCAGGTGCTGTCTGCTGGTGTTACTTACAACAGGGTTTTAGCTATCATTGCCTTTTAAGAAACAGATTCCCCAAATATAAATGTTCATTTTACAAAACGAACAGCTCTTAGTGAGAGAAAATACCAGAAATAAAATCCAAAGTTAGGATCTAGGAGATTACATTTTCTATCCCCCTGTTTTAGGGTTTTCTCTAGTGCCCATAACTGTCTTATTGGACTGTTTCTAATTAATAATTACTAATTAACTTATCTGAATAGTTTATGGGAACACTTCTTTTGTGTGTGTGATGGGCGTGAGGGATAGCTTATATTACAATTTGCCATCGTAACAAGCACAGTAAGAACTTTTCCAGTGCCTAAAAACCACCAAGAGAATATTTTACATACTGTACAAACTAAGAAAACCCAAGGGATCTGGGGAGCTGGTGTTAGGGAGCCTGCAAGGGGCCTAATCCTACAAGCACTATAGTGATTACTTTTATAAGTAGGCTCATTAGATGTCTCTACACTAGGCTTTTCTCTAAAGAGCCCTCTTTCCCACCACCTCTTCTATTTCTAACACTGGCGCAGCTTTAATGGCGCTAGTGGTAGGAAAAAGTGCCAGCACTTTTAACCACTCTATCACGTAGACCTACGCAGACCAAGTTCAGATTCTATGGTGCTTAGTTCCCCAGTTCCCAAATGAAGCCCTGTCTACACTAGCCCTCCCGCCATTGCTACCGCTGGTGGGAAGCTTTTCACAATAAAGACTGGTGTAGACACAGCCTTTGGCATCTATAGAACATTACTACCAAGGATTTCAGTGGGACTACTCACCGTAGTAAACTCTGTGTAGGTAGCAAAGGTTTGCTGGTGAGATGGGGGGGGAATTAGACTGTAAGCTCTTTTGGCAGGGACGGTCTTTTTGTTCTGTGTTTGTACAGTGCCTAGCACAAAGAGGTCCTGGTACACGACTGGGGCTCCAAGATACTACCATGACAGAAATACATACTAATGTATTATTACTCTTAAGGGTCTTTCTAGTCTTTGATGGATACATTGTGCCAATAAACTGGGCAAATGAGAGGAACGTTCACATGTTTCCCTTTTTGCAGCCTTTTCAGATATGTCACTTGCTCAGTCTACCAAATCTCTTCATATCTGGATTGCTCACAATATTCTAGCTCAATGCCATTAAGCACATAGTAGCTACAAATAGATGAGATAAAATTCCCATGACCTCTACTGTAAATATCTACGATTGCAGAATAGAACAATAGTTAATACTAATGCTTTGCATTGCTATAGCACCTTCTGTCTGGTGACCTGAAGGCATTTTTCAAACATGAAGAAATTCTTTTAACACATTGGAGAGATGATTATTGTTGTCCCCATTGCATAGATGGGGAAAATGAGTCACACAAAGGTTACAGTGCAAATCAAGGGTCCAACCTAGAATATAAACCTGATATCTTCTGACTTGCTTTCATCCCTAGATCTCATTTTAAGATTTCTGTGTCAAGCAATTGTATTTAAAAAAAGACTTACATGTGGTGTAGCAAAATGTAATTTAGAACATTGGTTGACCAGCCAGCGTGAGCAGGGGCTAAACTACCTTAAAAACATGTTGTCATGGTCAAGATTGCATCAGACCTAGTTGAAATAAACCATGCGGGAATCCTACATGTTCCAAATATCTGGTTTTAAATTAAAATCTACCACTCCATCTCCGGATTTGGGGGTGGGGGGATTGGTACATTTTAGACCATACAGGAACACCTTTTGTACTCCACTTTGTAACGCTGCAGGAACGTTTAGTTGGTGGTTTCCAAGTGGTGGTGGTGGTATTAGCAATGATGTCAAAACAGAAGGATTATTTTGGCAAGATAACCAGAGACATAGGTTAAATTTGCTCTTAAAGAAAACAAAAGGCATATTAATTTCAACTCCATTCACAACACAGGGAGGGAAAAAACCCCAGAGCTCAATTTTTCCGTAGTTTTACACTAATGTAACACTACTCGGCCAGATTGTAAGATGCTGTAAATCAACATAGCTTCATTGACTTTAATGGCATTACATAATTTCAGTCCAGTTAGGGATCTGGCCCGTTGACTTCAATGGAGTTATTCCTGATTTACACTAATGTAACAAAGCAGGATCAGGCCTCCAGTCTCCTGCCCCATGAAAAAGACCACAGAGGGTTAATTATTTCCAGGCTTCTAAGAATGTATTAGAAATCATAGCAGTTAAAAAGATATTAAAACAATTGTGGTTTGAACTGAACACCCTCATCCCCCAAAACAGCCAAGGATTCTTAGCAAAAGATAAGTCCAAACAGCAATTTGTGTGTCCTGTCTGGGGATATATCAACTCAACATTTACCAAGCTTACCCTAGGTTTACTGAAAAGGTGAAACAAAAGTGCCGTTAATTATTTAACCTGACTTGAAAGGACTATAGTGAAGGTTTTCCACAAGGAAAGAACATTCCTTCTGTATAATCAATAGAGCTTTGGCAGGGAGGGCACCATCCATGTAAGAAATTAATGCAAAAGTGAGATAAGTGGGGGTGGGGGAAATGCAAATCCAGTACTGTGCAACCTTTTGTTATAATTTTGCAATTTGCAGTCCTCCGACATGGAGGGGACTGTCACAGTCTTGATAATGGGCCCAATCCTGCCACTCTTGCTCAGGCAAAACTTCCACTGAAGTCAGTGAGACTTTTCCTATTTCAAGTAGCAAGTGAAAGCAAAATGGCATCGTGTTTTAACCACATTGGGATGCCCCAGTTTTATAACTGAACCCGCAGACCCCGTCGCACCTGTAAAGTAGGTCAACTGGCCACACAGCTGTATATTTCCACTGCCATGAAAGGCCAGCAAAGCTTTCTGACCCTAGATATAGAAATTAGGTTTGAACTGAAAAAAAAGTTCTACAATGTCAGAGTCCTGGGATGAAATCCTGGCCCCATTGAAGTCAATGGCAAAACTTACTTTGCCTTCAGAGGGGCTAGAATTTCAACCCTAGAGTCTAGCCAGATTCATTCTTCCTAAAGATGCAATGTGTTGTGATTTAGGTTAATGAGGTTAGTTAGCCCCTCCCCTCATCCCCTTTGGTTCGGGAGGTCAGATTTGTACAGCATGAATCCTATCATCCACAGTGGCCAGTTATCCAAAAAAGCCAGCCTTTGCTTTTACAGCTAGACCCTCCTTAGGTCCCATATATAAGCATACAGTTTACAGTTCAGTAGAGCAGAGCTAATATTTAATCCCCTTTCGTTTACCTGGTAGTGACACAATTTGTGAAGGAGGAATCAAACCAACTATCATCTGTTGTGGTTAGTGTGATAATACGCATAATATGTAAGGCAGACGCCAGCTGCAGGTCAGCAACAATTGATTACTTTTGGGTACTGCTGTACGCAAACTAAGGGTTGCTGCTGTCATCCCATCATTTCTCAGACAGACTTAAGGTAAATTGTTTATAGCATCATCCACAGGGGCTGGAATCCAACAGGTGCTGAGTAGTTTCCACGTCTATGGCACACAAGCCATGATATTTCTGATTCCAGGATCAGGCCTGCAGAATTCCTGAACCCAGCATATTTCATGTGCTCAGCTCAACTGTGGGAGAACCTGTCCCTTGGCGATATAATGCTCTCTGTTCATGTTTATTCGCTCTTTATTTTACCAGCTCATTTTTCAGGACTATCCAACCACAATTTTTTTTATTTTTGGCCTCCTCTTTGCTTTCCTGGCACTTCCTTCTTCTTTTTGGGGTCACCTCCATTTGAGACATGTCCAGGATATTCCTCCTGGTGGTCTCTCCAGCAGCACATGCTTTGTTCCAGCTAAAGGTGCTGATTCTGCAAATCGCTGTGTGCAATGGGCTCCGTGCAGAGGTCTGCCCGGGTGGAACCATTTGGAGGATCAGGCCTTGATGCTTTGCCCGTGACGAGGTCATCTACCCCCTCTGTTTGACACTCTGTAAGTGGAAAAATACAGCCAAATAAAAAAATCTTAATTATGCCTTGATGGTCTAGGCTTGTGAGAAGGCAGATTATAGAACTCATACAAGGCTCCAGCTCTCTAAAGTGCTCTCAAGGCTGGTGCCTTGTACATTTCCATACCCTTTCCCACTCACAAGAACTGAATAGACAGGAAGAAACAAAACACAGATGGCAGGTAGAATTTTAGGGTTCTGAGGTTTGACAGGGTCCCTACAAACAACTGTGCAGAAGAAAGGTCTTTTCATTGGCAGAGGGCTTTGTGTGACTTACTGATGCAAAAGTCTTCCTGCAGTCAGTAAAACCTATTAGCACTTGATGGTTCTCCCCTCATCTGGCTCTTTCCACTGTCATCTTTTGGCTGTCAGTTGGACTGGGGGATGCAGGATCCTGTTTGTCCAGATCCACTTCAGTTGCCGTCTTCTTTGACATTCATCTGGGATGCCCATTTGCAGAAGTGAGTCAAAATGGGATCTGAGCCAGCACATTCAGGATTGCTCCCAATTTTTCAAGTTGCTGGCTTTCTTAGACCAAACATCAGCCACATAATGACCTCCTCAGCCTATCAGCACAAGTCTTATATGGACTGGTTATAACTAGCTAACCACCATCATTTCAAATAAATTCAGCAGGCTTACTATTTATCCATTGTATTTAGTAATTATTCAGAATCATCAGTGATCACTGCTAATATACCTGGATGGTTAAATCATTAAAAATAATAATTTACAATACCCATTCAGGAGCTCCCCCTCATTTGATTATCAATCAAATAATCAATTGATTAAATTATCAACCAGTCAAATGGAAACTGAAACTTACTGAAATTAAGAGCAATTTGCAGTTAAATCTCATTCACACCTTTTTGCTGGGTTCCTAGGCCCAACAATGTAGGGAGCATGACACAGTGGTTAAAGCAGGGCACTATTCCATTCCCAACTCTAAATGACTTGCTGCATGACCTTGAACCAAGTCACTTATTCCCCCCCTGCCCCCAGTGTCTTTGTTTTCCGGTTTACAAAATTATTACTTACCTGCATCTAGATGCGGTGAAATTTAAATCATATAATAGGTGAAATTCACTCTGGGCAGAGGGTCAGCACAGGCCTATGGACCAACTAAATCCCACTTTCCCCCTTTTTTGAGCACTTGAGTAGAAGATAGGTGTTGTGCTGGTCCTTTGCACAGGGGAGAAATGTACCCTAATATCTGTAACAGACTTTGATGAGCAGTGCTATAGAAGTGGAAAGTAGTTCCATTCATGATGAAAAGGCCTCTCGATGCTTTTGCAGTGAACACACATGCTCCAGCATAGAAGGGTTAGGTTTTATGCTGCAACTGCAAAACCCAATTTCTTTATTTCCTGTTAATGACATTATTGCCTACATAAAACCATTCGAACATGTTTCTTTCATTTGTTTAATTTCAAGTTCTGAGCACACAAGCTGGAAACTATGTTTAATAGTTAAACTCAAAACATTTGGATTTCCTTTCCTTTCTGTGATTTTTCAGTAAGTACACTTCATACTTAGTTGAATTTTAAGTAACCATTTTTACACAGCTAGAGAACCCAGCCAGCAAACAAAAGGGATTATATGGCAGCATCAAATCACATCAGTTCAGGCTAGTAACACATCATATATTTCACTTCCTCCAAAATCATGCCAAGATCTCACCAGCCCCTACTTGTTACCAAACAGAACAAATTCACCCTTCCATAAGGCAGGGTGTCCAACCCTTTCAGAAAGAGAGCCAGGACTCGGCTTGCTCTCTACACAGAACACTTTCCCTTAACATGCATGGAAAATATGTTCCTGTTTCCATGAACAAACAGGATGGAATGTTACCTTAGTCCCTTCCTGCCCCTCATTGGCAATGGCATTCCCTTTACCTTCTGATCTTTCTTCTAAGTCAGACTTGCCATTGCTCTCCTACTGCAACTTGCTTGCCAAGTTCTCACTGTTTCATGAAGTGCTCCATTGAGTCAGGATAAAATGTGAACACGGATCATTCAGTGGTATCTGAAAATCCCATGTTCCCTTGTTAGAACAGGATGACTGGGTGTGTGGATCTAAATCCCTTTGAATATCAAGGGAAAATCTTAGATTTGAACCTGTGCTCATGGTTTTGTTTCAGGTCAGATCCAGACTGCTAGGGATCTAGTTTCTGGTTCTGGGAGGGTGACCAGTTGTTCTGAATTTATAGGGACAGTCCTGATATCCGATGCTTTGTGCCTGTCACTCCTGTCTGGATTTTTTACACTTGCTATCTGGTCACCCTAGGTTCTGGATACATCAGAAGCCTTACAAGGCCAGATAATTTTAGCCCTCATAAGATGATGGAAATTTTACAACAGCTGATCACGTGAGATTTCCTCCATAGAAGATGCCAGGCCTAATGATCTAGCTGCCATTTGGGGCTGTAATCTTGCCAAAATAGCTTGTGAGATTTTGGTGGGCATTGAACCCAAACCAATAACCCATTTAAAAAGTATTCTGGATCCAGACTAAAAGAGACAGTCTCCTTTGCATGTCTATAGTATAGTATGCCTGATGGAAATATACTGGAGGCAGTGAAGCTACTCCAGGAATGAATGTGGCTAGGAATGTCTGTAGTCTCCAAAGGATTAACTCCTAGTGTCTGCCAAGTAGACAAGACTCAGAGCAGGCCTACACTACCGCTTAAGTTGATCTAACTTACATTGTTCAGTGGTGTGAAAAAACATACACACTCCACGTGATGCAAGTTATAGCGATCTAAGTGCTGTCCACCCCAGTGCTACGTCGGCAGGAAATGCTCTCTTACTGACACAGCTTCCGCATCTCATGGAGGTGGCATAGTTATGCCAATGGGAGGGCGCTCTCCCATCAGCGTATAGCGTCTTCACCAGATGCGATGCAGCTGTGCCGACGTAGCAGGTAGTTGAACAGCATTACTGGATAGTACTCTGTCATTGCAGCTGAAGCCCTGACTTTTCACTGATTTCAAAGGCCTTTGGATCAAGTCAGTTGAGAAACAAATTCTTGGATGTACATTGGAGCACATCACTTCAATGGAACCAACCGGACACACTCTAGGGGCAAATTTGGCTGTTGTTGTAACTGGTTGTTACTTTGTGTGCAGAAAGTATGTAGCATAGCAATATATATATCGTATTATATAGTATTAGCATAGAACCCAATTCTGCACCCTTTCTCCAGCTGAGTAGCACTTATCTATGCAGATAGTACTGCTAAAGCCAAAACTTACATGGTGATTGTCATAAGGGTTGCAGAATGGATCTCATTGTGGTTATTTGTAAAATAAGAAGCTAGTAAATAGGGTTAGATGGCCAATAGCTAGACTGCGTCTGGGGGAGGGATGCATGAATGAATGAATCATGGAAACTTGGTCACAAATGTCTTTGTCTCCTCCCCCTTCCCTCCCCCCCAGTCCTCAAATCCCAATCAATATTCCACACAGGTGAAGGAAACAGTTCAAAAATGTTAATAGATAGCAAAGTGCTTGTATCTTTTATCAGCTGTTATAGAATGTTTAATAGTGATATGGTGCCCCTTTTAAGTCTAAAAAATGTGGCTAAGGGAGAGTATATAGCAGCGAGTGTTTTCAACAATACATCAAGGAAAATGTCTGTGTTGGGGGATGGAAGCATTAAAAGGATTATAGTAAGAGAAAAATGTATCAGTCTTATCTGGTAGGACTCAGAAACAAAAGTATGTTGGCTTACGAAACAAACTGCAAATCCCATAAAACTAGTTGTGTGTTTCCTTCTCTTATATTTGAGTCTTTTTCTCAATCCTCTTTTTTTTTTCTGCTATAAGTGTGTATCTGCATGTGTAATGCTCTGCCTTTGTAAACTGACTGCTTTTATATATATATATATATATATAAAGAGAGAGAGAGAGAGAGAGAGAATACAGATAATCAGGTTTGCACTTATTAAACTAATGATGTGAAACTAACAAAAAAGAAAAAAAAGAGGAAGGAATAACTTCAAAGGTATTAGCTCATATGTGGGATGCAAACCTCATGTCTTCTATATACAGGGCCTTCCTCTTATTTTGATCAAGTCTGTTCCCAACACTTCTGTTGAAAAACTTGCAAGCCTTTGATCTTGTTATCAGCATGACCACCAGTCAGAATAGTGATGCTTGCATAGCATATGACAGCGCATATGACGTCAGTCACAGTGTGAATAACACCGCTTTTGCGTTTAGATTTTACTATCATATTTTTCCCTGGGCTGCCCTTTTCCCTGTGGTTTCACACAGAAATGTACTGTAACCAAAATAATGATTCACATCTTGCACTTTTTCATTCAGAGATTCTGATACACTTCCCACAGCTGGGAAGAGTAAATTCTTCTATCCTCCTCTTTTGAAGGTACAGAGGAGCTTGGTACAACTGGCTTTGACCTGCCTTAGGGTACCTAGGAAAGCCAGGATATTTGTCACCACTACAGGTGAGGTGAAAAGGGTTTGGAGGGGAAGTCACTTGCACAAGGTCATCCAAGCACATTTATTCTTAGGGTGAAAGCATTACCGAAAAAACATACTAAAATAAAGAAAGAACCTATACACGTGCTACTTAGCATAACGGAGATCATCCCTACTCCAACAAGGGCTCTGGCCAGTAGTCAGTCCTTCAAACCCTCGGCAGAGTTTCTGTGATTACAAATTCATAACATCCCCATCCCAGGAAGGATTGGGGACCCCCCTTTGTTTGCTGGATCAGAAAGCACGCCCTGAAACAATATAAACTCTGGCTATTTATCCAAAAGTCCTTTGTTTATCTGTTGGCATCTGGAGAAGTGAACTAGCGAGATTCCTGAGGAGATGTACCTCTCTAGAGGTGTCACAACCTGAGTGAATTTGGCTAATCACCCCTCCACTGTTCTTAGTTCCTGGAGGAGCTGTGGTCCCCCTCCCTCAGGGAATTATACACAAATACTGGCCCACGACGATATGTAAACTTAATTCAATAAGTCCAGGATATTGCAGGAAGCTGCCAAGGCGCTCACACTGACCTGCTTTGTAAAGCAATTTGAGATCTGTGGATGAAAAGTGCTTTATAAGTGCTAGGTATTATTATTTCTCAAGACCTTAAGAAGTGATTGTACAGTGGTGCTCCTCATAGCATTATTCTTTCCAGAAAGCACAAGGTGCAGATATTGATAAAAGGCAATTGCTTAAGATGCTGGTGATGTCTTTCCTTCTAAACAAAAATGAGCCAGATCCTCAGCTGGTGTAAATCAGCATAGCTCCACTGATGACAGTGGAGTGACATCAATTTACACCAGAATCGGATCTGGCCTAATAATGCGTCCTCTGTTGCTTTTGTGAAAAACGTCTTGGGTCTGTTTTAGCATCTTGCTAAACATCCATGAAACTGCTCCTCTCAATGGTACTGGGAGGTGTCGGAATTGATCGAGTTGTCCTTGAGCAAGTGGACAGCTTCAGCTAGCTTTGAGCTGAGAAATGCTACAAGGCATTAGAAATTCTAGGAGGCCAGAAGTTTCCTGATCAAATGTGTTATCACAGACAGAGATATTTAAAGGAGAAAAGTTTTTAAAAATGACCAAATTTAGGTCTTGTAGTTTGATTATACCTATAAATAACTATGGCCATGAGAACTGAACAAAGCAGCACTGGTGTATTCTTTTGAGATTTAGCATTAGTGGCATTTGACTTACTTTTATGCAGAAAGGCAACAACCTGGAGATGCGTCCTTCAGAGCAAGACACTAGTGAAATACTTGCCTCGTGGGCAGAGAAGACATAGATGGAGCAATAACACTGGGTGAAGTTTAAAAGGGCATACAAGGGTCTAGAAAATGTTTGTGTTATAACGAGCCTGTGACTGTTGATTGGTCTAGTTGCTAGAATCGCTGAAAGCTGATCGAATGAAGAAACCTCATTCAATCAATTACTGTAATCTCTAAAGGAGCCCAATATTTTTCCCTACAAATTTTCTTCCCATCTTTTCCAAGAAAGCTTTCAGGAAAAATGCCCTTCTTTTTTGCCATTTTGTTTTAGTCCAGTTTCCAATTCTTTTTTTCCAGTAAACGGATTTCAAGTTCTTTGCCCTAGATGTAGATGTTGTGTATAATGTCAGAGGGGACTAGCATGATTGGCTGTCACTGCTTATATAGCCCGTTTTATGACACTTTCACTGTGGTGTTACATAAAATGCAGAAGGTAAAGTGCTAAGAAGTGAATGTAAATTGTTAATTTTGCTATCTGTTCAGTATGGGAATTCAGATTCAACTGTAGGTTGATGAATTGCAAAAAAATTCAAAGATATCCGTTTCCTTGATACCTGTAGTAGCCACCTGAACATAGAACATAGAACCTGAACACCTGTGGGCTACAAACTAAGTTTCCACAATGCCAGACATTGGTAAAGATGAAGCAAACTGTGGAAGTTGCCTATTAGGTCATCAGTTTAATTCCAAATGTACTCTAGCAGTGCATGTACCCAGCGTGTTTATACATCATAGATGAAAAAGAGAGAATATATTATTATAAGGTTACAAAGTTTTCATCACATTACTCAGCAGTGGCAAATCATGAGTGAGTCATGGAGGATTGTCCCCAACAACTCCCAGTAAAAGCTTTATACCGCCCATATACCACCATGCACTGTCCTTAACACCAGGCTACTTTCTTTACCATGAGTCCAACTGTCCAGGAGTTAGGGGGAGAGGGATGTTGGAACTAATATGTTTCTAAAACCTTAAGAAATTTCCCAAGTTATCTGGCCTATCTAACCCACAACCCCAGCTTGTGCTTGAGGTTGGAGGGGAATTGAGTCCCTGACTGGGCATGCATAAAAGTGTGCCTGTCTATTTGAAAATGTGGGCCAACAGTGACTGTTTTGGAAGACAATAATAGTAAAGTAATGCCAAGTGATGTTTAAAAAATGGTACCACCTCTGTATTACTGTATATTGACTCCTGTGCTGTATCACCCCCAAGATATCATTTCCATGGCAAGGAGAGTGTTATCAAACCAGCAACTATTTGTTTAAAATACACTATTACAAAAATTACATTTCTGAGAATTTAAACTATGAAAATGATACCTGGAGAATTCTTTGACGGGGGTGTGTGTCCTGTCTCATACATTTTTGTCCTGCTTTGAACCAGTAGGACAGAATTCTAGTATAGCACATGATGCTGTTTCAGCCAATCAGACTAGGGTCTGGATAATTAAATGGACGTTGCCCATATACAACCTTAGAGCTCTAGTTCTTCCTCTGTGAATGATTTAATCACAAGGGTTGGTGAATGGGGGAGAGAGCTTTTATGTCCAAATTCCTGGTTCAAAGGAATTTGAATATTCCTAAATCCAGGATATAGATATCCAGAGGCTACTTATTACCCTCTGGTGGCTGTTTAGTGTTTTATCCAAAAAGACTTTGGTGATCTCAGTCTAATCTCTAGTCAATGGGTGTCCCATTGAAAATCTCACCCCTGGACTGGACAATGAGACTGAACTAGGTTCTAAGCTCCTCAGGGAAGGGACCATCTTTTTTATTATATGTTTGTATAGTACCTGGTACAATGGTGCCTTGATCCATGACATGGGCCCTTCAGCACTAACCACGATAAATAATAATAATAGTTTGTACCTCCTAGAGAGAGTTCCTCCAGCTCAGAATTGAAGCACAATGGCAGGGCGACCATGGGGAAACTTGCTGTATGTACTTTGTGAATAGAGGAACACCAGTTTCCAGGACAGAAAAACTGTCAACTTTCATTACAATAAATCCCCTTAAATTTTATTTTGTTTTAAATTGAAATGGCACCAACAACCTCTTGGGATGCCCAGGAGCTGCATATATTAATATGTGATTGTGCTAGGTACCCAGTTCCTGTGCTGTCCAAGATTCAGCAGCACAGAGTTCATTAACAAATGCTTTTCAAGAGGCACCAATCTCTTAGTACCTTTGGCCGACAGCTCAGGCCTAGGGCCACTGGAACATATGAGTTCTTCAGTAATGTATTTGTACTCTTCCAGGAAGTGGTGGTCAGGTCTGAGGGAAGCCATGCAAGGTCTCAAAACCACACGTCAAGGTAAATAGCTTGTTTAGCAACACAATTAGGGATACTGCAAACTTAAACTGTATTGTTAAAGTGTGTAAAAGAGAAGAGGAGAACATATAATCCTTGCCTGGGAAGATTTTTAAATGGACACTCAATTTAATTATCATAATTCTACCTGATTTTTTTTTAAACTCATTGTTACAAGTATTATCTAATATTAAATAAAAGAGACTAGAGGGAAAAATATTTTTTTTTCCGCTGCAGTTTGCTCAGTGGCTTGACACCACTTGTTATCATTTTCTCAATTCCCCTGTATAATCAGTTAGGGCCTGGTTCTGCAAATACATAGGGCATCTGAGTAACCTAGGTGAGCGTTCACGTGACTTCCACAGGATGACTCAAATATGTAAGTGCTTGTAGACCGGGGCCCTTTGCTGGTTTCTTCATTGTTTGTGTGGGGTCTTTAACACAGCAGCTAGGCAAGAAATACTGAGCCAAATTTTCAGACGACGAGCATCCGCAATTCCAGTTGAAGGCAATAAGTTTGGCGAAGTGCCCCGCACGTCTGAAAACCAGGCCTTTACGGAACAATCTGTTCTACTTTGTATTTAGCTGTGACACGCGTTACCTTTCCCGCCCCTGCCCAAGGTGCGCTGTAGAGCTCAAAAGCGTCCCCAATAGAAATGGGTCCGATAAAAGCGATCACCTCCCCCAGCTCGTCTCTCTGGGGCCCTTAGGGAAACAGAGGGGACCGAAGAACACCGGCCTGGGGGAGGGTTCGGGCTAGAGGTAGGTGCCCCACTGCAGATTTGCTTCCCATTCAGTTCTTTTCTTTGGTGTTGAGAAGCAGGGAGCAGATCGCTTTGGATGGGAGGAGAGGGGAAGGGGGACACACACACACACACACACACACACACACACACACACACACACACA
>ML675637.1:17857018-17944518 GCA_007922155.1 Mesoclemmys tuberculata
CACACACACACACACACACACACACACACACACACACACACACACACGGTGGGGGGAGGGGCAGGGGCAGGAGCCCCATGCCTGCTTCGAACCCTCCGGCTCCCAGGCGCCCATTCATGAAAAGGAAGGCAGGCCCCGCCCCACCCGGCGGCCGCGCCATCAATCGCCGGCCTGCGTCCCTCGGCCCGCCGGCCGGCCAATCACAGGAGCCAAGGGGGGGGTGCGAGGCGGCGGAGGGGCCAATGGGAAGTATCCGAGGGATACACGCCGGCGGCGCGAGGGACCCCGCGCTGTCAGACGGGCGGCTCGCGGGCAGAGCGCTCACCCCGCCCCCCCGGGGTGTTCCTTTCACAGCACCAACGCCACGGGGCGTGCGATGGCGCGGGATGTGTGTGTGCATGTGTAATCACCCACCCCCCAAAAGCCCCCCCTGCACCACGTGCCGATTGTGGCACCCCAAGGGCTGCATGCCACATGCTAATTATCCCCCCCCCGGAGAAAATGCCATAGCGCCTGGTGCTGATCCTCCCCCGCAAAGACACCTGTTCCGTGTGTTGATTATCCTCTCTCCCCCCCAAAAAAATGCCTGCAGACTAGCGCCTTGCCTATAAAGGCTTCTTGCCCCTTGCACTTGGCAGGTCGGGACAGTAAATTAAACCCACACATGCGTTGGGCACCACTGAAGTTTCCACCAAACTTTCCTACCCCTGCATGAAATTTAAACCTGTTCCCTGGCCCCTGAAGCCTGGAGGTGGCACTTCAGTGACAGGCTTCTTGGGCCCGCTTTGACTGTGCAGACATAAGAGGCCAGATCCGCAGGAGGTGTAAAGTGGCACAAACCCAGCAGAGGCTCTGATTACTCCAATTGGGGCTGGGGCTCCATGGACTACAATGGAGCTATGCCAAGTCACATCCATGGGGATTTGGTCCCACTGTCAGTGGATGTGCACTAGTTGAGGATTCAGCCCAGGGTCGTGTTAAAGAACGGGCTAGGAACAAAGTTCATTTCTGTATTAGCAGCATTTTTTCCTATAGTGTTTCCCCACTTACTTTCAAAGCTAACCAAAAATGCACCAGTTACTGTTTACATCTGGCCAGTGGCTCAAATGATGGTGAACAAATGAGAATGCCTGTGCCAGACTCTGGGTGCTGGAGACCGGCTGCTGGAAATGCTACATAACTGCTATTTGCATTGCCTCCCCTATGTATACTTTTGGGAGATGGGGGAATGCATACAAAGCAGAGATACATGTCTTGTAGTTCAAAGTTTCTCTGAAAGGCTAATAACAGGTTGCTCGTAGCTTTTGCCTTTCCACGGAATTGCCATCAATTACATTCACAAAAACGAAGTTGACTTTTGAAAAGCATTGACCATGTGCCACTTTAATTGCCTTCAGTGCTAGTTCTGCCCTACAGCTGTCATCATTTCAGCCACTGACTTCTGGGCACATGTGCAAATTTTCAAAAAGACCCCAGCAATCTCAATTTTGGCCCCTAAATCAAGGGGTCAGATTTTCAGCCTTTTCCGCTGAGAACAAATGGATGTTGAGCACTTTTCAAAATCCAGCCCTTGGTGGATACACTAACATTTGTGAACTTAACACATTTTCCTTGGATTGTGAGCTCTTTGCACTGTCCCTTTGAAGATTTGGGGCACTGCTGTAAACAAACAAATAAATAAAAATAATCATGCTTGTAACTCTCTATGCACACGAATAATCCTGTTGGGCCTCCACATATCAGTAAAGTTACTCAGAGGCATAAATATTTGAAGCTCAGGCCCTCACCTCATATACTCTTTGAGCAGGGACTCTGTCTTTGTATGTATTGGGACAAAGCACTGTGAACCTGTTTGGGGCCCCTGGGCTGAATCATAACCATAAAAATCTGATTTCAAAGTTTCATTATCATGCCATTGAGGAAAAAAACATCAGTTGCCTTTTTTTGTGCCTGCAGATTAAAATTTTGCCTCCTTTTGTTCATTTGATTACAAAAAACCTGACTTTTTATTTATTTATTGATTGATTGATTGATTGATTGATGATTTATTTATGATATGTGTGTGTGTATGTATATGTTCTGCGTATGTGGATGGGGATATGAGAAGTTTTTCAATACACTAAAAATAGAGATGAGCTGGAGCCACTAAGTTCAAACTCAAAGCGGGACTGGCCCTTCCATCTAGGAAACAGGTGTTCTGGTTCTGATTATGGGGGGGAAAGAGGTACTGTGGGGCTCAGGTTGTATGAGTTCTGGTCCCACCTCTACCCCGGCCTGCTGTGTGTCCTTAGGCAAGTCACTTTATCTCCCTGTACCTTAATTTCCATCTGCAAAATGGGGGATGTGATGCTGACATCCTCTTATAAAGCTGTTGAGACCTACTGATGAAAAGTGATATTCAAGAGCTGAGCGTGGGGGAGAGGAGGCAGATTGGATCAGGAATACAGGTTTGGGGTCCAATCTCTAATTAAACCCTTTTGTGTAAAGTTAAGAAAAAAGAACTCTGTGTCTGTTTAATATGTCACATATGGGGAGAGTGGGACGTGTACACAGCTTCAGACAGAGTCCTGTTTACCTGCCAGTTACATTGCAATCAGATATTGTTTAATTAGGATGCAGACTGAAAACAGGCATTTGGAGGATTAAAAAGGGGGGGGGGAGCAAAAACCGGCCAATTTTCTTCTAATAGGAACAATTCTTTGAAAAGTTGTTTTTTTTTTTTTTAATACTGCAAAATAATTTCAGTCCTAAAGCGGAGCAGGAAAATCAATGCAACAAGCTGTTGGCTGGCATTGGTTTAGGGGGGAGAGTTGGAGAGCCGCGGATACCTGTCTCGCCGGCGGTGGGTTACAAAGGGGAGACTGGGGGCAAGGAGGCGGGGGTAGGAAGGCTGGCTGAGCATTGAAAGGGTTAAACGCAGGACGCCAAGCTGGTAAAGGGAGCGGGGGGTGCCTGTCCCTTTAAGGCTCCGGATAATACGATTGGGGCGGTAGGATCACTTACTTCTGACGTTCCAAAGCCTGGGGGAGTTGGCAGCAGATTGTTTCCCTTTGATAAGGTCCTGGCAACTTAGTAACAACTCCAGAGACGGGGGGGGGGCAAGTCTAAAAGCTTTAATTAAAAAAAAAAAGAGCAAAATGAATCACAATAAAAACAAACCCTCCTTCCCCCCGTCACTGGCTGCAGATGCAAGGCAGGCGGCCCCCCAGGGTCTGGGGGCCATGGGGTGAGGCAGCTGAGGTGGGAGGGGGGGCTGTGGGGGGGGAGGTGTTGCAGCAAGGCGCTTATCTCCCTTGCAGGACCGTTCTCTCGGTTCTGCCCTTTGATGTGCACAGTTAAACCCACACAGCTCAGGGTTTGTTGGAATAGCCTGGAGGACATTTGGTGCATGGAATGACTGCTTGAAACAGGACCTGAGTTGAAAGGAGGGGAGGGGGGGTCAGGAGGAGGAGGGAGGGATCCGATCTTTTGTATTTATAAAAAAAAAATAAAGGGGGGGGGTTTGTTGGTGGAAAAAGAGGATCCCACTGAACCCTTTGGCTTTCCCTGCCCGGGCCGGCCGCCCCCGGCCGCTGATGCTCTCGGATGCTCTTGCGGAGCCGGGGGGGAGGAGGACGAAGGCAGAAGGGGGGTGATCCGCGCACACGGCGGGTGCTTTGGGTGGGGAAGGGCCGGGGGGGCGTTTTAAGGACGAACGGGGCGGCGGCGCGGGGAAAGCTGCTCGGCTCCATGGTAAGTTGCAGAAGAATGTGCGCGCGAGCCCGCCCCCCCCCCCAGCTCTTCGCTCCCCGGGCCGCTTTGATGTGCTCTTCGCGGGGCTTTGAAGTTTGCAGGGAAGCTATTTCCGCGCTGGCTGTGGGCAAGCGGCGCGGGCTGCAGCGGCAGCGGGTTATTTGGTTTTTAGTCGTGGTGCAAGAGCCCAGATCGCGGGGTCCCTTTGGAGGGGGGGGGGGCTTTTATGTTCCGGGCATGGTGGGGAGAGCGAGGCAGCCCCAGCAGGATGCGTGTTTGTGAAAGGTGGATGTGGGGAGGATGAGATCTCCCCCCCCCCTCGATTCTCCTCCTCCCTACCCCTCCCACAGCCTCCGCACCCCTGTGAACTCCAAAGAGGCGCTGCACGCTTAGTTCGGGGTCAGTTGCACAGGACCGGGGGAAGCAAGTGGCTCCGAACTCTCTCCCTCTCTCTAAGATCTTTTCCCAACCTCTCATTTCTCAGCCCGTCGCCATTTCTGGAGCAGGTTTTTTTTATTATTCTTTGGCAGGATTGTCCTCGGAGGGCTTGGCGCCTCCTGGATTGCTTCTTCCCCTCGTTAGTTTTTATTTTGGAGGGTCTCTTTTTTTCCCCCTCTCCTTTTTTCTTTGCAGGAGGGGTGGTGGGGGGTACGTTTTTTGCTCTAAGGTGGGGACCAGGGGGGCTGAGCTTGGAGGAGATGAGAACCCGGGCACGGGATGCCTGCAGCATTCAGGTACATTATAGACAAGGGGGGAGGCACTTTTTCTCTCTCTTCCTTTCTGCAAACAGGACTCGAAATTGCAAGGCTGGCTGATGAGAATAGGGGTGACATATTGAACTGCTTGTTTGTGTGTGTGAATTTCTGCTTGGGCTTGTGCAGCAAGGAAAAAGCTAGGACCGGAGTCTACTCAATGCACGCTTTCTGATTAGTTTGAGAGCCTTTCACATGCTTATTAAACCAGCTTTTTATTGGATGGAAGCAGATTTTATTAAACCTGTAGAGAAGCTTTTAAAAATCATTCTGCAGCCTTTACTTTTTATTGATATTAAAAAAAAAAGGGGGGGATAAAAAACCTATAGCAAGATTTAGTTAATTTCACATTTGCCTTCTAATGATGGAAAGTTGTCTAATAAAAAAAAAGTCGCTAGTGAGACAACCTTTGGAGGCAAGTGGGTTTGTGTTTTGTTATGTTTTTTCCTTGCTCTTTCAAACTTTTAACAAGTGCATGTGTTTAACTTAACCAAATCCATGGGAGGTTTTGGTTTTTTTTTAAGGTTGTGGCTCAGTTCTAATTCATTTCAGAAATTGTTTTAAAATAAAAAATTGTAATGATCTCTTCCCCCCCCCACCCCACCCCCCAAAAAGAGGTCTTTCTGAACGTGCCGTTCCAGAACAGCATCCAGCATTGTGCTAGAAGGGCCTTCTGGTGATCATAATCTAAATTTTTAAGGAGTGAGAGGAGAGGGGGGTCAAATGGAAACCAGATGCCGAGAAAGGCACGTCTTGTTCCCTGCCTTGAGTTATCTACAAATAGAGGCAAAATTGGGGGGGGGATTTTTGTGTATGTGTGTGAGTGCGCAAACCTGCTTTACCCTGCAAACAGCAGAGACGAGCCAAGCTTGTGTGTCTGAAGCTAGCGTTAAGAGGAGGGGATGTCTTCACTTGAGAGGGGTTTTGTCTGGCGTGTTTATCTTTGCAGCGTGAGCACGATAGGGTTAAATCTTTTTGCTTCCCACATCTCTTCCCCCCAAGTTAAAAGTGCGCTGGGAGTTCAGAAAAGCATATCTGATACTTTTGATTAACACTGTAGATAGCGGCGTTGCTTTTTTTCCCTTTTCCCCCCATGTGAAGAGTTGAAAAGCCTGTTTACTTTTTGTCTTTGATGTTGGGTGGATCTGGTTTTGATTAGATCAATACTCTTTTCTTTTCTTTTCTTTTTTTTTCCAGAGAGGAGGCTCAGAGCATCCCCTGCTGACTTGAGAGAGAGGCGGGCGCACACACACACACAGGCGCGCACACGCACAGAGGCAGATTACTGAGGAGCTGGGGGGGGGGACCCTACCAGAAGAACTTGAGGAGCCATGAGCAGTGCTGTGTTGCTGACTCACCTTCCAGACCCCAGCAGCAGCTTCAGGGAAGACGCCCCCCGCCCTCCTGTGCCAGGGGAAGAAGGAGAGACACCATGCCAACAGCCTACAAGCTCCTTTGCCATGAAAAGCCAAAGTTTCAAGGCCATGTCAGTTTCTTCCACCCCAAGGAGGAATGAGGATGGTCTTGGAGAGCCGGAAGGCAGTGCTTCTCCCAATTCCCCTCTGGCAAGATGGACCAAATCCTTACATTCCTTGTTGGGGGATCAAGATGGTGCCTATCTTTTTCGGACCTTCCTGGAAAGAGAGAAATGTGTGGATACCTTAGACTTCTGGTTTGCCTGCAATGGCTTCAGGCAGATGGACCTTAAGGATACCAAAACTTTAAGAGTAGCCAAAGCTATATACAAAAGGTACATTGAGAACAACAGCATTGTTTCTAAGCAGCTCAAACCTGCCACGAAGACCTATATAAGGGATAGTATCAAGAAGCAGCAGATAGATTCTATAATGTTTGATCAGGCACAGACTGAAATTCAGACTGTGATGGAGGAAAATGCTTACCAGATGTTTTTAACTTCTGATATATACCTCGAATATGTAAGGAGTGGGGGAGAGAATCCTGCTTACATTAACAGCAATGGACTGGGAAGCTTAAAAGTTGTCTGTGGCTATCTCCCAACCTTGAATGAAGAAGAAGAATGGAGCTGCGCAGACTTTAAAAACAAAATTTTGCCTTCTGTAGTTGGGCTATCCAGCAAGACTTTGAGGGTTACAGCAAATGTCAGAGCTACAGAGACGGCTGAGAATGGATACAGGTAAGAGAACTCTGTGGAAGAAATCTACTTACGTTTTTTAATTTTAAGGACTTTGAGATGGTTAGTCTTTAGAAGGCTTGAGAAGTGGGCATTCACTCATAGATGATTTTAAAAAAGAAAACTATCAACATAAGCCCCCCCTCCAGCCCCCCCAAAAGTTTCAAAAATGGTCCAGAAGTCCTATTAGTTAAACATGCCATTGGTAGATTCAACACAGATGCTTATCTCAACCTTAAATATTCAGGTGTTTGTTTTGGTTTTTCATTGCTCTTCTCTGTACAGAAGAAAACATGATACTGTGCTGTTAAAACATATTGGCTCTTCCAGTTCTCTTGTACACCAAAAGCTTCATAGCAGCTGTGTCCTTTAGACATGCATTACTTATTGCAGCAACTTTCAAACCTATTGCATGTAACGGTAAAGAGCATCCATATAGGCACATGAATAATGAAACATTAGTTCACTAACCAGCGCTTACTGTGTTTGGGTTACATGGGAAGCAATAGTGTTGGGATGGAGTAGGAAGTGTATGCACTTATAACAATGCAACTTCAACACAGTAAAATACAAGTAAAATTTGTATATGTAATATGAAATCACTCTCATCACATTCATTATTGGTATCAGATCAAAGCCATTCCAGCTGGCTTTGAGTCAGTGTATACAGGAGTATAGGAGCGGAGCATTACATACTTAGGGCTATTGTAGCCATTCTGGCTATAGGGTTATAGTAGGTCTGGTATTTTCTTATTGGCAGTGTGCAAACTTATTACAGGTGGATCTATGTCTTAATGCCAGATTCAGTGTGTGTAGTATCTGTTATGCGATACCAGAGGCAAAATCTTCATGATGCACTTAGGCAGAAAGATTTCTGTGATACTGAACCCTTTGTTGTGCTGTATGCTTTGTTGAAAAGGTGGGGTGAAAGGGTAAGTAGTCCCTTACAAAATGACCATGATCGTTTTCCAAATGATGAGCAAAATAGTCTTCTGAAAACTTATTTTCTTTCCCCAGCCCCTTGTACTCTCTCCCCCACCCTTTCTGTTAATGTGAATTGTTGAATAAAGATCTGGGGCAGACTGATCTGCTTTCAGTTGTATGCTCTATCTGCTAGCACAGATGCAAGGAGTTTGTTTTTCAGTGTGGTAAGTGTTTGACATCTGGTTTACAGGAATTTTAGAGAGCAGTTTTTGTGATTCATGGACATCAAAGGGCTGCAGGCTTCTATTTCAATTGTATTCTGCCTCTTAGAGGAGGGATGTTGTAGTGCATCTCTCTCTTCCTTTCCTGCTCTTCAGAGAGAGGCTGCAGCTGCGTGGCCTTTCCTTGTGCTGCGATGAACAAAGTGGGCTTAATTCTGCTCTTAAACCAGTGTAAATCTGGAGTGACTCCTCTGACATCTGTTTAACTGAGCAATATTTGTCTCTCCTTGAGACCAGCTTTTTGAGTGTAAGAGGGAAGGGACTGTAGTGCTCTTCCATTCAGGGGAGTTTGCCAGGCTGAGGCCATAACTGGTCTACTTGTGGGGATGTAAAAGGGCCGTGCCCTCATCCCTTTGCATGTGTGGCTCAACATCCACTGTTCTCTAGTAGTTAATACTGCTGCTTGCTGATAATTTGTGGTGATATATGAACTTTTGGTCTCCATTGGAAATCAGTGCCCAGTTGGGAATGGATTTAACATATCCATTGTTTCCAACCCAACAGAACTTTTTCGTGACCATGGACTAGTGTTGCCTCCCTGGCCAGGAGTACTGATGGCTATTGTGTCTTGAGAATTGCAGCTTTCAAGTGGAGCATATTTTTTGCTACTTAGATGTCAAATCTGCCCCCAGGAGGTGAGGTGGTGCTATTTGCTTTGATCACCTTCTCTTGCATTTCCAATAGCTTTTGAAACAAGATCTCTTGACTCCATGGAGAATGCAGAGAGGGAAGTCAAGCTGAGATTCTTCCCAATCCAAAGATCAGGAAATCTAAGTTTCCCTCCCCCTCTAGGTTATCCTTGTTCAAAGCTGTGTGTGTGTGTGTGTGTATACACACGCTGGTAGCTGACAGGTGCATTGGTGAGTTGTCTCATCACTGTTCACTGTATTTAGGATTGGAACTGGAGCTTGATACAGAAAAGTCTTCACTGGCTAGTGGCCAAACCACATCTCCATCCTGGTTTGTGTGCCATATACTATTCAGTGTTTACATAGCACTTTACATTTTCAAAGCACTGCACATACTTATTAACTGCCTTCATCTGCCACTATCTCCTAATAAATTTCAATTTAGATATAAATAATAAGATAGAAATATAGGATTAAAGTCTTGAAGAAAAAAAAAAGGAATTTGGTGTGTATTAAGTATTGGTTATATAAGTGGCTCTTGATGTACAATAAACACTTGTTTCAGTTTTCCCACCTCCCCTGAAGAACTACTTTTTTAAGGTATTAAATGTGTGTCTAGTGGTTTTTGTGAGACTGGGACCCTCACACCCTTAAGCTTATGTTGGACCCAAGAAAGTTAAGATGGAATCTGATCACTATTTACATTTGGTTCTGAATTTATGTGCATGGAACTGTAACTCCTGCCTTTATAGTATATTTTTATTCAATCCAAGGTGGACTCATCTGCCTCCCATTAAGGTCTCTGTTCTAACATCAGTGAGACTGGCCTTGCTTTAAATAAGCTGGGGCTAGCAGATGGCCCTCTGCTGGCTCAAAGTGCTTCCTGTCCTTTGAAAGAACTCACTGATGGAGCTCATTTTGTGTGAAGTTATTGGAACCAAGTTTGGCTTCAATTATCAAAGTAAATGATGCCATTGTAAAGCTATGCTTGAAGCAGTGTTCCACAATTAGAGCATGGAAGCTGTGATTAACATAGTTCTGCTAAAATATATTTAGGGGTTTGGGGTTTTTTTACCCCTGATTGTCCATGATGTTTGTGACTCAGTAAAATATTTAGTAAGATTTAGCCTTGCCTTGAAAAAATGCTGCTTGAGGATTTTTTTTCTCAGTGTGTAAGTCTGGGGTTTAAACTTCCATACTTTTTATTTCAGAGAGTCATAGGCTAACTGTGTGTGTGTGTGTGTGTGTGTGCATGCGCACACACCCGCTCACCAAAAATGCTCCTAAATTGCACAGTTATAGCGGGGGATCCAGAAAAGAACCCCTTAAATTCTAGTTGCATTGTAATCCCTCAGTGATTTTTAGCTATTGCCTAACAATGTATAGAGAGAGACATGCTGTGTGTCATCACATCAAGATAAGAGATAAGAATAGTCTGAGAAACATCAGACATTCTCCTTGACGCTCCAGAGCAACTGCTACCTGACAGCTGAAAACACTTTGCATATTGAGCTTAAAGATTTTTGTGTGTGTGTGCAGAATCTGCATCAGAGACCTCCACTTCCCATAGGAATTTGAAATCCTTGAAGGCAACTTGATGCATGTGGGTGCAATTACTGTAGTGTGGTCAAGTTTTAAAAAAGTTAATCGTAAAAAACCCCAGCCCTAATCAGTTTTCTTAAAGTATGTGGGAATTTCTGTATGGGGCTAGTCTGAAATGTTTTCTGCCTTTTTTTATTTATAAAATTAAAGACCGTGTGTGTTAGTTAGCCAAGTTCTGAAAGGTGAAATTCTTGCACAGTGGTTCAGTATCTCTTTCCAGAGGTGGAAGAAGGGTCAGTTTAGGAGTACTCCTCAATGTGCTAAACTTTGTTCATATATGGTATATTAAAAGCTGAATTCTTGAGAGATAAAGAGGGTATGTTACACACGCTATAAAATGATTAGATAGCACTACTGATTTTTTAATAGGGCTGCAGCATAAACTATCAAATGATTAATTGCTACTATATTAGCATGATTAAATAGCAACTCTGAACATGAAATAAAAGGAGGGTGCTTAAGACTCACTTAAAAGCAGGATTGTTTCAGTATGGGATGGTGAGCATCTTGAAACCAAATACTTTACAATAATAAGCTGAATGGGTCTGGGTTTAGTAGAAGCAAAACATGAAACAGTTTCAAGTAGAGTGATAAAAAGAAGAGGTTCAGCTTTTCTGTGAGCTACCAAAAACCCAGTGGCCTAAAGAATGTCATTGGAACCTTACAAGATGACGTGTTGTATTATTTTAAAAGGACACTTTTTATTTTCTTTTTGTGGCAGAGTAACTTGGCTTTCATCAGCATGTGGAATTAATTTATCTTTAAGACTTGACTTCTTTCCTGTGGCATTCCTTACTATCTTCTATTTTTTTTTTTCATGTTAAAAAAAAGTTTTGATCTTCCCATTGAAATGACTTAGCATGCTTTGGAAAAGAATGTGATCCCAGCTGTGCTTAAATACCTGACTCTTTGCAACAAGGGCCTCCTGCAACGCTCAAGCCTGAAACTGAGGCCTAGAACTTCAGTCATGCTGTTTGCAGCAGAGCTCTCATTCCAAAGAGGCCCATCTTCTCTCCTCTTCCCTCTCCCCCTCCCCTCTGCTTAAGCCTTTGCAAAGGCTCATGTTTTCCCCTCGCCAGTGAAACAGAGGAATGCAACACAGCAGGGGAGTAGGGGAAACTTCTTGTTTGTGAGAGAACTGAGTTAAGACCACTGAAGAGGTCGAAAGTGGGTAACTGGGGCAAATGAAACAAAAGGACTAGAGATACTAGCAGGAGGGGAAGTGCTGCTTTCCATTAAGGCAGCTGTGCTGCTCACTTAAATCAAGCTGGCCTCATCCAATCCCAGAAGTGATGGGGTAGGGGTGGGGAATTTGAAAGCCTGCGGAGCATGCTGTCCTCTTCCTGTGGCCCCGAGTGCTGTGTAAGTGACCCTATTTATTACAATCAGCAGACCTTAGCCGATAACTTTGATACACAAACTCAAAAGCTTAACAGCCAAGCCCTGAATTTATATATAAACGAATATACGTCTGAAAACACACTTAAAAACCCCTTGGCACAAACCAGGCATGAAGATTTGTAAATGAATCCAGGCACTTAAAACTTGGAATCATTTTGCTCTAAACACTGTCCTGTGGCTAGGGGTTTAGGGCACCTGGGTTCTTTACCTGACTTTGCAAATGCTGTGTCCTCAGACATATGAGGCCAAACTTGTCCGCTACGTCTCGATTTCTCCATTTTTGGGTACACAACTTGACACCTTTTTTTTTTCCCCCATCCCTCCCTCCCCAAAGGTCTTAACTGATTTTAATTGGTGCTGAGCACTCAGAACTCCTCTAAAACGTGGCCCTAGGAAAAGAGTGGCATCAAAGGTTAGAGTACTCTTGAAAACTGGCTTTTTAGTTTCCCTCTTTGTGGCGCAAGGGCACTCACCTTTGTAAAAAGCAGTTTGAGACCATATTGTTAAGCTGGCTTCTTGTAAGTGCTGCTTATTTATTTGTAACTCTAAAATCGATCTGGCGTCAATGGTTTCAGTCAGTTATCTATGTTGCCTGAAAGGAGAGCTGGTGTAATTTTCAAAAGCACCTACATCCTATTTTCAGAAGAGACTTTGACCTTCAGTGGTTAAGTCCTAATGACTTTGTGTACTAAGGGCTAGATTTTTAAAGGTATTGAGATGCTTCTGAGATTTTTCAGAAGCACACTTTTGAAAATACCATAGGTGCCTGTCTATCTCTAGACACCTACATACCTTTAAAAATCAGGCCTCAAGTCACTTTTGAAAACAGAACATTGGGTATACATTGCAATAAAAGACCTGCTGCATGGCTGAGGCTGGCCTGGGTCAGCTGATTTGAGCTTGTTGGTCTTGGGCTTTGGGGCTAAAAATTGCAGTGTAGACCCTGGGCCTGGGAGCCCTGGGAGCCCTGAAACCTCATGAGAGGAGATGGGTCTCGGAGTCAGCCCAAGCCTATATGTCCACACTGCTATTTTTAGCCCCAAAGCCAGAGCCCCAGTTATCCTGGGCTCCGAGGATCAGGGTTTTGTTTTTTTTGTTGCAGTGTAGATATACCCTTAGAGTACCAAATCCCTCTGGTGCATTTGAAAATCTTTATCCAGAGTGCTCAGACACCAGCTTGATGTCAGTGTTTATGTAGAGAAAAGTTGGTGACTGTGGAGTACTGGGAGAGTCTTTACTCCCGTTAGCTGTCAAGATAAACATCTTGAGGACACAAGCATTCTGTGTGCGGCTATTGGACTTGAAGCAGTGGATGGATAGCTTTTAAAGAAGTTCATTTGTGTCTTCTCTGCACACGTCCCATGAGTATGAAGTTTAACTTCTTTACTTTTTTCAGATGCTAGAATAACTAGACTCCTATTTTGCTTGTCCCCAGGTCATTCAAGAGGAACGATCCTATTAACCCATACCATGTGAACTCTGGCTATGTTTTTGCCCCAGCAACTAGCGCAAATGATAGCGAAATATCGAGTGATGCACTGACTGATGACTCCATGTCAATGACGGACAGTAGTGTGTAAGTATTCCACTTTAGCCGAGTCCTTTGGAATTTACATCTTGAAAACAAACTGTGTTGATGTAACACAATGACTGTCCAATCACTTTAATACTGCTTCCACTTTCCATTGGACTAGAGGCCTGCTGAAACTGAAATCCCAGCTAGATTGGGTGGCATCTTAAGCCATCCAGAAAGTATAGCTGATAGATCTGCTATCTACCTACTTGTCACAGATATTAGCTGTAGTAACAGTGGGTGGGGTCTTTTCCTCCTCTTACCCCCCCCACTTTGCAACAGTGCTCATTTTAATCTTCAGCTGAGCAAATGGGTGTTCTCCCACGTGCTGAAATAATAGAATAGAAACGCTGCTGCTAACACATGGAGTGTATTTATATCTCATCACACCTTTTGTTTGAAGGACAAGCCTCCTTTAGTATTTGATTGTCATTTTAAAAAGCTAAAATAACTTTCTATAGGAATTGCTTTCTATAATTAGGGTTTACTAGTAAGGGCAGAATCAACACTAACAGGGTTATTGACCTGATCAGATGATAGCACAGAACAATCTTTCAGAGATTTGTTTGAATGGAGCTTTATAGATTAAAGTGTCAAGAATCTAAGAGTTTGTGGAGGAGAGGAAGGATGGTCCTGTGGTTAAAGACCAAGCTTGGGAATCATGAGATCTGGGCACTGCCACAATTTGCTGTGTAACCTTGGACAAGTTACTTAACCTCAAAAATGGGGATAATGATACGTTTCCTTCCTCATGGGGTTGCAGTGAGACTTAATTCATTGATATCTATAGAGCATATTGAGATCCTTTGATGAAAGGCAGTATATTTAAGTGCAGGTCACACCTCTGAAATGGAATAAGTCCTCTGAAAAAGGTGTTCGTTTATTAAATAAAATAGTGAATTCAAGACCTTAATCTTATAAATGCAACTCCTTCAGTGTCTCTGGAAAGAAATATAGACTACACGTGTGACAAAGATCTGTTTGCTGGCTTTTTAAAGTCAACAATCTACTGCATGATGATGTATACACTTTAATGGAAAACGGGCTTTTGACAACAAAAATCCTAGATGAGCAAACAAATGTTTTTTTTAAATGCACATGTGTGTTTTGAACTGATATTATGGAAAAAAAATAGCTTGTTGTCCCACCGGATTCTCTTATTGAACAATATTGGCATGAAATAAAAGGGCTGAATCATAGGGTGACTTCTTTATTTCTTCTTACTGGCTCTAGTTGTATGTGATCATGTGTCAACAGAGCATTCATTGGGTTAGTCATTTCTGGACCAATGTAGGGTCACTTGGGATTCACAGGGCTAGGATTATACCCTCTCTTCACAGCAATGCCAATTGTAGGCCTTATACAGATGAGAGCACTGAGTGAGAAATAAAGTGCATGGTGGATGAAAGGCTTAACTGAATCGCTTTCAGCCTATTGTTAGTCTAGGGGAGCTTAGAGGGGATAAGAGGGTAGCAGGCCGCTTTGAAATTTACTTGAACAAGTGAATAGGAGCTCCCCATAAAGCAGTGCATGAAAGGAGCCTGGCTGTTTTTTCCTGCCATAACAATAGCCAGTGCAGACTGTGAGGAGCTTGGGGAAGCTTGGCTGATTAAACTGCTGGGAGCTTCAAGTTTGGGGTTGGGGAGAATGAGAGAGGAGGGCGCATGTGTGGGTTTCAATAGAATGCAGCAGGTTTACATGGTGTTAAGAGACAAACTTAGGAAAGAAATAGTTCCTGCTACAAACTGAGCCAGTCCCTGAATGTTTGAAAGCGTTGGGCTCCTTCTAGCCGCACTTAATCTATGGGGGTGGGAACGGCCTGACTTCTGGAAATGGAGTGGTGTGTGTGTGGGGGGGTTATTTTTCTCTTTGAGGGGAAGGGAGAAAGAGGTAGAATAGCTAAACTTATAAAATGACCATAGCTAAGGCTGATGTAAGTGATGTAAGTAAAACTGCCTGTACAGAAACGTCAGCAGCTATGGCCAATATTGTAATGTAACATGCAAAAATGTCTGGAATTACATTTTTTTCTCTATGTGGATTGTACAGAAAATGGACTTTGCTAGAGATTCTGAAATCTTTCTGAAAAGTTCCGCTGTACGGATTCCCACCGTTGTCACAAACTGTGTCATGGTGTTTTTCTAGCTGCAAGTGTGTAGCAATTTTCTCTTTTAACACAAGGCTCAATTTTACTATTACATCAGTGTTAATGCAAATCAGTTCCTAGTAGAGAGACTCCCAGTTTATACTGATATAAAATGAAGAGCAGAAATTTGTCCCATAAAGCACATGTCAGCCATACCAGTAAACTGAGTTTTATTAATTAAAAAAAATCTTCTATTTGAATTGCAACTATAGGTAAAATTGCCAAATAATACCCGCTCTGTGTTTTTTGGTTTTGTTTTATAAATGTCAGGGATACATTTTATTTTTGTATGTATTTATTTTGTAATAGCCACAAAGCATCATGCAAATTTCCATTTCTTGATTGGGGGAGGGGAAGAGGAAAAGGGATTTTTTTTATTTGCTTATATCTTATTTATGGATTTACTTTGGACACAGGGGAATGCTGCTGAGCGAACTTCAAATATTACCTTATCTTACAAACCAGGCTTTTGATGTTGGCAAGATCAGAGGCTTGTTTTAGAGCCCTTGCCAAATGAAGATGGGAGTGAATGCATATGCGCATGAGTCTGATATTTCAAAGCTGCAGTAAAACTACATTCAGGTTAGGTCAGGCACATCTGAGTCAAAAGGCTAAGATAATTGGCTCAGTTTAAATGGCAGCTGACTGGAAAGAAGATTTCAAACTAGTGTTTCCCCTAGAAAGAGATTGGCTTAGCACCAGGCTGGTTAGCTGAAATGTTTATAATTAAACTATACTATTTAGTGCCTAAACTCTGTAGCTCTTCAGCCCACAGCTTTTAGTAGCCAAGAAATGTGAGCACAAATGTTTACTGCTGGAGAAAGAGAAGAAGGTTATATTAAAATGACCTATTTAAGGAACTCTGTTAACAAAACAAAACAACCCCTCTTCGTCCCAGATAGTAATCCTATGCTATGCACTAGAACATCTGGCCAAGCCTAACCCTTTTATTTTAAAGGCACTTTCTAGTTGTCACTGTGGCCTATACACATTTGAGCTTCAGATTTTGCTGTAATATCTTTTTCTTATTGTACCCAAGCTGGCTGTAAACTCGCAGCTCCAGCTGCATGTCTTGCCTGTAATAAGTGATTGCCCATTTTTGTTTCCCCCTTAAACCTGGCATCATCCCAGTTCCTCATTTTATGAGGAAGGCCTACATTTAAAAAGCATACCTCAAACTGACTATAAAGTTGTCTCTCTTCCCTCCTTAGAAGTCCTGACTCTTCCCCCAAGGCTACCAAGTAACCTTCCCATCTTGGTGAAATGTCTCCTTTTCTTTTTTTTTCTTTTTTTTTTTTTAAACTGTATCTTGCACCTTGTTACAAGCTGTAAAAGTCTCCTGATGAGTCAGGTTTATAGACGTGAACAAGGGGCTGATCCGGACTCCTGTTTAACTGCGTTGAAGAGAGATCCGGCCATGTTGGTGTCACCTTCTCTAGATTCCTCCATGATATACGCAGCCCACGCCCCATCCCTTAGCCCCAGATGGAAGGCCACAATCTCAGAGAGGCTGTGAATGAGCCCGACCAGGCTAGAGAGGCGTTCCGACTCTTGCTTCCAAGTCAGTGTTGTCAGTTGTCTAACAGCTGCTTGAGCTACTGGTAAAGAACAACTGTACCATGCTCGGAAAATCTTGGCTGCTTGCTGGCTGAAAATGGTACTGACTAAATTCTTACGTGACATGAAGGTGGTTCACTTTAAACCAACCCAAACCAGGCAAGGCTAAATGGAGATGGAAATTCTGTTCTAGAGTCACCTTTCGTGGCACACTGGCTCATCCTCTCATAGCTTAGAGATGCCGTTTACTATGAGACCAATCATTCCAGTTTGGAAGGGGCTAAATCGCTGTGGGAAGCACTACAACTGTAAATGTCAGCTTGCTTTCCTAACATCATCCCCATGGCTGGACCTGAAGGTCTGGCCTCTAAAGGCTGTCTGTCTCCAAAGCAGGAGCATTGACTGCTTTGAGGGATCCCCCCTCATACACTGAAGGGATTGGCAGTGGAGCCGTACTTCTAACCCTTGCCACAGAAAGCAGTGGCCAAGATAAGCGGGCCTGGGGTCAGCCGTTTTTGTTGTTTATTTCTGCAGATTTGGAGCAGAGCAATACTATAAACAGTCGTCCCGTTCCCTTCCCCAGCTGTCCCCTCTGTCATGTGAGCCCTGAACTCTTGGACGTCAGGCAGGGACGTTGAGGAGAGGTTTATTTTCCACCCCACCATTTTCCATCCATTCTGCTGCATTTGGGATATGTTTTGCAGGTGTGTTTGTTTTAACAAGAAGTCTTGGCCCTATTTATGTACATCCATAGCCCAGGCAGGTGGATACCGGACATGCTACTTAAGGTGGAATTTCTGTCAAATACACGAAGGCAGACTGTCCTATCCTTGTGGGGGGAAAAAAGGAAGAGAGTCTTTAATTCCTGTGTATAGAAAGTCTCATTGACAATACCATCACCTCAGTAAACCTCAAAGAACAAAATCTCTCTCATCTGATCCATGTGAGGAGCATCTTGGATTTTTATTTTCTCCCTTCCTTTATCTCCTCCCTTCTGCTCCCATACCTGCTGTTGTGAATGGCCTGTTCAACTTGGTTATAACCCAACCCGTGCTCACGTGTTGTTGTTGTGAGGGAGAGGGCCTTCAAAGAGTTCATTAGATTGTCTCATACTTTTATTGCCCCTTGTTTCACCAGGAGCATAAATGTTTAGTGCTTGTGATAATGACTGATTAACCCTGGTCATGGTACAGTGTGGTGCTGACAGATGCTATGGGTTTTCTCCAGAGCAGGCCCTCTTATGGGGCTCTTTGCTCCTCTGCACAGGCCTAACTGAGACAGAATTGAGGGTAGATTTTCATGAGGAACTGAACTAAGCACCATAAATTCACTTCGCTTGGGATGACTGACAAGTCCAACCCTGTGAAATAATGGCCCCAGCATGCTCTTTCCTTGACTAATGCTCTGTTCTATCTCGATGTTCCAACTTTACAAGCCAAAAACTGGTTTGGCCTTTTTCTTCCATCTTTCCTACTTGGTACTTCTTCTGAATTAGCTGCTATGCCACGCAAATTTAGAAAGCACAAGGCCAAGACTTTAACTGATGACTAGGGATTGTGTGCTTCAACTTTTGGGTATCCAACTAGAATGGGGCCTAATTTCCACCATGCCTCCTCTTCCCCCGGGGTCTATTCTTATCACTTTCTGGAAACTGAGTCCCTTCAAGTGGTCTCCATCTTGACACCCAAACATGGAAGCAAGTATGTGCGCACACACAGAATCACTGGTCACTTTTTGGAAAAATCTTGGCCTTAGTCCCGTCACTGCTGGGACAATGGGAAGTGCCACTCTATCATAATGGTGATAGATCTTAAAAGTGTGTGTGTGAGAGAGTGAGGGGGTGAGGTGTTATTGGGGGAGGGGAAAGGAGGAGGAGGAGGAGGAGGAGGAGGAGAAAAGAATGGTTGCATGGGAAAAGAGGTGGAACAGAGAGAGAGAAGTGCATAATAGCACTCTGGAGTGTAGTCTTATCCACTGTCCGTGAAGTGGAGTTTATAATATACACTTCTATAGAGCCTTACATCCAAGGACTTCAGAGCACTCTACAAATATTAATGCTCTAGTTGTCACAGCACCATGTTGGCTAGGGAGGTATTATCTCTTATAGATTTGGAAGGTGCAAGGGAGGGACTGGAGCACAAAGACTATGGTTACTCCCCAATTTGTGGGAAATCCGGGAATAGAATAATCCTGATTGCCATTCATGCTTTTCAACCACTGGACTATCTCTGCTCAAAGTCCATTAATACTAAGGTGGGTAAATCTTTGCATGGTTAGATGACAACATACCTCATCGCTAGAGAGAAATTATTGTTTCTGCTGCTTCTAGCTCTTCTGACTTGGTCTGGTTTTTTTTTTTTTTTTTTTTATGGCTTTATCCCAGCAGGCTGACATAGCCAAGAAGAATGATGTCCCATAACTTTAGAGGCCTGTGTTCTGTTGCTGCACCTTGTAGCGACTTTATTGGGCTATGCATGTCCACCTTGAAGGCAGTAGAGACTTCTTGGATCCCACCTGGGAGGACGGGGGGGAGGAGTTCTTTGTGACCAATAGTCTTTTCTTCTTTCTTCTTTGCATAGTGCTGGCAATCTATGAAGTGCTTTAGACATAGCAAGACTCCTCCAAAGAGCTTACAGTTTATGGTGACCTAGAGAACAAGTGTAAAGAGTATGTGAAACCTGCTACTATAAGGCCACGTCCAACAAGCTTCTGTGTACAGGCACATCCCCGTTGAAGTCAATAGGACGCTGCAGGGATCTGTCCATGTTCAAATTCTGCATGACTGGGAGGGGGGCCATAGGTTGCTTGGCAGCTACTGAACATCCAGGCCTGGTGACGTAGACCTGATTTCTTTTTCAGAGGCATTAAATATTCATTGACTGACTGACTTCACTTGGAGTCCTTGGTGTTCAGGACTTCTGAAAATCAGGCCCCTCAGTCTGTTCAGACTGTTTTAAAGAACTTGGAAGTGGCTGGCCTGGCCTAGTAAAATAAACAGATTAAAAGATTAATAATTCTGGCTTCTGTTTTGGACGGTACTTGCCATGGTCCATAGACTCTACAGCGTAATCCATTGAAATAAATAAGCCTAGGATATCCCGGCTGACTGTGACTTGTTTTTCCATTTACAGAGATGGAATCCCTCCTTATAGACTTGGGAGCAAGAAGCAGCTCCAGAGGGAAATGCATCGTAGTGTTAAGGCCAACGGTCAAGTTTCTCTACCTCATTTTCCGGTAAGTTTGATGCAGTGTCTTCTGACAAATGGCTGGAGAAAGGCCCTCTACTAATGCTAGGCCTTGGAACACAGGAAGAACACTGGGAGACATCACTGCAGGTTTAAAGGGAAGGGAGGATAACGGCTTCTTTCTCGTCAGTTTGCGCATCTCTTGTCTCTGAATACAGAGGCCGAAAGCAAGAAGAGAAGGTATTGGATGGGTCAGCTCTTCATCAGGCGTCAGTGGAGATATCCAAATTTAGAGCTCCTGGCTTAACATTCTCATTACCATTGGCTTGAGTTCTTTAGGCTTGTTCTGTAAAAGTAAAGGCCAAACATCAGTTTAAAACGCTCCTGAAAAGTTGGTTTGCCTATGGTTGTACTGGCCACTGGCTGGGTTCTAGGTAAGGTGTTTTGCCTTTTTTTGGGATCACTGAATTAGAGCTCACCTTCTAGGTTCAAGCTGGGAACATCCCACATGGTTGATTGCATAGGCATGAGCATAGGCTTCACGAGCTTCCCAAAAGAGAAACATTGGTCGCCAGTTTGTGCCATTTAATAATAGCAATAAAACAACTTTATCTGCCTTGGTTTTGAGGGAATCCAGTCCTTCTAGTTATGTTGGTCCTGAAAACTAACTCATTGACTTGTTAATTTAGTGCAGGCTTCTGGAAGATGCTGCTGCTTCCTGCCGTGAATAAACTGTTTACACAGACAAGTAGCAACTTATCTTGTCTTGAGATTAATATTCCAAAATTCTTTTTCTTTCTTAAGCAGCAAGACAGTTTAGATAATATTTCTGGTATGGGGGAGGGGGATATTTTGGGTTGTACGGGGATTTTATTTTTTGGGAGGGGGAAGTGTCCTTCACCCCCTTCTATAAAGAAAGTTCTGTAGAATGAGCTTGTAAATTAGATTATTTTGTCCCAGGGCGTGCAAATCGACTTTCTCTGCAAGGCCGTGCTTTGATCAGGGACTGAATAGAGCCGGCTTGTGTAAGAGTGACAATTTCCAGCAGAGTGGCCTTTTTCTACCCTCACATCATTTCTGGAGCTAAGTGGTTGTTGGAGAGAGGCCCCACCTCATCTGGTGGGTAGTATGTGAAAGAGTTGGCAGTTCAGCTTTCTGCTTTTAAAAAACAAAAACCCCAGAAACTAGGGGTGAGGGAGAAGAGGGGAGTGTTTTGGGGGAGAAGATGACAGGAAGGAGGAAGAAGAACTCTGGTGGGTGGTTTTTTCTTTTTCTCTCGCTCTCTCTCTTTTCTCCCATGTTTGCTTCTTTTGGCAGAAATTCTCGTTTGCCTTTTTATATTCTGCACTTGATTTGGAGATGTTCCCTTTTTCCCTTGATAGATCTGCTTGAGGCAGCCAAGCTCAGCAGTGTATCACTACTTGCCTGCAGCCGCTTTCTTCATTTTCTGTACAAAGAGATTGGGGGGGAAAGGGGGAGGGAGATCTAGGACACTGTTGAGACAACACTACCTCAAAGGTGCCCAGTGTGTAGCCAGGAAATAAATTACCAGTACTTCTCTGATCTGCAACCGTCTGACTTTTTTTTTTTCCTCCCTTTTTCTCCCCCATCTTATTTTTTTTAATTTCCAACTCCTTTCTGTTTATACTCACTTTATTCCTTCAGTTAAAGTCTCTCCCTCCCACCTCAGAGGGCTTTTTTTTTTTTTTTTTTTTGATGTTTGACAACAGTCTTTGAAGATTTTCTACTTCAGAGTAGCTACTGATGGGCTGGTTGTACTACAGAGAGAACAAGCGGGGTTCCTCGGAGTGCGACCAACTGCTCCTGCCGAAGGCAAATGCTAGTGGGAAGGATGTCACTCCATGAGGCCACAGCACTCGCTCATAAAAATCCACAGCAGGCTATGCCTAGTTGCGGTCGTCTCTTCATCCAAACATGGAGACACAACAAGTGTAGCGGGGCCAGAAATGCTGCTCCGGCTAAGCTGCAGTTTGCGCCGCCTGCTAAACATGGCTTATCCCTTTTGTCCCCGCTCTGTGTAGAGAACCCACCGTCTTCCTAAGGAAATGACCCCTGTGGAACCAGCTACCTTTGCTGCTGAACTTATATCCCGGTTGGAAAAGCTGAAGCAAGAGCAAGAAACGATGGATAGTTTGGAGGAGAGACTACAGCAAATCAAAGAGGTAGGAGGATTAACCCCTTTGAGGCCGGTGCGGTGCTTGAAGCCTGCTGATCCGACATCATCCTTGGGAGTGGGAGGGAGCTGCAATAATGGCGTGGCTTGTCTGCCCTTAGCGTAGGGGGAGTACGTTGCATGCTTTAATAATTTGCCCTCAATACCGATGTCTGCTGACAACAGTGGACGCTGGGCTTTCCCTGCTAGCCTAGCGGGAAGAGCTGCAGCTCGGGGGCAGCTGGCACACCGTGCTGCTTGTTTACTTCTTACTAACGTTGCATCTTCAAGGAAGAAGAGAAGGAGGGCTCAGAGCTACCTGACAGCACGCAGACCAATCGGGAGGCAGCAGTCACTCCGCACCAGCAGCACCCGCTCACTCTCCTACCCTCCAGCAGCTATGAGGAGGACCCACAGGCGATCCTGGATGACCATCTATCCCGTGTGCTGAAGACGCCGGGCTGCCAGTCGCCCGGCATGGGCCGGCACAGCCCTCGCTCTCACTCCCCAGACCGCCTCCCCGGGGGCAAGCCACAGCCAAGCGGGGCCTCGTCAGCTGCCTGCGCCCTAATCAGTAAAGGATTTGTCACCAAACAGACCACCAAGCACGTCCACCACCACTACATCCACCACCACACCATCCCCAAGACTAAAGAGCAGATAGAAGCCGAGGCAGCGCAGCGGGTCCAGTGCTTCTGTCCCGGGGGCAGCGACTACAACTGCTATTCAAAATGCAAGAGCCACCCGAAAGGGACGGACCTATCTCTGGCTCAACTGGAGCAGTTTGGGTAAGTTACGGGAGTTTCTCAGTAGGGGCTAGCTGTAACTTTTAAAATGTATTTCTCAGTAAGAGGGAGGTGGGCTTGATTAGAGAACCACGTGGGACAGGCCCCTTAAAAACAGGGCCATTGGGAAATGTGGCTCTGACACCAGCACAGGTTATTAACTGCGCCTGCTGGGGGCGGGGAATTCCCGTTCCCTTGTGTGTCATCCTCAGCCGAACTGGCACGCTGACGAAGAGGAGCGGCAAGCTAATGGATGGCGTAGCCCTGCCAGCGGGGGAAGCAGGACTCCCTGTAATGCTCGGGCTCCAGCTACCTGGGGGTGAGGCGGATCGGTCACAGAACGTCTGGCAGTGGATGCTGGAGAGCGAGAGACAAAATAAGCACAAGCCTCATAGGTAAATATACAGCTGTCTACAGCAATATCGCTCCCGGTAAATATTTATATATTACATAGGCTGTCTATTTTTACAATCGCTAAAAACAAATGAGACTCTTTGCTCCTCCGGTTTAATATAAAAGCCATTCCGCAGAACCAGAAAAACCACAAAAATGTCATGTTTTTGGCAGTAAACCCTTTTCATGTTATGACAGACTTTGGAGAGGGAGCCAGCAGAATAGGAGCTGCGATTGAAGTAATATTTTCCAGCTTTTATAAGCCGGTTCCTTCCCTCTTCTCCTCCCCCAGCACACAAAGCACAAAGAAGGCCTACAATTTGGAGTCGGCCAGAGGGCTCCCCAGTGAGCGCCCAGCCCGTCACCACCTGTGGGGGAACAACAGTCACCCGCGTGGGGTGCAGCCTGCCCACCCGTTCGTCCAGGATCCCACCATGCCTCCCCTGACCCCGCCCAACACCCTCGCCCAGCTGGAGGAAGCGTGCCGCAGGCTAGCAGAAGTCTCCAAGCCTCAAAAACAAAGGTAAGTACAAAGGCGAATGAAAGGGGGAAGGGAGTGAAAAGTCTCCTTAACTTCTCAAGCCCTCAGTGCCTCATTTTATTAGCTCTCGATGATAGACAGACACCCCCCCTGCTGGGAATGGGTGTCAATCGCCTATATTGATGTCTTCAGGAACGCAGGGGCAGGAGCATTATTTCAGGCTGCTTGTTTCCTCCCCTCCCCCAATCTCCCAAGGGGCATGCTAAGTTCGCTTGCCTGATAGCCAGTTAACAGGAGATGCCCAGGGGGGCTAGAAATGTTATGTGATGTGCCTTCCAGTGTAGGGAGAGTCCCAGATTTGAAATGGGAGGTGGGAAAGGGGAATCATTGTAACAAAATTTGACTAAGCCTCAGAGATGAACTTTTTCCCCCAGTCCTCAATAGTTTGAATTCCACATTCTGCCTCTCCCCAACACAGTGGATATTTTTTTGTTAGGTCTAGAACCACCTCTGCTACAGGCTTGTTATCATGCGTTTGGATATGGAAGCGTATATTAGTCCACAGTATTCTTTATTCTTCCTTTTGTTTGTTTACCATGGGTGTGTTTTGATGCAAAGAGGGCACTTAATGCCCACAGGAGATGTTAATTAAGAAGATGTATTTTAATTTTAACAGGATTTTTTTGGTTTTTTTTTATCCCCCAACTTCAGATGTTCAACCTCAAATCAGCAGAAGGATCGAAACCACTCATCTGCTATTCAAGGGGGGAATGCCCCTTTTTGCAATGCAAGTCTAACTACAGAAGAGTGAGTAGAGATATACATTACACACATTTCCCTGGCCTTTAATTATACTTGCATGAAATGGATGGCACTTTGAAAATATAAGACATTTTTATATCTGAAGTTTAGTCTTTCAAACATACTTTTTTTTAAAGAGAGAACAAAACATTTTCAAATCTTGTCTCTGGTTCTTTTTAACTTGCATTCCTGTAAAGTGGACAAAGATTGGATTAGTCTAATTACAGGATGGTTCTTTTAACAAGAAATCTGCTACAGAGAGGTCTAAAATGGCCTAAATAATTAAAGTTTTCTTTTTTACCCTCTTCATCTTAAGCAATGAGCAATGTTTGAAGTCCAGACTAAGCCACCTGACTAGAGTCTTTCATTTTTAATTGGTTGACCTTAAATCCACCAGCTGTCTTTGCTAGGAGCTTTTTTTTCTGAAGCCACTCTACAAAGACTTAGAACAAATTAGGAAGACTAAATTACTGTGGACTAACACTTTGTGACCTTTTGACATGCCAATATACATGGCCTCAGAAGTAGTTCTGGATTTAGCATTCACTGCACTGTTGCTATTTTGTCATGTAGTAATTTTTTATTATTCTTTAAGAAGTGTTCCTCCTTTCAAGTGGCAAGGTCCGGTTTATTTTTGCCTGGTTGTTCACAGGTACAGTAATGCTACCTGTCCACTCAGGGCAAAAAAATCTGAGTGTTTTTTGTGCAGTTTTTGAATGGCAGGCTTTAAGATTCCAACACCACCCACTAACATACGTATACATGGAGCAAAACACTAAACTATTATTCCCTACCGTATAGTTTGCATGAATGCAAATCGTGTACGTTGTCTGTGATCTTTCAAGGCCAGACATACAATAGTTAGTCTGGCTGAACGGGAATGTGTTCAGTATAATGGTTAGAGCCCTAGACATTGGGGGGTTCCTGGTTAATCCTCAGCAGACCATGTGATCTCTGTCCCCTATCCATAAAATGGAAACAGTTCCCTATTGCACAGGTATGCTCTGAGGCTTAGTTCATTGATGTGCCTCAGCTGCTTAGAGATCTTATTATTTGTATTAACATAGCACCAAGAAGTGGGCCGGGACCCTGCTTGGCTTGGTGCTATATAAATACAGCGTTATTAATTTGCTTGCATTGCAAGGTATTATGGGACTTTCAAACTGAGCCCGGCATCAATCTAGCTGCCATTGTCTGTGGTAGAAACATTAGATTCCAGTGAAGTCTGTTTGTTTCCAAATGAGGAACACGCTTTGTTTTTTGTTGCAGTCACAAAGAGCCAAAGAAACTCCCGGTGATTCACGCCTCCCAGTCTAGCGAATTGGTTGTCACTTATTTTTTCTGTGGAGAAGAAATACCCTACAGGAGGATGTTAAAGGCCCAGAGCTTGACACTTGGGCACTTTAAAGAGCAGCTGAGCAAAAAGGGAAATTATAGGTAAGAATCTCGTGGTTTCTTTCGTCTGCTGAGACTATGAACCAAAATAACCAGCAAATATGTTTCTGCAAACCCGCCCACAAGGAAAAACTTACAGCACCTTTTTTGGGATGTTGGCAGCACTGGCTCACTGAAATCTCTTCTGTCCTCTCCCTACCCCCTACCACACCAAGGGTGGCTTAGAGAGGCCTCTGGCTTGGGTACTGTGGTGCCTGGACTTGGCCTCGTCTTGTGGGTCAGTCAGTTTGGGTGATGATCTCCCAATGTCTGTCCCCCAAGAATTGCATAAGAGAGCACTGGTTGGCTATGGACAGCTATTGCTTTGAATGCTGACCACTGCAAAGAGGAGAGATGCTCTTGTGATTAAAAGGTTGGACTGGGATTTAGGGTTTCTAGGGTCCGTTCCCTCTACCTCTGACTTCCTGCCAGACCTTGAGCATTAATCTCTCGGCACGTCTATTCCCCATCTGTAAAGTGGAGGTCATGGCACTTCTCTGCTTCACAAGGGTGTTAAAATTTGTGAGGCACGTGGCCTCCTTTCGTAGCGCATCCATGTAAGTACCCTGGGTAGGTACGTTCTGGGGATAGGTCCATGCTGCCGGCGGCTCTGGTGGCAGTGCAGGATCCATTGAGTGGCAGTGGAGAGCCGCTCAATCAATCCCAGAAGTCGGCACCATGAATCCATCCCCACAAGAAGAGTAGTGCTGTGTCGACTGGAGGGCGTTTCTCGTCGGCGCAGCACAGTGTGGACGCCACGGTAAGTAGAAGTAAGTTGACGGGAGATACACAAGCTACCTAGAGTAGACTGCTGTTCGACTGCTGCCGAAATCTCCCAGCAGTGTAGACCAGGCTTGGGATTGAGGGTGCGAGAGATGCTTTCAGGAATTTTTTTTTTTTTTTTTCAACCTATTTGAGTTCCTGCAGTTGCTCTTGGTCTGTTTCTAAACTCCTTTCAGCTAGAAACACCAAGCCTTGGGAGGTGAATTCCAGTGAACGGCATTGGTGGTTGATTTTTAGAATAACCCTCCCTTCCTGCTCCCCTCCCCTGCCCCACCATTTTAGCTACCCATATGGCTATAAGGTCCAAGACTGTCTGGTATCTGTGGCTTAGAAGCTGGTTTGCCACCTCCGTGTAACTGTCATTCCGGTCGCAGTGGCTTTGCCCTCAGTTAGTTATTTTTACTGTACTAGCCAAATGGATATGGTCAGTAATGAACTGACCCTGAACGCATCTCTACAAAGAAAGAAGCCGGGTTTCAGTGTTTTTAAATTTGTTTTGAATTCCGCACTCCTCCAGGGTGCCAGTGGTGCACTCTGGAAACAGAAGTCACCAAAATGTCAAAATAGCAGCACAACTTTTTCCCATGTTGCCCCACCAGTGAATCTTCACTGACTTTGAAAGGCCAACTGCACAGGTTGGAGTCTGGTCACCCCTCGCTGAGCGTACACTAGCACACCTCGCCTCACGGAGCTGGTGGCTTGCTGTTTTGTATGGATGCTTGCCCAGTGGGACTAGGCTTGAGACTCCCATGTTGCCTGTCCCTCCCAACTGCCACCAGATGCTGGATTTGAACTAGCAACCAAATAGTGCAAAGGATGTTTCTCTCCTATTACCCTGTTCTCCCAGCAGTCGTTTAGTGCCTCCAGAACATCCCATTCTGTTTCCTATGAAATCCTTTCTTGTGATGCTAGGCTGCTTGAATATGATATTAAAACTTTTGTGGCCTTAAAGGCCCTGCAGGTGCAATTATTTGTGCCTTGTCAGACTGTAATTACTTTAGAAAATGTTTTTAAGTGACTGACAGGGATGAAACAATGTTTTGCTTAGATCTCTCCCCTTTACACCTGGGTAAAGACAATACAGAAATTTATAAAAGGAACTTGGGTACATGCCCAGTATTTTATCTTGCACAGACACAAGGTGAAACTAATTACACAAATGTGTGTACCTCCAGGGAATCATTTTGATCTAAGCTTTGACTTTTGGCTGGACTTTGAGTGAAACTGCAGGTGACCTTCAGGGAAGAGGGCCATACTACCCAGAGTAGTATGTGTGTGTCTGTGCTGGGGAAGCACTAACTAGACTGCTTTGGTCACATCTGGCATTGATTTCTTTTTAAGGCACACTTAATAAGCATGTCTTTGAAGCTTTTGCCTTTCATTTAATGCACAAAGACGGGCATAAATGGTCGACTCTCAAAATTCTTTATTGATTGAATCAGTTTGCAACATGGGTACCTAAAAGCTCTTGTTACTGCTCCCTTTTCAATGCCAAAGTCACGTGTCTGACCATGTAGCGGGATATTAACCCAGTGTTTTGTTTGTCTTTTTCTTTAAAAAAAGAAAAAGTACTGATTTAATACTGATGGCGCTAACAAAAAAACACACACACACAACTGGGTGGTGTCGGGTAATCTTAACATGGCAGCAGTTCAAAACAGAACAGCAACACCAGGCCTGCTAGATAGACTCTATTGGTGCCAGATGTCGAGAAGAGGGGAGGGGGAAGGCAAAGCTTGCCACATAAAACATGTTTGAATGGAAAGCCCATTTCTGTGAGCAAATAAGTGCAGAGCGACTTGTTTGAAGATGATGTGGGGGAGGATATTGCTTTGCTTCTCTCTCTTCCCCTTCTCTCTCTCTGTGAAATAAGGTTGTAATTATGTAAAAGGTCATAGCTTGTTTTCTTAAATAAAGATGCAGTGTTCAAACAAAACAAAAAAATTGTAAACACCACCAGAGTTTGTTACTAGGAAAGCTGACTGTTCTCTGAAAGAGTGGCAGGGAAGGGGAAAGCTGGGAGAAAGTCCTTAAAACTCATTCAGATTTTTCTTTTTGCCTTTTTGGTTTTCTTTTGGGCTTACTGGCTCATGGAATTACAGCTCTGACCTTCACTATAAAAGTCAGTGGAGCTTTGCCATTTATTTCAGTGAGTGTAGGTTCAAGCTATATTTGAGAACGTAAATGAGCTATTTTTGTTACCGAATGATTAAAGACACAATGCTGTACGTCAGTTCAACATGGAATAACTTTTTAAGATAAACAAACGTATCTTGACTCAACCTAGCTGTTTCACTCAACACTTTTCTCTCCCTCCCTAAAGAATTCAGCTCGCCTTAAAAATTATTTTCCAATTTATTGTTACTGGGTATTCAGTGTTTAAATATTATTTTTATAGCAAAATCATTATTCTAAAACTGCTAAAGCCCAGCCCATGTTTTTAATCAAGTGAAAAAGCCAAGGTAAATTTTGGTGGATTCCCCCTGTAGAAGTTATGACTCTGAACCCTCTCCAATGCCTTCAAATCTTTGTTTGGAATTTTTTTTTTTAAAGTTCCCCTACTCTAATCTATCTGATGAGGATTTTCTTTTGCTTCTGATCAGTTCACAAAGTGCTTTTTAAAGAGGGCAAGAGAGCAGGGCAGATCGGAGGAGGTGTGTGGTAGCAGACCGGCAGGCTCCTTAAATGCTAACCTTCTGAATGGAAGCCCTTCATTTGTGCATATGCAATTAAGCAGCTTTAGAAGGAAGAATGCTAGAAAAGGGATAAAAGGAACCTTTAATCAAGAAGCTGAACGGTCTAATTCGGGATAATAGAGGGGTCCTTACTGTTTGACACAAGAGGGGTGGGGGCGCTTTTTGTCTGTGTGAGCGTTGGCTTCATGATCTAACGACCCAGAGCAAAAGAGAAGGAATGCAGGACACTTCTACTTGACCTTCCAGTGTCAAATATTGCAAGCTAGACCAAGATTGCTTTTTGCATGTGGCCAGTTGGAAGCATCAGAGAACAAACAGTAATATCTGTAACTTAAAAGTGGGTGCATGTTTTTGTTTTTGTTCTGTTAAATGCAAGGCACCCTGTCTTACTAAGGGAGAAATGCCATATGCTTACAATCTTATTTTGGACGAAGCATGTTACAGGCTTTGAGTTAAAGTGGTTTTTTTTTCTTCTTCCTAAAAAGCCCTTTTAAATAAAACCTTCTAAATACAATGCTGTGCTCCAGAATTTATGCATGAAAGAAATGAAACTAAAACTAGTTTTTGTTAGAATTCTGTTTAAGATATTTGGCCAGAGATAGCAATGCATTTTATTTTCTCCTGCTGAAAATGTTTGCTGCCAACACGTATAACTTGTTCAAGGCACCGTCCCTGAGGTGCCCTATTTTATTAAGTAGTATATGCCATTCCTTTGCTCTTGTTCCTCAAACACATCTTCAGTGCTGCTTGGTTGGCTGCAGTTGTAGCCATTCGAAATGGAATATTGGCAGATACATACAAACAGATCATTTGTGAGTTATGAAGGATTTTAATGGTATTGGACCTGATTTCTTTCTCCATTATCTTGTTACACTCATGAGAGGAGAATCAGACTCTTTGTTGGAAATGTTTGCTGCTGTTATCTAAAAAGAATTGTAAAGTAACACATCATTATTTAAACTGTTTCCTTCCCCTCTCGCCCCTTCTCCCTCAGGTATTATTTCAAAAAAGCAAGTGACGAATTTGACTGTGGGGCGGTTTTTGAAGAAATTTGGGAAGACAACACAATTCTGCCCATGTATGAAGGAAGGATTCTTGGGAAAGTAGAGAGGATTGATTGATGTCACCTGTGTTTCTTTGACACAACCTAAGCTAAAGATGTCTTTGGGCGCACAACAATAGCAGTGATGATGACGACAACAAAAAATTGAAGGAAAGTTTTGAACCAATGAAGAAGAAAAAGAGGCCTCTGAAGACTGCCAAATTAGCCTTAGAGGAAAAAAAAGGCATTTATTATTCATGAATTGGGTACTGAGATGGTAAAAAAACAAAACAAAACCCTGAACTATTTATTAAAAACATGACCACTGTTGGTTGTTGAAGATGTAGACCATGTTTCAGAGACTTCCATACATAATATATGACTTCCTGGGGATCTGAAATCTATGGACTAAGAGAAACTGTGTATAGCTTACCTTACCAGTAATCCTTATTGATATTTATTGAACAGTCTGTTTTCCCTTAAATCCAGTTTATGGATATGCTGCTTTAACAATGGAGGAAAGAGGAGATATGGGGAAAGAGGAGACGGGGGGGTGGTTTTTTGTTTTTGTTCCCCTATCTACAACTTTGGAGTTCAGATACGAGTGCATTAATAATTTCCCCCACTTGAAGGGGATTGGGGTGGGATGGGGGAATTATGCAGTGCCTGGTATTCTCCAAGTGAAGATAAAATTCTTTTCTAAAGAAATAATATAAAAATTGTCCTGCCATTGACTCGTCTAGAGATCGGTGCATTTTAATCTATGCTGCTCTAATTTGTAATAAAGGTCTTTAAGTATTAAGTTTCTGAGATACAAAATAGTAACAGCAATTTTTGTCCCTGAGTAGTGACATTTTTTGATTTTGTTGCTCTCGTTGTGTGGGACTCTGTTATGTCTAGTGCCTATCTTTTGCAAGGCAGACTGTAGAAAATCCCAAACCTGGGAGGAGAGTTGTAAGAGAAGCCTGCCAGTTCTCATTTACATGTTCACACACCAAAAGGACACATTGCAAAAGCCAGGTTAAAACCCACATGTGTATTCCACATTGACTAGCTAGCTTCTTTATTTTATTTTTTTTTTTTTTTGGTAATTCTACTTCATTATTAGTCTACATTCAAATGCAACAGGGTGAATTTTCGGATTTTTTTCGTCTTGCCTAAAGGACCCCCCCCCATTTGAGCCAATGGGAATGGGAGGCTAAGCCCCTTGCAACACTTTGAAAAGCTTGTGCCCGTGGTTGGATGATGCAACCCTTTTCCAAGAAAGACCTTGAGTTTCTACATTTGGGTTTTGTGTTAAATTAATCTGGGCATTCTGTTTCCCATTGCTACTTTTGTATAATAAGTCTGTATATATTGTAGAAAATGTATGGTGGAAAAAATAATCACACTATCTCTAGTGTGTGAAAATTTATTCAGTACAGTACCTGTGCCTGCGTGGTGTTACTCTACCATGTGTCGCCCTATATTCAGGGTTTCAGCTCTCCCTTGTTTGTTTAAGGGGTTTATGTATAAATATATTTTATGCCTTTTATTACAAGTCCTGTACTCATGACTTTTTGCCATGGCATTTTGTTCTACTTATACTGTAAATTATGCATTATAAAGAGTTTCATTTAAAGAAAATTACTTGGTACAATAATTATTGTAATTAAGAGATGTAGCCTTTATTAAAATTTTATATTTTTCAAATTAAGATGGTCTGTCTGATTTGTAATGTCTTAGGTTGAGTGTTTTGTCTGATAGTAGTGCCTAGAGGCCCTGACTGAGGTCTTGTCCCCTTTGGGTTTAGGGGCTATCCCTGCCCTGGACAGCCTGCAGTCTAAATAGACAAGACAGACAAGAAGTCGGGGAGGGGAACTATCACTTCCTTTTGATAGATGAGACTCAAGTCAGAATAGGACTAAAATTTTCTCTCACACAGCAACCTTAAGTCCCATTTTCAAAAGTAACTTAAGCATTTAGGAACCAAAGGGCATGTCTATGGGGGGTGGGTTGGAAGGGAAGGACATTCCAGAAAGTTAAGGTGTATCAACTAATGGTGTGAAGTCAACTTGTATACATCGAAGGCCATTAAACCCCTGTGTAGAGGCTCTCATTCAGGAGTAAAGTGGCCTTAGATTGCTGTGTAACTTAATCCTCGTCTAGGTAAATCTCATTGCCTAAATTGGTTTTTTTTTTTTTTTTTTCCCCACTCTTCACTCAGGGACTAAGGAGCCCCAGTGAGTTGCCCAAGGTCACACAAGAAGTCTATCACAGAGCCAGGAATTGAATCCAGATTCCCTGAGTGCCAGGCTGATGCTTTCCTCACAAGTTCCTCCTTTCTCTCACGTTAGGTTTCAGAGGCCTGGTCTACACTTGCCTTCAAATTCAGTGGCAGTCAATGTGAGTTATGCAAGCTATGCAGAGTAGCTTGCGCAACTCGCGTCAACTCCGTAACTCCTCTTCCATGAGGTGTTTTTACTGAGCCACTTGGGGTGGTTTTAACGCAGTGACTCACGGCTTGATTGAGCAGGTCTTCACTGACCACTCAATCAATCCGGAGAGTTCGGGCTGATGGCGGCGGATTTACCACCATCAGTGAAGACGTACCCAGAGACTTGTTTTATGGACGAGCAAGCCTCACTGCCCTATTCATCCCCGGTGGAAGTTACTGGTTTCAGTAGCGTTACACCAAGAATGAATTAGACTCCAAGCAATCACCCACAGACCTTAAGCAAGTAGTTCTTGAGGAGTGATCATGGATATGCCTTTGGCCTCTTGTGTTAGTAACTGAAGCCTGATCATTTTCTTTTTGATATACCTGTGTTACCTATTACCTTTTTCCCCACCCTCTTTTAGCCATAGTTTAAAGTATCTGGGTTCTGTTGTGTGTATGAAAGGACTTCATTGAAAACATCAGTAAAACTTCTATCAAAGGGCTCAACTTCATAGCGAGTACACAGAACTAAGAACTGAATCTTTCAGTTAAAAAAAATAAAAAAGCTGCAGGGGGTGTTACACATTTAAATGCATGGTGTCTTTTATATTAAACACCTTCTGAAGTTCATGGGCTTCATCTTAATTGATAAGCTGGACATAACGGATGGGTAGAGAGACTTCAACAACATGGGGGAAGACTTTTTTTTTTTTCATTCTACCATCAAAGGGTAGGAACTTAGCACTACATCACAATATTATTTTTCTTCTGCTATTAAAATGAATCATACTGTGCCTAATTCTTCTTGGGAAGATAAATGTGTTTGAGACTGCTTGAAGTCATTCACTGCCTTTGCATCTTTATATCAATGTTCCAAAATACTCACCTCTGTTTTTTTGGATGTCTGTGTAGAAACAAAAAATAAAATGGTTTCAAATACATGGCAGGCTGTTTAGCAGAGATGAAAGGGTTTTGAATAGACTTTTAAAAATGAATGAAAAGTGAATACTCTTCTGTTTCAATTATATGTAGGATGTGGAGATCATTAGACACCACCTTAATGTGACACTTTGAAAGTGTTCAGCTAGCTTGACTTTTTTGGCAACCTATAACTTAAGGGGTGAATTTAAGCCAATATGATTAAATTGGTAGCTGGGTTTTGTGCAAAGTTTGTCACCCCAAGAATGTGAGGCAGGGAAGTGCTTATCCCACTGTACAGATCAGGACACTGAGGCACAAGAGAGGCTAAAGCCAGATTTTGAAAGGTATTTAGGTGTCTGAATAGCTTTACAGGTCTGGTCCCATGTGACTTCCCCAAACACGCAGGCAGTCTGTGGCAGCACAGGGTATGAACACAGGTTTTCCAGTGTTTTCCTAATGACTGAACTAGCCATCCTCTCTTAGGGTATGTTTGTGCTGTTTTCACAGCCGCGACTGCAGCTCACATAGGTCTATGTGTGTTAGCTTTAAACTAGCTAGCATGGTTAACTATAGCACTGAAGACATGGCAGTGTGGGACAGCAATACCAGTAGAGCGACGGTCCCAGTAGGTTTGTACACCTCATACCACAGTGTATTCTCTGTTGTTTTTAGCTATGCTAGTACCAGAAAAGCTAGTAAAGGGATGCCTACTGATGCCACAGTCCCACATCTGAGTGCAGTGTAGACGCACCTTTAGAAATCCTTACTTTGGTATAAGAGTTGTTCATATTGGTTTAGCTTAAGATGGCTATTAAGAACAGGTTTAGATCAGTCAAGAGAAGCTGCTCTTAGTAGCCATGTGGTCTTCTGTAGTTTAACAATAGCAGTTTAAATGCAGGTTCCAGTTATGTCAGTGCAGTGTTCTCATGTAGATAAGTCCTTAGTCTTGAATGAATTTGTCTATTGAATTGACCCCACAAACTCCCGCCAAAGGCCAGTCCAAGGTAGGTGTTGGGCTGGTTTGGTGATGAGTGTCACAGAGGTTAGTTAGCCAAACTGATTTAGTATACCCACCCTCCCGTGCTAGGTTGGTGGGGGTGGGTTGTTCCCAACATCGTAGTGAATAGTATGAAACATTTTTCTGCAGACAAAAACAAAACCCCAAACACATCCCCAACAGAACACATCGTGTGGCCATAATTGCTCTATACATTTAATACTCACAGCGCTTTTTTCATCTGTAGCACATAGTGGAAACAGTCATTAAGCTGCATGACACCCCAGAGAAGTAGGAAAACCTTCATGTGCTAACCTAGAGGGTGGATTTTAATTGGTGGCATGGCCAGGGTGATTGCTTCAAAAGAACTGCAGAAGGACCTATTTGTGCTCTTGCTATAAGGTGGTTTGTGTTCCAACAAAAATAAGGCCCTTGGTTGCAATGTAATTAAAATGTGTAGGTAGACCCTTAATGGTCCCCTTATTACTGTGCTAAGTATCCAAGGTATGAGCCCAGGCTTTAGTCCTGTACTAAAATACAGGTAAAGTTCTGCTTGCATTACATATTTGAAGTGTGTTGGTTGCCTCACTGTTTCGTTCTATTGCAGTTCTAGTGGGGAGTTACCCTTTGATAAAGTCAGTTGATGATGGGGCTGTGGCTTTTGGCCAACGTGTCATGTTTTCACTGATGGCAGAATGTCCCTTGGACCCTTCGGCTGAGAAGCCTGCTTCTTCAGTTGTGTGGCAATAGCACCAGCTGCTGCTGCTGATCAAATATGAGATAGCTGTTCCGGCGTATCATGTACTGCATCACACCTTAGCTTAGTGCTCCTAATCTCAGCTAATCAGAGGAGGTATTACAGCAGTGGTTCTCAACCTTTCTAATGCCGTGACCCCGCAATACAGTTCCTCATATTGCGGTGACCCCAAACCAAAAAATAATTTTGGTGGCTACTTCAAAACTGTAATTTTGCTACAGTTATGATTCGGAATGTAAATACCTGATATGCATTATGTATTCTCATTGTATAATGATTACACACAAAGCACCTTACACTTACACAGTATTGTGTGTATGGTGTGTGTACTGTTTTTACATTATTAACCTTTTTTACACCAGCAGGCTGTCTCGCAGGCTCTCTTGGCTCTCCGCCTCCTAGGCTTCTGTCCTCCGGCGCTTGCTGTGTCCGCCCACTGATGACGTCAGCAAGCGCCGGACACACGTAATGCGCTGCTATGGACTGTGGAGCGTTCCCCCCGCTTCCCCCGCCCCTTAGGCCCCGGACGGATGATGCAATCACGTCTGCGCATGCGCGCAGGCATTCAGTTTGGAACGCGCATCCATAACGGTGTGCGTTCCAGCTGAATAGCGCTGCTACAGATGGTAGCGCGACTTCTCAGCGGCTAAAGCCATCGGAAATATGTATTTTCCGATGGCTTTAGGCGACCCCTGTGTTTTGGTCGTTCGACCCCCGCCGGGGTCGCGACCCACAGGTTGAGAACCGCTGTATTACAGGAAGTCTCTGTCTGATTGACACATGAGGTAGCGCCATGCGCGGTGAAAAAATGTAGCATCCCTTCCTCCTCCAAGTAGTCAGATAGTGGCCAGGAGGAAAAAACCTTCTGTTGTGCTTCCAGCAGTTAGGCTAGAACATGCACAAGAGAGCCATAAAATAATCATGGTACAATGCAGTGCTTTGAAGCAGAAGATCAGCACGGGACACTGAACTGTGATGCGCAACATTACCACAAACATGGCAACAGGTTCTCTAGTTCTGCGCGGGTTAAGGATCACTGCGTTAGCCTGCATTTCCAACGTGAGTAACTAGTGGGTATCCATTCTCTTTGCTGAGCTGTGACTGTTAATGACTAATTTAAAAGGGTGTGTCCATCTGTGTGTATTACAGGTCTCCTTCTGTGCTGAATCACAGAAGATATGTGTTGTTATAGCCCCCAGCTACAGAGCATTGGCTCATTAGCTCAAGCTGGTGTTCATGGCTTTATCTCTGGAGGTCCCTGGTGTGTTGGCTATTGGAGGGCCAGGGCTCACATAAGTACTACAGGGGTCAGTAGTCACCAGGCACATGTTTGCCATCATTTCAGTGTCAATGATGCGAGGTCTGACCCCTTGGCTTCATGTAACTATTTTCTAGAACATTCCTCCACTCAGCCAACCTGTAGTTTGACTCTGAGGATAGCTGGGAAACAACACTCAGTAAGTGTCTTGGTTTAACTGTCAAACAGAAAGACCCAAGAGCAAAAGAGTGTTCTTATTAATGTTGTATGTATTTTGGGTTGAATGAGGTGATTTTTTTTTAAGCATTTTTTCACCCTCACATGTGATGGCTTAAATATTCAGTGTGGTTTACACTAAATGTTCAAAACTCAGCCATTAGATTCCCCTCGTGTGCATGGCATTGGCCACCAATAGCATGAGATTAAATATAGATATATATAAAATCACATTGTTGGGTCCGGTTTTTTCTGTGTGTGCTCCATGCCCAATGTGTGAGAGACAATTGGTGCTGTCAACATGTGCAAATTTAGAGCTGCTAAGGCTATTTTGGCCACTGCTGCCAGCGCTCACACTACACGATGCAACTGATATCAAGTTACACACATTTGTATAAAATTAAACAAACCAATATAAAGTGCTCCCCTGGGGACATTGGGGAGGGGAGGCTTCTTTTAACCCCCCCCCACCATTCCAATTAATTAATTATGCATATCCCCAGCCCCACATTTGCACCTCCTCCAGCTACGTATCAATGCTGTGTTGCCTAGCCCTCCCCCCATCAGCTAATTAGGCAACCTCTGCCCCAATGCAATTAACTTGTGGCCCCAGCTGGCCTCCACAGCTGCCCCAGCCCTGTCCCCATCCTCTGCCCCAAACTGCTACTGCACCTATTGCAGCTGTGCGAGCTCCTCATCACTCCCCCATTCCAGGCCTCAGGGTAAGCTGCTCCGGCCGGTGTCTTCCCCTTGTTCTTCCCAGATCTGGTATTGCAGGACTAGAGCTGAGGAGCTGGGGGGTTCTTTTACTCCCTCCTCACCCAACCCCCTCTTGTGAAAAAGGAATCAGCTGCTTCCCAAAACATCCCTCAGTTCCTGAGAGGAGAGGGAGAGCACAGCCTGCCATTTGCTGCAGCTGTGGTTGGCTGTTCTTCCCCAAGAGGACGTGGAAGGGGGGGCTGGCAGTCATTCAGAGAGACTTTCCCTTTAGCCCTGCAGAAAAAAAACAAAACCCACTGAAGGCCTCACCAGACCATCTACAACAGGGGCTGAAAGCATGATAGTTGGCAACACTACCTGTTAGATATTCGGGGCTTAAGTTTCCAGGATTCTGGCCACCCAAAAGAGCCCAGGGCTTGGGGTTTCTCATGTTACCCTCCCACTGTTGGTCTAGAAACCCACTTCCCTGAGGAAAGCTCCATGAGTGTACAGGTTAATTTGCACGTATTTTCATGGGCAACTATCAGGCTGTAGGATGTCTCTGTAACTGGAAATTGCCACCAATAACATTGCAACTCTCCCCAAACTTCCCTGCTTGCCTTTTTCAGCCTTTCATTAAATCTTTTTCTAAGGAAGTTTATTCCCTTCAATTTATGATTCAGATGTGTCCCTGGATCAGTCTGAGGAAATCTTTTGTGTTCACATTTTGCTTGTCTTGTATAGGAGCTTCATTTTCTGTTCTTTCACTTTCCATTAGCATCACATTAATGAATCTAAATCAAACACACATATCCATCCATTTCACAACAGTAGAAACCCTGGATTCATTTTAGAAAAATACCAGGGATATCGTGTCTTTAAAATAAGAATCATATGCCAAGCGCTCTCAAACATTTTCTCTATTAATCATACAGCCCAGGAAACTCCCACACAAAGGAGGATCTGACTGGCTAAAGAACTATTTAAAGCAAATCCTTTTTCTCTCCCTCTGCCCAGCCCCCAGAAAAAAAAATTGATGAGAGTAGTTATGGGTATTGAAATCAGCCCTAGTTTGCGTTCTTTGAATTCCACAGGACACTGGTGATGTCCTCAATTTCTGTGACTGATTTAGTTGATCAGTGTGTAGGCACTGACTGCTTCGTGTCTTAAACTTCCTTAGACAGCATTGCACTCCTTGGCTCCCTAGACATTTCTTCCTTTACACTTTATTTCATTAGGACACAAATAATAATGCTTTAAAAAGTCCTGATCTGCATTTCCATAGCTTTAAACTTACATGCACCATAAACCTACAGCCTCCCATATTAGATTATATGAACGCTCTGATACATTTAGGCTGCAGGGATCTTTGAAGTGAGAGAAGATGTTAATTATGGACACCTGGGCTAGGTGGTTGCATTGTTTAAGAAAGTTTCTACTGACCTCCCTGGGCAATGTTTCTCCTCCCTTTCACAAGAAAATCTATTTATTGGCAAAGCAGTCCATTAACTCTCACCTGCCATAATTCAGTGATTCTACTTGGCAAGATCTGATGGGAAGAAATTTTTCAGAAAACAGAAAGAACCTCTGGGATTTCTAGCTTTCAACATATGTCTTGGGCCCTGCAGGAGACTGGCAGGTCTCTGAGCCCTACAGTTCATTCGTCTTTGAGAGAGCCACAGGTTCACTCATAATGTACATGCTGCCAGTACGTTCTTCTAATCTGTAGTCTGAACACTTTTAGCTACTTGCTTCCACAGCTAGCAACAGCACCTTGCTGGCTCACCTCTGCCTTTTCCAAAACAAGGTCGCAGGAACCTTCTCTGGTTAGGGCAAAGGACTCATCTAATTGTTACACTCAAGGAGGTTAATGAATCCAGCTGGGTTTTGGATTCCTCTAAGGGGCGATACCTTATAGAGCCGGAACTCACTCTTTTAAGGACATCCTGGTAATCATTGTCTTCCGCCACTGCCACAATGACACAAAGCGTGTTCTCATCCTCTCAAACACCCTTGGAGGGAGGAGAATGTGGGAAGGTGGTGCGAGCACTTGTGGTGGGCAATTGGATTGACTGCTGTACAAAGAGTTACTAAAGTCCTCCAGTGCCACAGCTGGCGAGCAGCCTGCCAGCAGACCTGTGCCAGGCAGTGTATTGTTTGGAGACTCTGGGCTGCTGTCTCTTGCCAGGAGAAATGGCTGTTTCTCACTGAGGAGAGTCTTTACCTACTTTGAGGACAATGAAAAGATGATTCTGGTCAGACTGGCAGGCGGTGGTGGTGCAGCTGTCTTTGGAAGAGGTTAAAGGAAACATACATTATCTCTGACAGAGCAGGGACGGCCTGTTAACCCTGCACACTGAGTTTTGGCTATTTTCCATGCAGGGAGTATTGGACAGCTGTTCCTCTTGACTAGTAAAGCGAGGCCAGGAGAGAGTGGCCTGTTTTTGGTAGATACCGTTAATGCCTCTCCCCTGGAAGGGAGGAGCTATTGTCCCTCAAATCAATGTGGGGTTAGGTCTATGCTGAAGAAACCAAGGCTTGATTCTCATGATCTCTCTGTCTAACCTTTTCTTCTTGCTAAAGATTATGGAGAAGGTTGTGGGGAAGCGTCTTTTATCATCTGGAGTCTCCTGATTTCTTTGATCTTCAGCTGTGTCTATGTGGTCCATATATCATATAGCGCACAGATTGTGCTATTCTCGTTGGTCAATGATCTCCTCCTAGCTATGGACATAGGTGAGGCAGCCGTGCTGATTCTTTTAGATCTGTCAACAACCATCGTTATAGCTGCCTATGAGGTTTTGTTGAGCCTCCTGAGGCAGGACTGGGAGCCAATTAAGCTCTTGAGGCATTTTGATTTTTGCCCCTCTGCCCTGGGGGGATTCTCTTGTCGGGTTCTGCAGGGCCCTAGTTGGTGAGGCTGTTGAATGAGATCCTGAGCTGATTTTCCATCTTGTCCTGACAGCAGGGTATATCTTGCTCTCTCTCAATGCCCAGCCAAGGCAGAACAAGCGGGCTGGAACCGAGCTCCAATGACATGGAGGTGATGCATACACGTAAGGGGAAAACCTTCATGGTATGCAGGGCCTAGTGCCTTTCATCGCTGTTGAAGGGATTCTTCCTGAAGAGGTTAACGATCTAGGGGAGCTTTTGGACCTTTGATTGCTCCTGGCATCCTTGGTGGTCAGAAGGGTATTTTTTAATCTACAGCTGGTGAGGCATATGGTACCATGTCTCTCCGAGGGAAACCATGCCACAGCTATCCATACAACTGTGTTTTTTAGACTGATGGAGCTGCCCTTGAAGAAACAGCTGGTACAGAGAGCAGCTGCCCATCTGTATGGCATCCTTGACACTTCCTCACTGCTCCCCGGAGCAATGCTGAAGTGGGTCAATAAAGCTCTCCAGTAGAACCTCGGCATTACGAACTCCAGCGTTATGAACTGACCCGTGAACCACACGCATCTTGTTTGGAACTGGACGTACGCAATCAGGCAGGGGGAAAAAACAACAAAAAAAAGGAAGCGGCAGCAAATACAGTACAATGCTGTGTTAAATGTCAATGACTAGAAAAATGAAGGGGAAGTTTAAGGAAAGAGGTTTGATGAGGCAAGGAACCTGTTTCTGGGCTTGTTTCATATAAATTAAGAAGGGTAAAAGCAGCATTTTTCTTCTGCACAGTAAAGTTTCGAAACTTATCAGGTCAATGTTCAGTTGTTAACTTTTAAAAGAACCACCATAACATTTTGTTCAGCGTTACAAACATTTCAAAGTTACAACCACCTCCATTCCCGAGGTGTTTGTAACTCTGAGGTTCTACTGTACACGGCTTAGGCCCCGGCTACCTTAAAGATGGCCTCCATGGCCAAGTGCTACCACAGCATTTGAGATCTGCTGTGGCACTCTGCTAAGGGTCCCTATATTTGCTTTGATCACCCATAACTCTTTAAATCATTCTCATTATTTTTGCTTAGCCTGCTTTGTTAAGGAACAGAGGAATTGCCAGACTGGATCAGATCCATTGGCCATAGGGTCTAATATCCTGTCTCTGACAGTGGCTAGTATCAGATGCTTCATAAGAATATCCATAGCAGTAGGTGGTTATTGAGGAACTTGCCCACAAAGTTTCTTCCTAACGAGGTCACTTAGACGATAGCTTATGTCCGGAAGCATGAGGGTTGATAACTCTTCCAAAACATTTGTCTTTAAAAAATCCTTACTGATGTAGCTTTGGCTTATCTTCATTATCTATATTAATGTCCAATCCTTTTTGAGTCCTTTTTTGTTGGAAATGCTTAAGGAAGCAGTGGGTTGCTGAATAACAGGCCTGTTCATTTGCATTTTCCTATCAACTTAGTTTAGGAAACTGAGCAAAGTGAATGTGGAAATGCCCAATCCTAAAGAAGTAACACAGGGAACAATGAGTGTAACTTCATTACGAAAATCTGATGAAGAAAAACACCAGAGGAGGAGAAAAAGAAATTTACTTTATAGAATTATTATATAGACATGTGTATATATAAATAGTTAGTAAATAGATACAGTGCTAGTAGATGGTTTGCAAGAATATGTAGTTCCTAGGTTTGTAAGACCAATAAAAGTTGCTGCAACTTTTATTGCTGCAAACAGCATAAGAACATATATGAATAAAATAGAATAGAATAGCTTCCTCTGGCAGCTCTTTACATCAGTGCTTAATATTTTCAATGCTCTGTTCAGTTTCATACAGTAACATGGACGGTATATAGGTCACCTGGCTTTATGGGCAGAGAAATGGAGAACAAAGCAATGGAGATGAGAATGTCAGTATATGAAGAGTGGGCAGATACACAGAAAAGAGTGAAGATCATAAAAGTCCTTGAGAGGGTATTGGCTATGTGGAGAGGTTATTCATTTTTGGAATATGTCATTAAATGGTTAAACTGGGCAGTGTTTGTGGTTTCCATGCAAAAGAAGGTTTGAACAGTTTGACTGAGTTTTGTGCTGAGATTCAAGCTCACAGATCAAAGTGGAATTCAGGGAAGTAAGTGTCAATTTAGATTGGAACTAGAGAAAATGTTCTTAGCAAAGTCCTGGGAAGGTAAACCACCAGGTTTCATAAAGTTTAATTCAAACGGTAATTTGAGGAGAAATAATTTTCCTGAAGTGTCTCTTTCTCTCACAGAAAAGCCTTTATTACTGGACACCTAAATAACAACACAACCTATCTATCTGACATTCTCCAGTGTCTTTTGTCACTTAATTCCTTTTCACTTCTTTAATGACCTTGAGAAAGAGATGGGCCTAAACAAATAGGCTAGAGCCCATCACCATCAAACTTTGGCGACAATCATAGCCAGGCTTTCCTGATAGTCTCTATAATGTATTTAGTCACCCACCCTAAAACTTAGGAGTTAATTCATATCCAGATCTATACTTGAACCCTGCTGTAGTAGGAATGACCCACGTGACAGAACAGTCAAATCATTATCATCAAGATTTTCTTCCTTGCTGTTTATTTTAAAACAAACTGAAGACTTATAAAAAAAAAAAGTTTAATATTGCTAACTTGTGACTATTCATCTGTCTGTCCTTATTCATTCTTTGGGAGTCACTACACTGAGTGGGTCATCATTCGGGGGTGAAGGAGAAATCATCTGGGACTTACATTCATTATGTGACAGACTGTCAAAATAAGGAGAAAGTGACTAGGTACTTACTTTAGTAGCATTTAGAGCCTTTGTGTTTAAAGTCTCTGTAGATGAGCACAGCCTTTAAAAACCTTCACAACTGTCCAACATGGGGTGTTTAATTACCAGGTAAAAGAAAAAAATTTTTGAGACTCCATTTAATTATTTGATTGCACGGTAACCAAAGAGTGTAAAAGGGCCCTAGCCAGAAGGCACTTCAAAGCAATGCCTTGATGTTTCTTAGTGGGCATTAATGGTTTCTGAAGGCAGGAGATTGTTTAAAAAAATATTAAAACCCTCCTCATGATCCCGGTAGCAATCTCAAAAAAATGCATAAACACTGGAGTCCTCTGCCAGCGAGGGAAAAAAAAAAGTTCAAAGGGATCTGAGAGTTTTCATGTAAAGTTTAGAGTTTAAGGCGTGACTGTTGGCTATGGAGCCCCACTGTTTGAACTCTTGTTTATTAAAAACAGTTTCCCAGCATTTCACAGAGTTCAGAAAGACAACAGCAACGTGCAGGCTTTTTCCCTGTGCAATGTTTAAAGGCTCTATTGACTTCTACCTATATATTTTATCTTTTAGTTTTTTGATCACTTTAAAAAGTATAGCACAATATCCAAAAAGAAAGCTGAGCAGGGTTTCAGGAAAAGAACTGGCCTGGAATGTTTTCTTTTCCCCTCCATGCTCCTTTCTTTCTTTCTAAATAAAACACTTGTAAGGATTCATTCCAAGTTCTCAAGAGACACAAACATTTGGATGAAATAAACATTACCCTCAATAATGAACTGACAGTTCTGCTGGCATAACAGCAGGTTTTACTGTCAGTATCTACCCTCTTCTCTTCCCTAACAACAAAACTGTCAATCAATGTCCCATGAAACAACTGGACGTTGGGCAAAGAAAAGATTGCAATGTCTCTGGTGGGAATTGATCATTCAACCTATCATGTCTCATCACCCTAATATCTAGACACCTCTTTCCTCTTCTTATCTACTTGTATCTGTCATCCATTTATTTAGCCAATCTGATTCACTCGAAAAACCCTCCATTACATTCAGGGCTTTTCATTCAGACAGGAAATGAACAAGAGGGCAGTAGAGTGCTGGATGGATAGCAGCCTGGATGCAATGCACCAGTGTAGTATGAAAATGGTGGCTTTGGTTGCGTAAGAGCTAGGCCTGGGAATGCAGCGTCAGCTAGACCTTCCCTATGGTAGCTACATTCAGCCTAAATAGAATGAATTGAAATGATTTAATCAGGAGGTCAGTGGAGTTAATAGCAGTGAAAGGAGTATCTAGTTTGCTAGCCATCACCAGGTAACCTGATAATTTGCTCGTTATCTGAGCTATCTCATTAGCTAGCTGTCTGAGCACCTGGTAATATCCTGCGTTGCCCTGGAAAACAAGCTTACTAGTTGTACATTTTACACAGAATTCTTAAGCCTACTGAATAGATTTGGAGATAACGAAGCTTAGTACCACCCGAACTTTGCCTTTAACGAGAAGTCTATAATGGGGTTCCAAAAAGAGCTAGATAAATTCATGGAGGATAATTCCATCAATGGCTATTAGCCAGATGGGCAGGGCTTGCCGTTTGCCAAAAGCTGGGAGTGGGTGATGGGATGGATCACTTGATGATTCCCTGTTCTGTTCATTCCCTCTGAAGCACCTGACATTGGCCACTGTCAGAAGACAGGATACTGGGCTAGAAGGACCATTAGTCTGACCCAGTATGGCCGTTCTTATGTTCTTAGAGGCTGCTATCCATTCAGCATAAAATTCATCTCAGAAGAGGTTTGAAGGTGTATTAGGAAAAGTGTCAGAGTGCACATAAAACAAAACAAATAGAAACATCTGCTGAACCGTAGCATTGCTAACATGAGGTTTGTTCTCAAGGCCAACTACTCAACCCTAAGTCACTGGATCTACCCCAGTGGAGACTCTGGCGCGGTCATTGTCTGGATAGGAGAATGGATAGGAGAAACTGCTGATAAATAATGTAGCGTCAAAATCTGGCCTTCTCTTGTGTAAGCATAACAAAGAGATAAGAGAATATGATGGAAATAAGTGAACAGATGTTAGTTTCAATCAAACTGGATTCAGTTCTGCTCAGTTTCGTTGTGAATACAGCTTGCAAGCACTTATGTTGTTTAAGAAACAATGATCTTTCAGTGAAGGTCTCTCCACTTCTATTTAAGCTAGTTTGCAGGGAATACTGAGGCCAGGTTCTGATCTCTTGTTCACCACTATAAATCAGGAGTAAGTCAGCTGAAGTCAATGGCATTATAATGGACTAAAGCTGGTTCAAGTGAGATCGGACCATAAATACTCAAGGTTTAACACAGAAGGAAAAGACCCTGAATCTAAGAGTGAATGAATGTTGTTCTGTTGAGCAGCTAACAATGATTTTTATTGTTTATTTCCATAGATAAGGCCAAGAAAGAGTGCACATGGAAATGTGTTAGGTGCTTTGTTGTCACATGGGTAGGCAGGCTCTTTCCCCCAAAGAATGAACAAGCTAAGCAGAAAATACATAAAGCCTAAGAAGAGACTTTGAAAAGGATATCATTTTACCTACACATACAATTAAAGGTGTTACTCTGACCAATACCCTATGTTCTAGAGATACCTGACACTCACTGTCACCACCCAACGCTGCGTGAGCGGTAGCGCTGGAGAGATTTCTCCTTGCCAGCCCCACTTCAGTCAAAATAATTAAAAAAAAAGCGTTCTTCCCAAACTGCAGGGATGGATGGAAAAATGCGAATTTAATTTTGGGTTCTGTTTTCCTTAAACCAGTGGAGCTCCAGTAAAATCAGATTAAAATACCTCCAGTCCCTGATGTTTGGGGATATTTAAAGTCAGATCAAAGTCCTTTAAACCAGCCCTTTTGGTAGCACGTTTGATGAGAAACACAGGTGCACTAATGTATTAAGCTAACAGTCGGGCTGATTTTAAATACCGCCTTGAAATCCTGTTTCTGATCCCCTTAAATATCAATCAAGAGGAAAAATGATGTTTTAATAAAAGCAGATTTTTTTTTTCTGGATACAATTTGAGCTGCTTCACTTTGTGCATTATTAAACTTTTGACTTTGTTAAAATAGTGACGATGGGAAAAGGCCTATCACTTTGGAGAGGCAGCTCTATTTAAAATGCAGCCTACACCCAGCTACATGAGGATAGAGGACAGAATGACTTTCTAAGGGACATCTTCTGTTGGGTGACTGTGTGGCCTGCACTTGTGTTTGCTCAGCATGGCATGTGCCCAAACATATAGGCATGCTTGCCCAGCACAAACACTTGCTCAGAATTCAAACACTTGTGCAGACTCTTTAAACAGTCCGATTCCAGCACAGGGGCAAATGTTAGCACAAAATCTGCCAGGTTCAGTGGCACTGTGGCTTCAAATGTTGCACATGAGCAGGAATTAGGCTGTTTAAATGGTGCACATGGAGGTCTTTGTACCTGCATAATGCAGGTGTAAGTTTGCCACCACTGGAGACTGAGGCTGAAAAATCTGTCCCTGTGGACCTAGCAACAGAGATAGATACCTTTCCATTCCCACACCCACCGTCTTGTCATAATCGTTGCAAGATTGAAATTGGAATAGCATAAGGCAAATCAGTAAATGAGGCAGACACATGCTAATTGCTTAGGTTAGCCCCTCTCCCTTTGTTGTCTGATCACGTCAGCTGGTAGAAAAGCTCAAATATCAGAGTGCTGCTGTGGGGGAGTTTTAAGGGATGTCCGCAGAAGCATTTTTGTAATGAACCTGGGTATTTTTCTTTTTAGCGATTTAACATGATAATCAAACAGGCAAGAATTTGAGATATTTCTAACATTATTTCTTATAAACAGTGGTGGTATTGTAATGGGCAGCACACAAAGGAAGGCTAGTGGAGCAGAATGGGCATCTTTCACTTGCACACAGATTTTTCTTTTTGGTAGCTCAGTTTGTCAGAGATGTTTAGATGACAGAGTCTAGAAAAACCCTTGGTGAGCTAGAGAGCCATGTTTCTTAGTGCCTCCAAATATCTGCTTTACTTAAAAACCATAATCTGGGTGTCCTATCCCTCCCCCCTCCAAATTGAGAATGGGCCAAATTACATTTGTTATTAATAACCTTTTACTTTTAAACCCCAGGAAAATTAGTTGCGTCTCACTAAGGGGTCACGCCAGCTTTTTTGTTCAAGTGAAACTCCCCCAGAAGTTCATGTCATGGGACTGGATGACATGCACTATAAAGCTTTCTGTGCTGGATATATTGTGGGTTGTTTAAAATGCAAATGAATGGAAAGTAAAATTAAAAAATATTCCCTACAAAATACCATGGTGAACCAAAGAAGAAGAAAAAGGGGAGGGCAGGGGGAGGAAAGAACAAAGATCATTTCCTCTCAATAGAAAACATGAAAGTTTAAACAAATGTATTGTTATCATCAAAACCAGTTCAGTTTCAACAATTCATTTACAAATTGTCTGTTTTCTGCAATGAATTGAAAGGCAGCTGGACACTCATAAACAGGCATGTGCATCTCAGAGTTTCTGGCCCAATCTTGCAAAGAGAATGGTGGGAACGGCCCGGCCCCATTGAAGTCAGCGGGTAAATTTGGTGGAGAATATAGGGGTGTGTATATATATGTATGTACTCTCTCATCACTTCATCTAGTATAATGTAGCTACCTTTGAGTGGAACACAGCTGGTTCAGAAGGCAAAGTATCAACTACTGAGCCACCAGCACTACTTTCTACAGCAACTAGGAGCTTCCACTGGAGTTCGCCAGTCCGAAGACTGGCCACGCCCAACCCTAGTTCGTTGGTGGGAGCTCAGCCTGAGGCAGCATCGCTTTAGGCCATCTGGAGCACTATTGGAGAGACACCATTCTGTCTCCTTGAATTAAGGGCCTGGCTAGATTAATCGCTTTGACTATTTGAAGACAGGCAGTGTGAATTATTTTTTCACGCAGAATTATAGGTTCTTCTTTTCCAAGCAACTGACATTAGAAATAGAACTAAAACAAATGCACCGCCATGAACAAGGTTTTCAGGATTAGTCGAAAGGTCGCCATTATAGCTGGTAGCAGCCCCCATATTTAGGGTGCCTAACGTTTTCCTTTCCAAAAAATGCTCATGACCTTTTTTATGAGAAGCTCTAACGTCTTCATTGTTTGCAACAGGCCTTTGGAATTCTGTAGGAAGAAAGCCCTGGGACCAGACAAATGCCTTTTCTTTGTCCTATGAAAATGCCCTCTGGTCTGACTGAGTTATAGACTATTCAAGCTACCATTTCCCTTCTCTTGCTTGCATTCCTCAGGAAAATGTTGGCAGCGTGACAAAATAATAATGGGATATGGACAGTTTAAGAAGGTCCATTATCCCAGTATAGCAGCATCAGCCCAGTGCATGAGGCATGTCTGGGAGCTGCTGGAACAGGTGTAGTAGCAGAAGTATGTGTGCATAGGGGGGAGGCCAGCCAGGATCCCTGATAACCTGATTACTCCCTTATGCAGATCTGGCACATGGCTCCAAAAGCCCATCCCTCACTCTGGAAATTCCACATGGGACAGGAACTCCTGCCTCCTGATAGGGAGAGAATCCCTCACCCCACCCCCCCGCCTCCTCCACCAGACCCAACATATGGAGCCAAAGGCCCACCTTCCCCTCTGGGATAGCAGCCTTTTTCTGGTGTCCACTAATGTCTGTGGGTCAAGTAGCAGCAGTCTATGCGGCAGTACCAAGGGTTCACAATGAAGGGATTGTACAGAATAAAAAAATGGTCTTTTTTTAAAAAACAATCTAGGAAAGGATTCTTTAACATACAAAAGTGTTAAAGAATGTGATTTCAATGGCAAAGGCAAGCATTTGAAACGTAGCAGTTCCCAGCTTTACAGTGGCCTGATCAGGCTTAATTTTGCCCCTTGTGCATAGTTTTTAATTATGTGATCACAGGATAATTTTTCCACAGGACCCCTGCCTCATTCAGTGCACAGAGCGAACACACAAGGGGACAGAGGTTACGTTTGCAGAGGCAACTGTAAACCAGGCATTTCCTACTTTTCAAATGCTTGACTTCACAACCTAAGTAACATTCTTTTAGCATAATTCTTTCTGCATGTAATAATACAAATGATGAATTACAGATTGATCCGCAATTATTCCATGCCTTACATTGTCTTTTATACGAACAGATCTAATCCTGTGGTTTAAAACACTATAAAACAATAATTAAAAAAAGACTATAAAGCTGTACTCATGGACAATTCCTCTTGTGATCAATTACACAACTGAACAGCAAACAAGACCAACACTCGGGAAAAGAAAGAAAAAAAGACAAACCCAATGACAAAACTGGAAAGGAAATAAGAGATTAACTTGAAAGGCATCTTGGTTAAGCACGTGTGCAAGCGTTTGCAGTATCAGGCCTTCAGTTGTAAGCTCTTTGGGCTAGGGGCCATGTCTTCTCTTTTTTAAAGTCCTGAGCATGCTGTTGGTGATTAATAAACACAAGCATCAATTTCACACGTGCGTGACTGTCCTTTGGTTCGAAGGATTGTTAAAAAGACCATGCTTTTAAAAAACAAGCCCCAAATGTTGTCCCTGTATTGATGAGAGCATTTGCCAAGAATGCCCCAAACTAAACCTAGAGGTTTTTTACTGTTCTCTTTTATGCCTGTTGCCTTCCTTGAGCTAGTCTCCAACGTCTCTCCACTATTCCTTCATATATCTCCTCAAAACCCACTTCTGCCAGGAGGCTTTGAAGGAATTGCTAATGACTGAGGGCTGGGTCAAGGTCCAGTTGAAGATAGCTGATACTTGCTATAAACAAACAGTTTTCAGTTGTATCTTTTATTCCGCTCCTCCCACCTCCACTCTTCGTCTCTTGCCAGTCTTAGATGGAGAGCTCTTTGAGGGAAGGGCTGTGCATTTGGCCAGCATCGGGCATATTAGGGACAATGCCGTAATACAAGTAATAAAGGACAGCAGGAGGAACAACAGTTCGCTGATGATGGACTAGAGGAAATTGCAGGAATGCTGCAGCTAAAATCTGTGGGTCGCAAGGGCAGAAGGTGTAAATTGTAGTGGCTCAATTGGCTCCAAAGCTCAGAACTTCAGTCGCAGCTACTCTGGTTTACACCAGCTGAGATCTGGCTAGTGGTGTGTATATAAGAGCGGTTCCCTTCAGTCTCACTGGTTAGTGTACTTACAATTGTGATTTCCTCTCCCCCTTTCATATGGCCATTGAGCTTCTGTTATCTCCCCAAATCAACAGGAATGGCTTCCTTTAAGCTTCTTCTTTGTGCTCCCTCTTTTCACCACGATTTTGATGATTTTGATTCTCCATAGCTATTTCTTTTCATTCTTCTCTCCTCACACTGCCTCTAATCCACAGTATTTCTTCTGAGTAACATCAGCCAGACTTGACGGCTTGGGTGACTTCTAATACATAGGTGGAAATCAGGCATGAGATACCGAGCAGGGCAGTAAGTTTAAGGGGGTATGTGCGCGCACGCGTAAAGACAAAGATTGTTTTGTGAAAATGTAACTCTTTCTATAGCGATTCCTATGCAGATGCTGCCTGCAAAACAGGATGGGGGTGGGTGTCCCTTTCAAACCAGATGACTGATGTGCACACAGAATAGGACCCTCAGCAGAGGTAAAAGGGTGTAGTTATGCCAACAGTTATGCCTGTTTGCACCAGCTGAGTTTCTGGCCCAGAGAGTTTTGAAACCTGTGGAGATTAGATTGTTTGACATGGGCGTGTCACCAGATTCGGCCTAGGTTTGCTTTTCGTGTGGGATGTGTGGTACTCCACTTTAAAACTGGTTAATTGGTCAAAGTCACTCTTGGAGTGACCTCATTGACTACAAGTGGGTTACACCAGGAATTTATTTGGCTGATGGTTTTTAAGGCTAGTATATCCAAGTGAGAAAAAATGAAGGGAATATCCTTTGTCTACATTTCTTAATGTGCAAGATAAAATAAGAAAATCCCAGTGCTACATGTCCCACATGACACCAATTATTAAGACAGAGCATGGTTGAACTCAGAAACTCAAAATCACACAGTGCTAATGGCATAATGAATGGCTGATGACAAGATTGGCGTCAAATGATAACCGTTTCAGCATCTCTCTGCTCCTCTGAGCATTGACTCAGAGGTGATCAGATGTCTTCATTCCGTGAGAGAAGATGACAGTCTGAGACAGTCATTGGCTGACAAGAAGCCCAGCTTGGTGCACACATGCTCACTAGACCTTTCCCTTTATACCCAGGACACCAGCAAAGATGCTTTGGATGATGATTCCTTTGCAGGTCTTCACAAATAAGGAATAATAAGTGACAATTCACATTTTTTCAGTGATGTTTGCAATGTCAGAGCAAGAGGGTAAGTAGCTGTTACCGTTGACAGGGAGGACATGTCAACAGGGATGCTCCCCCCACCCCCGATATTGCAAAACAAACCCAAAAAGTCTAGAGAAGGTCACTCTGCCTCGAGATGTTAAAGTCTTCAGCAGGCCTGCGATTGAACGAGAAGCCTCACGCAGTACTAATATACAGCTGGATTTCTTTACAGACACCCAAAAGTTGCACAGGGAATAGAGTCTGCGTCACAGAACACAGCAAGCCTTGCCCCGCCCCGGCCTGCACTCATGGCGCCACAGCAGAGAGGCACTTGCTTCATACTTGAGATGGTGGAGAAAGTGCTATGGAGGCATCACTTGCCCAGCAGGAGGCGCCATGCATGAATCCCAGGGAGATTATCCAGGCCATTGATTTCAAGGGAATAACACCCACTTATACCAGGACTGAATTTGGCTTGCTGACTTTAATAGCACTCTTTGTTTGAGTAAGGTGAGCAGGACTGTGCCTTTAGAGAGGAGGCCATAAACTGAGTGTCTGGTTAATGTTCAGGGGACCAATGTGTCAGAATGATTGCGCTGAAATCCCTCTCTGAGATTTGATCGGTTGGTTTTGGTTCCTCCTGCTGCCACCTTGTAGCCTGATAGTGGGGAGGGAGAGAATGTGGATGAGCGGGGTTCTAGTTAATTGGACCAAAGCCCAAATCCCCAAAAGATGCCTGACACCAAACTGAAATCAATGGGAGTCAGGAGTCTGAATTCCTTTGAGGATCTGGGCCCCAGTGAGCTGCATTCACATTTTGTTGTGGTGAAAAAAGGTCTGCAAACAAAAAATATGAGTTTAAAAAAAAAATTACAGTCACTCACTTTGCCACCTCCTGTCCCTCACCATACCTCCCTCGCCTCAAGCACAGTCTGTTTATGGGCGGTAAAAGCTGAACTGCCACGTGATCTTTCCAAAGGGAATTCAGTATTGGGGAAAGATGCCAGATGGATAGATCTGGAGACTGGTGCCTCAGTTTCTGCATGACACAGACACAGGAGCAGAAGCACCAGTGTCCTCACGCTGCTCATCTAACATCTCACCCCTGACCTAAACCACCGCTGGAGGGTGAAAGGCAGCACAACCTCGGTGGTCCTTTTACTTGGCTGAGCCAGTCAACAATGGGGCCAGTGAGAGCTGGTAAAGTGGACCATTGCCCACAGAGAAGCTAGCTGTGAATGGTTTTATTGATCGGCTTGTACAGTCCCCACTACTACGGTGTCTGAGTGACTTAGAATCTTTAATGCATTTATCTTTGTAACACCCCTTGAAGTAGGCACGTGTTGTTATGCCCATTTGACAGATGGGGAGATATGGCACAGCCAAGCTATGTGATAGAGCAGGGATGTGAACCCATAGCCTAAGTCCAAGGCTAGTGCTCTAACCACTGGACAGTCCTGCCTTTTACCCTGCACTCAGAGTCACCACATTATTTCACATAGGCTAGATTTGAACTGATGAACTAGCAGCTAAAGGCCTATTATGGATTCCCTGAACTATTCCATTCCCCTAGATACACACCCAAGTGGGGCTGGCTGTTCTTAAAAGAATCTAATCACCAGAGGGAATGTGTATTTCAGATCCAGGGCTTTCATTCTTGTGCTTTGGCTTGGAAGTATGAAACTCATCTTGCTAAACAATGCAGAGGCGACCTTGGTCTGACTCAGTGGATGGATCACAAAAACGATGGATTCCCATAAAACTCAGTTAAATGAAATGTCTTTGGAGGAGAATATTTCCAGTGCCACTCTTATTCCTTGCCCTCTGTTGTCTTCTACAAAGGATGCTGTGAAGCTAATGATCCAGCCGTGGAATTTTAAATAGCTGCTTCATGACTAACAACATGTGCTCCGGATCAGCTCAGGCTCGTATTTACATATTTCCCATGATAAGTCAACATATGGTTCTTGTTTGTAATGTGGAGTTGCTCTCTTCATATTATTGCTATGATTTCTTTTCTTTCACAATTATGGAGGAGAAGACTCTTTTTTAAAAATAATTATTGTTAGAGAAAGTGTCATATAAATAACAGGCTATTAGGGCAACAAGAAATCTGGTAATTGCTTTGTTTTGATTCTTTCTAAATCCTGAGCCACTGTTAGTCATGAAGGGAGTAGAGATTGTGACTCATAAGCAGTATCATATGCACAAGGTCATTTATATTATGCTTCATGCTCCTGCTGCAAGAAAAGGGATTTCATGACGATCTTGGAGGGCTCAGTAATGTTTTTCCTCGGGAAGCTTTGTTGAATGGTTTCTATTTCTTGTCTCTTAATTTTTGCATGTAGATAATTTGTACCATTATGATTTTCCCCCTTATTTTTTCCCCACATCAAAGAGTCATTTAATTACTGGATACAAATGTTCTAAATATTCTTTTACGGTAAGTTTGGAAGCATAGAAATTAAAGCTGGAAATCCCCTGTGTCTGTTCTCTGCATTAGCATAACTCCTGTATTAGCAGGAATGTTATAAGTAAGACACGAGTAGTAATTCTTCCCCTCTACTCTGCTCTGATTAGGCCTCAAATGGAGTGTTGTGTCCAGTTCTGGACGCCACATTTCAGGAAAGATGTGGGCAAATTGGAGAAAATCCAGAGAAGAGCAACAAAAATGATTAAAAGTCTAGAAAACATGACCTAGGAGTCAAGACTGAAAGAACTGGGTTTGTTTAGCCTGGAGAAGAGAAGACTGAGAGGGACATGAGAACAGCTTTCTAGTACATAAAAGGTCGTTACAAGGAGGAGGGAGAAAAATTGTTCTTCTTAACCTCTGAGGACAGGACAAGAAGCAATGGGCTTCAATTGCAGCAAGGGAGGTTTATGTTGGACATTAGGAAAAACTTCCTAACTGTGAAGGTGGTTAATAAGTGGAATAAATTGCCTAAGGAGGTTGTGGAATCTCCATCGCTGGAGATTTTTAAGAGTGGGTTAGACAAACACCTGTCAGGGATGGTCTAGATATTACCTAGCCCTGCCATGAGTGCAGGGGATTGGACTAGATGACCTCTTGAGGTCCCTTCCAGCCCAACCCCTAGGGCTGGGTCCTCCTATCTGGTTTGCAAGGACTCAAGTTGGGGGGCTTCCACTACTTCTTCTGGGAGACTAGGCCACAGTGAAACAGACATCGCCATGAAGAATTCTTTACAAACTATTCAATCACAAAGTTCACTCTTCATTATATCCTGCCCACCCTCTTGAACCATTCTCAATAATTCCTCTCCTCCTTTCATGTTTACACTTTCACATACTTGCAGATGGTTATTATATCAACCACCCTTAGTCGTCATTTAGCCAAGCTAGACATATGGCGCTCTTCTAATCCTTCCTCATTAATCAATCCAGTCCTTTCATTATTTTTATTGCTCGTCTCTGAATCTTGTCCAATTTGTTGACATTGTTCTGCTATTTAGCTAGCTGGAGAAGGGATATTTCAGATGAAGTCTCATCAATGGAACAGTATCATTGTGAAGTTAAAACAATGGGCTTACTCTGATTAACCTCAATAATATTTAGCAGCCTGGGGCTTGCTTCTACAGGCCTTACTAATGGGAGTTGTGCTGACTCACACAAGTCAGCCAGTAACTTCAGTTGGGCTACTGAATAAGTAAAAGTTTCTAGCGTGTTTCTACGTTAGCTCAGACCAAAGCAGACTGCGAAGAATTACAAAGGGTCCTCCCAAAACTGGCCAACGAAATGGCAGATGAAATTCAGTGTTGATAAATGCAAAGTAATGCACACTGGGAAAATAATCCCAAGGTGTTCTACAAAATAATAGGCTCTAAATTAGCTGTTACCACTCAGGAAAGAAATCTTGGACTCATCATGGCTTGTTCTCTCAAACCATCCACTCAGTGTGCAGCGGCAGTTAAAAAAGCGAACTCAGTGTTGGGACCATTAGGAAAGGAACAGATAAGAAGACAGAAAACATCATAATGCCATTATAAATTCATGGTACACCCACACCTTGAGTACTGCATGCAGTTCTTTTGACAAACTTCCCTGCTTGTGCTTTCCATCCTGTGTCAGGAAACTGGCAGAGCTTCTCGGAGATGCTGGGGGACATTTCTGAACCCCCAAAGGCAGGTGACAGAGTTTATGATGGAGCAGGAGGAAGAGGATGAGGAGGACACAGACACGGCAGACTTGAACTAGCTGTTTGTGGCACTCAGTGCAGCCACTGATGCCCCTGTGTAGACTGACGCTCCTGGAACAGGGCCACAAGCACAGACTGGCGGGACCACATCCTCATGCGGGCCTGGGATGACCATGCAGTGGGGCCACATGTTTAGCGTGAAGAAAGCTCCATTTCTTGTGCTTTCTGAACAGCTGGCCCTGGCCCTCCAGCTTAAAGACATAGACACTAGGGCAGCCATCCCAGTCCAGGAGCAGGTTTCTATAACTGTCTGAAACCTGGCAACCTCAGACCGCTACAGGCCCACTGCCAAGCAGCTTGGTGTTGGAAAGTTGTCTGTGGGGAAAATGGCCCCTGAGGTTTCTGAGGCAATCAGGTGTGTGCATGAACAAGTGTAAACAGTGAAACCACGAACAAGACAGAAATCTCCTATCACTGCACATCCCATGGCCCTCCATTTTCCTGTCCCTTCCTGCCCCCTTTGCTGCACACTCGGCAGCAGGAGAGAGGGGTGGAGGCATCCACAGAGCACGGTGCCTATATAAGACAAAACCCCAAATAGCGGGGCCAGCTCTCTGAAATGGGGACATCTCGTCACCCTGCTCGCGGGCCTGGCAATGGAAGGTTATTAAGTTTAAGGAACAGGAATGTCTTAGGAAAAATCTGTGCCGTCTCGAACAAAAATTCACTTTCAAGGTGTTTTCACTGTTTGCATTTCCTGGTTGTCATTGTGAATTTCTGGTGAGGTGGGGGTGGACAGACCACGTTGCTACTATTAGCAGATACATGTTGATAGCTTAGGGCTTCTAACTTTTGCATTGGTTCATAGAATGGAAATCCCTCCCATTAATGTATTAATAACCATTAAACTGGAGTCGGAAATTTACTAGGTTCAGGGATGGCTTCTGTCCCTTCTGTGTCTTCTTCCAGACCTGCAGTGGGCTATCACTCGGGGAGGAGGACTCATCAGACAGCTCCTCTGAGTATGGCCCCAGGATGTCCTGCTCTGCTTCTGCTCCTCTAGGACCAATTTCAGCAACCAAGTCACTTCACTGTCCTCACATGAAGCCCAGCTGCTGGCACCAATCAGTTCCCAGGCTGGATTTTGGGGCCCACAGGGCACTATCCCAGCTTACCAGGTCCTCATACACCACCGCTGGCTCCATGCTCAACACAGTGCCCACCACCCAGTCAAACGCCGTATAAAACAGGCATGATATTAACAAGTTGCCCAAAGTGTGGTTCTGGACGCTGGTTTTCCCGTACTCAGTCTTGAGCTGCTTCATCTGCTCCCTGAACTGGTCGCCGCTCTGGTAAATTTGCTCTGCTGCCAGCTTCCTTGCTCTATGCTGGTGTGCATGGTCCTTCCTGGGACTCTTACGAAAGTCCATTGTTTTGCTGGCCACGCACCAGAGATGTACTAAAATCTGGCTGTGCTCCCTGACCACGAAGCAAGGTGCTTTGCAAAAGACTTCTTTTGTTCCGGCTCCATTGCAAATGCAGATGGTTCTCTGTTGGGGTGTGTGCATTTCGGTGTTTAAAAGACGTTGGAAGGGTAAACACTGACTCACTGAGCTGCTGTCCTACACCCGGGGGGACTGCTTCCATTTCCCTGGAGGCGACTGGATATTCTTGGGATAGAGAAGACAAAGGAGGTTGGCTCATGGGATTGTGGAATATTTTGGGGCTCTCCCAGGATCTGAGTCAGGTGGGGGGCCTGTATCTACAATGCAAAGCAATAGGGCTCGAACCTTCGGTCCAGTTTGACTTGGGCGGTGGCGTACCATGGGTCTCTGGAGCCCAGGGGCGAAGCCCGCATTTGGGTCCTCCCCCAAGCCTCACACGCGCCCCCCCCTCGTAGGGCAGGAGGGGTCCCTGGCTCCCACAAGATGGCACTGCCCCCCCCAGATGCCCCGAGGAGTGGGGAGAACATGCCACTTACCTCCTCCTGCCCAGGGCGGCGGAGCCTGGCTATGGCTGGGCTCTGCCCCCCACCCCCTCACTTACCTGTCATTTGGCACCTGCTCTCCCACTCCAACCCTGCGGCCTGGTGCCGGATCAGGTGGGGCCACCTCACTCCCCAGCCTAAGGGAGGAGGGGCGTCAGCCCAGTCATTTATAACACACGGGGGCAGGGGCAGAGGACACAGGAGGTTCTGAAGGGCAGCTGCCACCAACCGCCCCTCAGAGCCTCCTGTGCCTTGCACGTCATAAAGGGCTGGCCCAGCACCCCCCAGCAGGCTCGTGCCTGGGGTCCTGCCCCCCAACCCCCGGGTATGCCACAAGACTTGGGCTTGGACCGTCCAGCCCTGCAGGGTCCTAGAACCATAGGTTCAAGCCCAAGCCTAGAGACCTGTGTGTAGACAGAACAGGTGCTTAGCCTCAAGCCTGAACCTGAGCCCAGGTTTACAATTGCAGTGCAGACACGCCTTCCAAGAGCAACTGTGCCAGAGAGGCGATAGACAGCGCAATGGCTCCGCCTCCTCTGCATGCAGTGGGGAACAGGCTGCACTCCATAAAGCCGTGGGAGAAATTTGTGCTTCTCCTTTTCAAAGGGAAACTGTGCTCACTGGAAGTATGGGAGACAGACCTGGGCTCCATGTGTGAGCACCCCTCCTGTGAATCTAGAGGGCCTGGCCCCCAAACATAAGACAACAGGGGTTACTGGCTCCGAGTCAAAGTGGGCTATATAGTCCTTGTAGAATTGTAGTTAGGAAACTCTCAAGACTGACTCAGGACCAGGGGTTGGGATTTTGAAAGGAGACCAAGGAAGTTCAAGCCCTAAGAAGCTCCTAACTGCCTTTGGTTTCAATGGGAGTCAGGTACTTAAATACCTTTGAGAATCTGGGCCTTAGGCACCTAGGTCCCATTGACTAAGCGCTTATGTGATTTTCGAAAGTGGGACATAGCCGTGTAAGTGACTCAGAGCCAGATGTGGACAGGTGTTTTGGTCCTGAAAGATGAGGTGCCTGTCTTCATCTTCAGGCAACTAAACTACTTCTAAAAAACACGGTCATTAGGCCTTGCCACACCAGTGGAGCAGCTTCTAAAGAGCTTTAAGGATCTGGCCTAAGTGTCTAACTCCCTTAGGCTCCATTAAAAATCCCACCTGAGATATACATGGATATATTGCATATGGCAGCCCTGTTCCTAGTTTATCAGTTACTTACACTAGCTCTTTCCCCACATTCTAACACAACAGCAGGCAGTGACTATGAAACATTTCAGATGCTACTGCATAGTTGGCAAGCGCCAATATGTAATCACTTTACATTTCACAATTCCGAGCAGAGTATTAAGAAATAACCACTATTCTAATAAAAATGTGTTGTAAACGAAATGAAAAAATTCAAAGAATGCAGTCACGCCTGTGCCATTGAAAGAGAGCCGAGGGGCCCATAGAATGAGATCAAGGAACAACTTTTGCATTTAAGGCCCAAATAACAGAGGTGATAAGCCAGATTCTGCTCAGCCGTAAATCTAGAATAACTCCATGCTGGCCATTGGCTTCACTCTGGATTTACACTGGTGTAAGTGAGAGTAGAATCTGGACCAAGATTTATTAATTAGTGTGTTAAAAGCAGGAGTCAATTAATAGCACAGAACAAATGCATTGGAGATCCTTAGGTTGTTTGATATCATTTATAAGTTGGTTATATTACACTAGCACTTAGTTGCTGCTCGGAATGAGAGGCAGTCCCTGCCATGAACAGTTTGCAATATAAATAGATAGGCCAGAAGGGGAAACATGCACAGAGAGATGCAGTGAATTGCAGAAGGCGAGCAACAGAGCAAGGGGAAAACCCAGGTCTCTTGAGTCCCAGGACCTAGCCACTAGAGAACGCTGCCTCACCTCTTGCTGCTGAAGGCTTGCCCAAGATAAATAGTGTCAGGACAGTCAGTTGTTATTTAGTGGGAGGCTTGTTGCTGCTTCACAGCAGAGCAGTGGAGGCCGGTGGCACTGGAAAACCAGTCAGGAAAACTGACGGTGCTTGGAACCAGTTTATAGGAATAGATCACACGGCACCTGACAAAGCTGGCTGGACAACACCCACTCTGCCGAGCCACGACCAGAGCAGGAGCCCTTCCTTCGTTGTGCTCTGCCCGAGGTGACAGTGGTGTTAATGATGGGCACCCCGCATAGATCCGGTTCGTTGCATGTGCCATATGGGTTCCTGCAGTAGGCCCAACTTGTTCAGCTCCCACCTTTTCCCATCATGTGCCCCTCACGTCTCCAGTCCACTGCTCCTCTAGAGACACATCCACTTTGGAAGATGGATTTGGGCCTGGCTGCCTGGGGGTGGAACCTCCCTGTTTAATTTTGCCTGACCCCCTCAGCAATGAAAAGATCGTTGGCAACACCACCCAGCTGTCATAACATCCACATGTCCCTTGTATCCCAGCCTGACATCCCTTCCCACGCACCAGTGCCCAAACCTCCTACTTTCTTGGTCTAGCCCTTGGCTTACCTGCCTCAGAGACTCTCCCCATCCTTTATGCGTCACACTTGGCCCCCAAAACCTACGAGCGAGTGGGCTGAGGGCACCCACGCATTTCACACAGGCCTCCTGCATTTAAAAAATGTGCCTGGAGCTGTGTGAAAAGTCATTGGAGCTGATCCCGGAGCTCCACATATGGTACATTCATGAAGTTCAGCTCCTGCTTGTGAAAGTTCAGTGAAAGCAGTCAGAGGCTGCCCCCACACCTGGGAACCCAGTGACCCACCCTTCCCTCAGCCATCTTCTCTCCTCCTTCCCCCACCAACGGTCAAATGGATTTCACTGCAACAAGCCCCAACGTGATATTTAAGAAAATGGGGGTCCTGGGCATTGCTGACGATTGGCTGGGGTGGGAAAGGGTAGAGCACGGCTCGTTGTTGAAGAGGTCCCCTTGAAGTTTTGATTTAATTGATCCTGGAGCTGTCAGGTGAAGCTGCAAACATGGATCAGGCGTCCACGCCCTGCAAACCCAAATCGCAGGGGTCATTTGGCTGAACCCTTGTGTGAATTGAACCCTGGAGTGTTCACCCACCCAGATTCTCCTCTCCAAGCCACACCCCAGGGCATAGTCTGCCAGCTTTCCAGAACGTTCCTTGAAGTTACGTGTGGGGAGGAGGTGCACACAAAGTCAGTGGAACCCATTGAGTTGAACACAACGGACATAGCTATGAAGTCGGGGGGAGGGTGCTGAGGATGTGTGTATGCACTTGCATGTGTCCTGTCCATGGAACCAATGAGCATGCAAGGGGATAATTTTGCCCTGCTTTCCCTGCCCAATCGTCAGCGCGTCTCTAGGTGGAGCCCTCGCCGTCTCCAGTTTTATTGTGGGTCAGTGGTGGGTTGAAAGGAGATGGTGTGTGGGTGTGAAAATGGGGACGAGGGGCATCACATCACAACCCATAGCCAAGAAACAATGTCTAAAAGCAGCCACTGCTGTGAGTGGCACCAAACGCTAATTTGCTGATTACACCTTCATAAATGGATTAGCCAGAGCTGCATTGTTTAGAGACTGGCTTCTTCTGAGGCATTGTGACTCTTCCCAAATTTATGGTCCCACTTCCTTTTTACCCCTTCTGATGAGAGATTGTATTGAAGGCACTATATCCTACAAAGTCACAAGGCTTTCTGTCATAAAGCCTTTAGTACAAAGTTAATTCACTTTAGCTCTCAACAACACCACAATTCATAACAAATGGACTATGATAATAAATACCTCGGTGAGATCAAAAGATCCTTAAGCAGCCTTAGAAAGTCAGGGAAGTGTGATCTGGTTCTGTCTTAAAGGCGTTTTTCTGCCCCTCCTTGCCAAAGGTGATTGTTATATAACTTTTACATTTCAAAAGATCTGTGCCTCATTTTATGTAAAGAGGCAGTCTGTGTGCTTTGTGTTCTCCTCCGGTTTTTGTCCAGCAGTTGTCCTGCTAACCACCTGGCCACCAATGGAAAGATATTTCTCCTCCTGCCTGCTGACAGCATTTTCACTTTGAAAGAGAGTGTCAACTGCTTCCTAATTAGTGCTGTCATGAGCAGGTCACTAAGGGCTGGGAGTCTAGCGAACAAGCTCATGTATTCACTCACGGCCGTTGGTGCATACAGCTTGGTGATGCAAATCCAGCTGAACATCAGCTGAAACTGCAAGCAACTTGGAGGGCTACTCCTACTGGCCCAAATGCATCTCATAAGCCTTACAAATAAACGTATCACACATGGGGGGGAAAAAAAAGGAATTGCCATCTCATAATGCTTTCAAAGTAATATCAGGCCTGTTTGCGTTAGAAAACTGGCCGCCCATTTTGCCAACACAATTTTGCAAGCTCAGCTAGCATAAATCAGCATAGCTCGATTGAAGTCACAGGAGCTATGCAAATTTACACCAGATAGGGATCTGGCCCATAATGAACTGTAGCTGCGAACAATGCCAGATAGACATCTGCCATCGAAACCCTGTCATTTACAGGTGCCTGACGGGAGGCCATGCTCTGGGAGTGAATTTAACTTCTGGAATCTAACTTCTTAGCTTCTGGCTCACAAATTAGAGGGCCAGTTTTTCAGCTGATGTAAATCTGTGCACTCTGTTGAAATCTATGGGGCTCTGTTGAGTCACACCGACAGACGCTGGCCCCGAGTGCTGACAAATAAGTCACATGGGCTTTTAAAAAAATGTCATTTTAACTACAGATTAATACAGCACCAAACTCTGAGCTCTGAACATCCTGGACTTTGAGGAAATCAAGATCTGAAATCTGAGGCAAGTGTCCATGTATAGTCTTAACAAATAGTTAAGTTTTCAGGGGTGACGAGCGCCCTTTTGACTCTATTGGAAGTTACAAGCACTCAGCACCCCTCCTGGCTTAGTTTTTCACCTAACAGAGAAAACTGCAACCTTATCAGGAGATTAGGGCTAATTCAACAATTCAAAACAAATAATTTATTCATTGAAGTTAGCCTTTTTTCTGCCCATGGAATCTCTCTGAGCAGATCTCAATCTCCTGGAATTTATTCATGGATTTTAAAACCAGAAGGGAACATAGCCGTGATATAGTCTGCATTAGGCCACAGAATTTCACCCGGCGATTCCTGCATCAGTCCAATAATTTGCGGTTGAATGAGAACATTTCTTTTAATCTTTTAGCATCATTTCAAATGTATTACTTTATGGATTGTTTATGAATATTCTGAGTTCATTGTCTGGCTTTGTTGTACCTGGCCAAAGAAGTCACATGGCATTGGGTCTGCTCCCTCACTTGGATGAACAATTCATTCCAGCTTGAAAACGTCTGTGAATTTCAAAATTTGGTTTCCGTGCACACGACTTTGACATTTGATTTCAATGGACTTTGGGGTCCCTAAAACCAGAGTGATTGTGAAAAGTGGGCATGGGGAGAGGTGTTGGAGTGTAGCTGCAGCTCATTCATTAAAAATAGGAATCAATGTTTAGGTTGGGATTTTCAAAAGCTGCTAATTGACATCAAAGAACAAATCCCAAAATCTCACTATTAGGGTCTGTCCCCCCATTATTTGGGGTAGTCTACAGGACAATATATTCTAGGGCAGTGTTTTCAACCTTTTTGCATTTGTGGACCCCTTCAAAATTTCAAATAGAGGTGTAGGCCCCTTTTGGAAATATTAGACACAGTCTGCCAATCCCCAGAGGTCTGCAGACCACAGTTGGAAACCCACTGTCCTAAGGGGAACTGTAACAGCACTACTGTTTACTAAGCACCCCTTTCTGGCCAGGGGTGTCTCTGCAGAATCCCCACCACTGTTTTGCCTCGCTCCCGGGCACCCTAGAACTCACGGGAGCTTTCTCTGGTTAACAATGCCCTTGCTGGTCAACAACATCCTGGCCTGGGACTAGTTTAATACCAGTACCAGTTTACAATATCCCAGAGTCCCAAACTAGACTTCATTCCAACAACAACACTAAGTTCTTCTGGCATTTTCTCTCAGCCCCAGGGCCCTTCTTTCATTCTAGGCTGATCTTTTGCTGGGGCTCTGATATCCAGTCCCAAACACAGTTAGGGTTTCCACCCTACAGCAGCCACCTGCTTGCTAGGCTTTACCCTCCAAGTTCCTTTGTGTCATGGTTCTCAAGGAGGCTTCTTTTCCTCCTTGCAGTGTGCAACAGAATAGCTGCAGCACCCGGCCCCCACATGTTTGTGCTTTTTTTTTTTTTTTTTTAACCACTACAGCCACCTTCTGCTCTTTATAAGGAATTAACTGATTCCTTTCAGGTGGGGCTAAGTCTATTAATCAGGGTTGGGTTAGCCCTAGCTTCTCCAGCCCACCAAGCAAGACATCTTGTTATAGGGCTGGACTAGATTATCTCTTAAGTCTTTTCTCTTATCTCTATGATTTTACCTTATGAAGAGCCCTCGAAATGCACAACCTTGGGCTAACTTCCTTTCAATGAGAGTTGCACCCATGAAACCGAGAGCTAATTTTGAACCCATATTTCCAGGCAGGGTGCTCTGAACCTGGAAAATGTAGAGCTTTGTTAACAGAAAGAGTATATTCAGGAGGCGAATTTGTCCTTCTTTAGGAACCAGATAGGTTTGCACGGGTATTGTGTTATGAGGGGCCAGTTTTAAGTACAAATGATACATGTATATTTATGGCCAAGTAAACAGCTCTTTGAAGCCTGGAAATCTTCATGCTTTGCAGAAAGTTCAGAAAAGTAAACTGCATACATATAGAAATCATTTCAACCACTTGTTAAGAGGTATAAAGAAAGATGACACCTATTTTGCATGAATAATGGTATTATACTGATGAATTTAGTTAGACTAATGGGGAAGCTGAAAGAATAAGCTACTGCCCACAATGGATTTTTTTTTTAAAAGGCAAATAATAAGATTCTGGAGGGTGTAACCTAAAATAGACATTTCATAAAAGCTTCATCCTTGAACAAAAATGTCATGAAAGCATGAAATGAGAAATAGACGACAATCAGAATTCCACTTGAAGTGCTTTGTAGTAATTATTTTAAAAAATCCTCACAAAAGAGTCTTTTCAAATGCAGAATAGCAAGCGAGGTCTGTATGGTTCAAGGCCAAATAATTTCTGCAGTGGAAAAAACAGTTTCAATTCTTCAGTTCTGATCTAAGGTGTTTTAAATGGGCTCGACTTTCAATTACTGCTTTCTTTCCGCCTCTCCCCCCCCCTTTTTTTAAGCGAAGGAAATGAACCACTTCTGAACAATATCAGTAAAATTTAGCTTCCATAGGACATGAATTATCTATAATTAGCCCCCTGCAATCCACTGTTGTTGATGTGATTTCAGTGGACATATATATGGGGGGGAGGGTCATAAAAAGCCATGAGATTAGTGAAAATTAAGTTGGGAAGGTGACGGTAATTTGGGGGCCAGTAGGGTAGTTCCTGCATGTGTTGGCAACATCATTTCAATACATATAAAATATTCATTTGCTCATCACATGCCTACTTATAATGCCTGCTCACTTAATTTTAAACAATCGCCAAAGGGTTGCACAACAGCCCTCAATTCCAAGGGCTAAATTCTTTCCTTATACACTCACTGAAGTCAGTGGGAGTAATATCTGTAGCCCTACAGGTGTTGAAGAAACACAGACTGGTTATTATTGTTCTTACACTTGGAAATATACCTATTCCCACCCACCGGAGTTTGAGAGTATCAGGAGCGTGGGGAGATAGATCACTCCCATATAAACATGTGCTCCCTCGTACCTGTACACGCAGGCTCCTGCGTAATAGAGAATGAGTGAAGTGGGGACAACCAGCCCTGCTTCGCTGCTGACAGGTATTCCACCCAACTCCCTCTTCTGACCCAAGGATCTCTCACACTGTCTGGGCTTTTCATGTCTCTGTTTTTCCTCCCATCTGCTTTAAAAAGAGGCCCTAAAATGCAAATTCAGGGGTGTTCAGATGTTGGGTTTTGGTGGGGGGCCCATCTTGGTTTTTGAGGGGTTCATAAATACCTTACGCTCAGTAGCTGTAATGGGTCTTGGTTGTGCTTGGCACCTTAGCGAAGCTAATCAAGGTTCACAGCTCCCAGAGGCTGAAGGTATGTCCACACTGCAAATAAAGGTGTGATGGTAGCTTTCATCTCGCTAGCAGGGGTAACAATAGCAGTGTATATGCAGTGCCACGGGTTTCAGCATGAGCTAGAAGCCTGAGGATGAGTTCATTCATTATGCATATTGGTGTGAGAAATCATTAGATTTCTGTGAGGGAACAAAGAGGTAGTGTCCTGAAATAAGCCCTTTTTTAGCTACGGACGCCCATAATCTCTCTTTTTAGATTCCCACTGCATGCTTCTTCCCTCTGCTCCAAAGCTCCATGGTTCATTCCAGACCTTTCCCAACTCCTTTGTCCTCCGTGCCCTTACATCTCCTACCTCCTGAAGGTAATTCTTTCACCGTTGTCCCTACTGATGGGCTACCCTGTTTTTCTGGTTCCATCACCATTGCCAGGTGCCATGTTATTTCTCCTCAGTGTTGCAACTCTGTTGCCTGGGCCTTGAAGAGTTCTCATTTTCTGGAAGAGGATGACAACTTTCTTTTAAATTTCCTTCTCTTCCTGCAGTTCTCCCCATCCTAGCCCCCAAACCACTCAGTGAAGAAGAAGAGCTGATTACAGCTACACGGTATGCAGAGAGTCCATTTCAAAGTGTGTCTGTTCCTCACCAGAACGATCAGTTACATCTATCGGTCTTTAACTCAAAGACAGCCACATTTCCTTTCCCTCCATTTTTGGGCTTGTTGGGAAACTTGGTGGAACTGGATAGATCAGCAGGAGAGAAAAGAAGTGTGGAAAGGAAGCGAAACCGCACGTTTCTTTAGGGAGAGGGGCATTGGGTAGCATTGTTTATTGTGGGTAAGCATTGGTGAATTTATGTTAGCAGCTTCGTTCCCGGCTGATGCTGCATTTTTTTCATTCACGAGAGTCACAGTCACCCTTTTGCTTCCCAGTAGTTCTGAAACACAGGCACGCTTTGCATGAGCAACAGTGACACATTCACAACTTGACCTGGAACTGGCAAAACCTTGAATCTTCAGCTCCGTTTGACTTGGGTTTAGCTAAACAAAACCCGCTTTCTGAGTAAGGCTGTGGATCAGCATCCATCCACCCAACACCCTTCCCAAGTGTCCTTTCCTCACCCCCCTTCTTATGTCTTCTACAATATTTCTATTTATGCTGTGTGCCCATTGATGATTACAATTTTGTACTGAGAATCCTTCTGGTCCTTAATTTGAGCGCCGAGCCTTACTTACGACTACAGTGTTTGAAGCGGAAGCTATTCCACACACCCCTACCAGTAGACTTTAATTTTAAATGAACTCTTATGCTTTGTTTCCAAGTAGTTTATCCAAAATTCCTTCCAGGTGTAGTTTTCTAAAATGTATTTCCTCTTTTCTGAGGCATTGTTGTTGGTCCCTGATTTTTTAGAACTGCTCTCTCTTCTTTTAGGAGGAAATATTGTCTAGACAAATTACCACTCCCTTCATTCTATTCCCTGACTCTGCCACAGACACGGTGTGTTACCTTGGACAGACCTTTTGAACTGTGCCACAGTTTACCCACATATAAAACACATATAATATTACTGATCCGCCTCATAGAGTGAGGCTTAATTAATTAATGCTTGCAAAGAGCTCTGAGACATTCGGGTAGTAAATCCATGTGCTAAGAATCATGGTAAGTAGTTCAAGTTTATGCTACAATATAGGGATTACAGGGAGAAGGCGGAACCTTTTCTAACGTTAACACTGTTGTACGTCTGTTCCCCTTGAAGGGCTTGCTCAGAGGTGTGGTGTGGATCGTGTTAAAAGATTTCACGAGTGAGATCTGAAATTGATACTTCATGGGATACTTTGGGGGGGGGGAGTTATGTCTTTGGAAGACAGGGAAGAGTGAGTGAGGGCCAGCATACAGTAACGGAGTAAATAATAGTGATACGACCCCCTCCTCAAACAGGCCAAGGTCTGTATTTTAGTGAGGTATAACTTGGCATAAACGTTTTCTGTCCTCAGTAGGGTTGGAAGAGCCTGCACTGAGGTCATCTGGGCCTCCCCGCCCACAGTGACAGTAGCCTTTCAAATAATTTTAAAATAAATGAAACAACGTTTCTCCTATTGATTAACCACCTGGAGAAAAAGCGGCTGGGGTGACATAGGGACTGTTGGAGCGCCAGTGGTTGGAGGGAGTCTTGGTTCATTGAAGGAGGGGATACAGCACCGATAGAAAGAGCTAACCCATACTACGATGATTACCTCTTTATTTTTATGTCAGTCTTACAATGCTTCTGGGCTTCCATGGAAACAGTGGGTCTGACGCCCCACAGCGACTCCAGTGGCTAGTGGAACTGCACTGAAATCAAGCAACGGGGTTGAATCAAGCCCAACGCATCTCAAGCTTCATCTAAGCTGCCATTTGTCTATAAACAGTTTGGGCTTCCCTCGCCTCCCCCATCACCTCAGGGACCAAGTCATCGTAACTAGACTTAGAAAGCAAGCGTCCTGGCAGCCCCATGCAGCATTTTTACTAGAGCTTGAGGCAAACCCAAGGAATTAAACAAAATGTCCATGTTGTTTCTTGGGCTACTGTCCTATATCTGGTAAGAGCTGGTCGGGGGCTGAGCCTGGTAGAATAATATAGAACCCCGAGCCTGCAAGGGAAGGCCACGCTAAAAGTCCCACCAAAACTGCGAGGAATGGATTCCTTATGCCCAACTTCGATGCAAGGTCTGGGCCCAGTTCTAGCGGTGCCCGTGTCCCACTATTGCTGGGTTTGGGGTGGGGAATAGTGAACAGCTGCTCCCCTCCTGCATGAACAGCCTTCCCTTGGCCAGGCTTTTGGTATGCCCCTCTCCAGGGCTATTCTTTTCAACCGATATCTTTATACTGCACCCCGTCACCATAGCATCTGAGCACCCATGTGAGGCTGCAGGAACCCATGCTGCGTTTGGTCCCCCTTTTGTACTGCAAACATCCCAGGGGCTAATTACTGTAAACCTTCCTTGCTATTAATTATTAAGCTGGTCGTCTTTGTAGCAGCAGACAGGCATGGCTGGAATGTGTTTGATATAGAAAGGGGTCAGGCAGGGGGGTGACAAGGCAAAGAATGGGCAAGTTGTCTGATGGTTTTTTCTTGCAGTGAATTTTTGGCGGCATTTACGGCTAGAAGGAAAGGAGTCCCCTGTCCCTTTGTGGTGAAGAAGATGGTGGGGAGGGGAGCTAAAGCCGCTCATGCATCCCTTGTTTGCTAACCTGGGGGCTGGCCAGTAAGGATATCGGGCAAGCACTGAAGTACCCTTTCACTGGATGGCACCAGGGAGGGGAGAAGCTGTGTCAGTTTATAGAGCATTCATGTGATTATATTATATCCTGCAATTTGTAGGGGGGAAGCACACCACGGAAGCTAAAATGGAGCAGCTAGACTTATGAAAGTCTGGTGGGAAAGTGCAAACCAAAGCTGGGGAAGACAACTGCCTGCGTTGCCCCAAAGCAGACGATGCCCCTGCAAAAGGCATTGCCAGCCAGACTTAGAGGGGAAAGTCTTGCCTTGTATTGTCCAGTGGAAATGGTATATGGGGGGGAGGAGGGGCTCTCTTCCCTACTCCAGTTCCTAGTGCAGCCATGCGTCACCTGGGCCGGATTTCCAGCCTGGCGCTCCCTTGAGCAGCTGCATTTGGGCTGTTTGGAACATGACTGGGAGACTTCCAAGGCATATCGGGGGGAGGGGGCCGTAGAGGAAGTGGTGGTGGTGGTTCAGTGCTGTAGGGGACGCTCCTCCTATTGTGCCAGTAGTGAACTAAAACCTCAGCCTGATGTTAAGGGGCTATGAAAATAATGGTGTTTGACTGAGACATAAAGCAAATATCCAAACATCCTGGGTCAAAGAATAGCTCTGCATTAGGTGGGAGTTTATTTTCTCACCATCAGTTTGTACAGGGCCTCACGCTGCTACCACGAACTAACTGGTTCAGTGAAAATACTCTCTGCCAAGCCTCCATTCACCTACAAACCTCTTCGCAGCTTCAATGGAATATGACAATCCTCTTTACTCTGTGTCCTCCTAAATTGCTGTGCAATGTTGCTAGGTTGAATAGCTTTGTTTCGCACGAGAGGTGACTGCACTTCAATGTGATTTTATATGGTCAGGTATAAATACATACAGGAACATAATCCTTTTGCTGGCCTTCTGCCCAGGGTTGCATTTCATCCTATGATTGAACGTATCCAGTTATGCATTCCAAAAGCTATCAATGCAACAACCAGCTAAGGTTGCTAAGTGTTTATTTACTACTTCATTTACAAAACCCAACTCTTATAAGCAAAGAAGAGAGCAGTTACACTGCCTACATAATAAACAGACACCTTCTTATGGAGATGTATAGGAATGCATATTTCACCACAATACCAGCCAAAGCATTCAAAACAAAAGTCATTAATAACTGCTTAGCCGCAACCCATTTTCTTTAAATACATAATTATATGGAAAAGTTTAACTATATGCAAAGTTTGAAGTGGTAGTAAGGGGACATTTTGAGCAAGGCGGAGACAGACATTAGATTATAGATAATAATGAACAGTCAAAATCAGGGAATTTTAAAATGACCAATAACTCAAAAATGGCATGACAGATTTTCCTCAAACTTTGCAGACAAATTATTTTTCAACTTCAAAGTAGAAAATGACAATTTGCAAGTCAGGCAAGTTTCCCAAGCCATAGATGGAGGGGATGAGAAAGAAAGAGGGGACTAAAATAATGGCATATAATGGAAGCTGGTTGCAATCTTAACGAAGTGGCTATCGCCCTTCAACAATATTGTACATGCTGTAATATATGTAATGTGTGTAACTGGATAATTTGTAAAGCTCTTTGGGATCCTTTAAGATGAAAAGTGCTATCAGAAATGCAAAATACTGTGTATTATTAGATGTTAATATTATACATCCCCCTAAACAGTTTTACAGTCCCAAAAGAGTTTGCTGTTGACTGACGTCATTACAGAGTGGGGCTGAGTCATGCTCTGCTATAACTGTGGATGTAAACACATTCTTTCTGTGCTGTTAACTTGGGAGTGGTATCCCTTACCTAAGGCCAAAGCTCAGCTGTTTGCCACATGCAACTTGGTCTACCACTATAGAGCGCATTCCAGCTAGTTGAATGTCCCCTGCCATCTGCTTGCAAACTCATGCAACATTAATGTTGATGAGCTCATACCGAATTTCAGAGGAACTGTATTTTGCATTCCCTGGCAAGTGTTCATAATGTGCACAACTGGAAGGTCAATATCTTTTCATGAGCTGTAACAGCTCCAGAAAATTACCCATGTTGCTGATTCATCGTTGCCTCAAAAAACTAGCATTCTAGACAAAAAGACAGCCAGCAACAGGTTAAACTCAGGGATAGCAGCTGATAATGGGGCCACGGCAGAAGCTAGATGTCCAGGAAACTTATCGCGTTGGTCTATCTATGCTCATTGGCACTTAGCTGGCAAGAGAGTGAGTCGCTTCATTCTCAGAGCTAAGCACTTACCATTAACAACAGCTTATACAAGAGTTCTGAATCTGGAGGGACCATCAGGAAGAACAAACTGCTTCACAGGCTTATGACGCTTCCCTATAGCATTCGTGTTGAGCTGCTCATGGGAGTTTATTTGTCCACTTGTGCATCTATATTTTACACTGTGGACAGCATCCTGTGTAATTCTGGATTGCCTAGAATAAGCAGTCCAGTGAAATGATGCACAGGGGGCCTTAACAGGGGGTGGGCAGAACAAAAGGGAGGCAGAGGACTAAGAGAGGTAGTTACAGGAGGAATGAATGTTGTGGCAGTAAAGGAAGAGGAGCTGAAGGAGTGAAGAGGACAACAGAGAGGAGAAAGGAACAGGGAAGAAAGGAAAAAAGAGAAAATGAAAGTATAGCACTTATCTGAGGGAGGGATTTACTCTTTCTTTCTCCTTTACCCTGAAAATTCTTTAATGTAGGTGTAAGGAAGCTGCACTGCCAAGGCAGTCAGTGATAACCTGAATGGAGAGTAGCAATATTGCCAACCCGAAGCCCCACAATGTTAAGATTAAAAAAAAATGTTGGTATCTCTTGATTTGCCGTCTAGCTTCTGAACCCCTATAGTTTCCTTTCTCAAGCTTTACTCTGCAACCAGGAGGGCCAGAAAGTTGTTTCTAAACAAAAGCTGAAATTCCCACAAAGTCACATGATTCCAGGAGCTGAGGATTTAAGAAAAACACAAACTGTTGTGAGGGTTGTTCGTGCTTTCTCATAGCTCAACCCCTCTTTATGGTCTGTGCATGATCTGGCCCAGCATGCATTACCAGAGCTGTTTCCTCAAACAGCCTCCCCACACTGCTACTGCACTGAGCCACGGGTAAGTCTGTAGGCCTTACAAGAGAGCTTGCAAAGCCCTCACTTCTCCATGTCAAGCAAGTGCATCTCCAAGGACTCTGACTCAAACTTACTTTGAGGAGTCTGAGCACCCCCATTTATTACGATGTGCTGCAAGTTCCTCACAAAGCTTTGCTGCAACATGATCTGCTATGTGACATGGAATGTGTCACGATACCTCTTTCCCCTCCTGCCCACTTTTTGGGAGGTCTGTGGGCTAGGGGCTGTCACTTACCAGGTTTACAGCAGCTAGCATAATAGAGCCTGATTTTGGCTGGCTGTAGTACAATTAATAGCAGTAAGCCATTGTAGACAATGAACGGCCTTACTCCCACCTTGGAAATTTGGGTTTCAGCTCCTCCTGCTATCTGTTCATCCAGTCAGTGCTGGAGAAGAGCTCTGTGAGAACATGAAAACTGGCTTCTCTCCCCCAACTGGTCCCATAAAAGATATTACCTCACCCACCTCGTCTCTCCTCTGTCCATCATGACTCTTATACTGTGCCCATCAGCATGGTGTCTGAGCTCCTGCAATTTTCTGGATCAATGTAGGGCACTCCCGTGCCCCACAAAGGGGGGCTGAGAATGGGGTATTTCACTTCAGCCTAATTGGGGGAAGGAAGACAAGAGAGGCTCGTGGCTACTTGGAAAAGAGGGAGGGACTTGCTAGGATGCCACATGTGTTGCTTTATATAGGGTCTCTTTGAACTCAGGGAATGGCCATGTTTGTGATCTTCATCTGGTGGCCTCTGAGTTCAGATTAAACTCTGAAGTTCAGATTCTTTGCTGAATTTCCTGAGAAAGGAAAATCAAGCTAGAGAGGTCTCATTAATAAGCATTCTCATGATGCTTTGGGTCTTCTGGCCCAGAGAAGCCAGGAAGCAGAGAGCTGCATGAAAACAAAGGAGGAAGGAGGACAAAAAGCTTCAAGAAGTAAATTAATTAAAAACTTTCTGAACTCCCAAAATGCCTCATTTCAGCTTTTGAATGAAGGTTTTAGCCAAACCCAGGTATTTCCTAAGTTTCTGACACTACAGATACGAAGGGGGGTGGGGGACACAAAAGAAATAGTTTTTAAAATGATATGCATGGATATGGAAATGGGAATAGGCCATTTGAGACACAGGCTAAATTAGGGCAAGGTGAATCTTGTGAAATCAGAGCTCTTTGCAAACCTTTCAAATTATTTTTTGCAAAACGAGCTTGTGAACCTTTTCGTACCTGTAATTTAACCCCCTGATAGATTTGTTAATTGGCGTCTTAATATGTTATATGAATTGTGTTGGTTTTTCACTCTGCCAGCTCGTCCAGCCTCATTTTTTCCCCCTTGTATTATCATCAATCTGCTACTCTTTTCTTCATTGTCTGTTGCGCAGAATTCAAGCTCCATCGTGTCGGAGTTTGAGTCACAGTTTTCAATTCATTCCAAAATTAGGCAAAATGAATGTACCCATCTGCTGTTAAAACACTGTCACAGGCTACTGGACACAGGCTGAAATATTATTTCCAAATCCCAATTCTTGGTCTGAAGCTCCAAAAATAAGATACTTCTCGTTGGGAAGTTGAAGCTATAAAGAGTTGAATGCAAGAAGCCCCTAAAACCATTAAAAAGGCAGTATGCAAACTTCAAACAGTCCCGATGGGGGTAAAGTTTTCAAGGAAGGGCTTAAGCTCTTAACTGTTAACATATGATAATATTTACTGGCTTCTATTGGCTACTTGAAGTATGTAACCCATAGTACTGGCAGCTGGCTTGAGTATATTAATAATGCATTTCATGGTCATTAACTTGAATTCAGCTAGTCACAAGTGACTTTAGCAGGCATGATCTTGTTAATCGCCATTTATAATTACACACTAGTTGCCCTCCATGCCCAGCCCAAACACAAACTATTTTTAAGGTTATGTAACATTTTCCTTTCTATTGGACCGTTCAAAATGCTTTGCCAAGAAAGGAAATGGCAAGTAAAATAATTTGGGTTAGGAGCTTACCCAACTCTGAACTCCTTTGAGGCATATGCCACATCTGGTAAGTATCTTGGCAGAAGCGAGACTGCAAGAAACAAATTCTGCTTAAGATTTTAATTAAAAAAACTAATAGAAAAACTAAAGGAAGGTGCTCAGACCAACAGGGCTAAATCTACTGTGTATTTTTACCGGAAAAGGTATTTCTCCATGATGGAACATTGAGAAAATGTAAAGTGAATGTAAGAAAATGCTCTGTTTGTTTTTGTTACCATCAGAAAAACCTGTTCATCTGCAAAACAGGTAGATGAATGCAAATTTCCCCCTTCACCTCTGCCTCAACCCTGCTTTAGAGGGACACAGGAACAAATGAATTGCCAGGCAGGATCAGTCTCAAGGTCTATCTGGTTCGTTTGTCTGTTAATGAGAGTGGCCAATTCTAGTTGCTTCAGAAAAAGGTTAGAAAAAAAGATATCAGTGCTCATGGAGGAAGTTTCTTCCTAATCCTAAACTTTTAGTGGTCGGTTTATGCACTAAGGCGTCAGACATTATATCTCTATATATTTTCATTCTAACCACTATAACTGGAATGTTCTTTTTATTCAGATCCCCCAGAGGTAAAAGGATAGATATTATTTCTCCATGGTCCGTTCAGCCCTTGGCCTCTCTAGTCTACCAGGATGCTGGTTGCTTATGGCACTTTCTGGGGTCTGGACATTAGATACAAAGTGAAGACCATTAATTCATTTCATGCAAGCTTCTTAACAGCCATTCAGTGGGCAGAACTGTTGGCAATTCCAGACCTAGGCTGGCTTTGAAATGGTGACCTAGAAGTGAAAGGTTTTGTGACAGGTCTCCTGTTACTTGAGCTCCTTATCTGGACTCTCACCAGATTGCTGTGTATGGGTCCCAATATGCTGGACCCATATGCTTTGAGATTCCTGAATCTGAGCTGAATCCAGCTCTAGGCATATTCTTGGAGTGCAGGTCCTCTGTCTAGAGCCTCTTTCGGAAAGCTGAGACCCCAAAGACCAATGGTATCGGTCCTGAAACTAGCGCCAGGCCCCCAGACTCCTCAGTAGCTTAATCACGTTTTTCCAGGGCACTCTGGGTTACAGTTTACTTTTCCAGGGACATGATAGTTGATGCACATAATACAAGACGTTGCTAACAGGGTTCCCAAATCAATCAGTCTTTACTTTAGACAAACAAGAAACGTACAGCTCTACACAAATCAACAGAACATGTTGATTCCCACATTTCCTACCTTATATTCCTCACCAGTCTGAAGTATTCTTCAAGATTTGGGTTAGCATCCTTTCAGGACTGCAAACCTTCTTAGAAGCTTATCCTCTGGAACATGGAGTCTGCTCTCCCTTTCTCTCTTTCTCCGTTGACTTTGGTTGGTCCCACAGTCAAAAAAGTTCCCACTCCCTCCAAAAGCTAGTATATTTGTTCTTCTCTTGAAACCACATCTCTGACACTTGTGTCCCTTTGTTCTGAAGTCTGGGGATCTTCCATTTTCAACTCCCCACTCCCAGCAGATAAACTTGGTTGAACTGCTTACTTCTACCTTAGGCAGTCTCCTTAGCATACCTGTTGCCTTGCCAGAGCACAGTGGCTAAGGTTAACAACTTCCTCTGTTTGTTCTGTGGGTTCTTCTAGGGTGATATGAGACAGGGACCATGTCAGCCCATGGTTGACTTACTACACGTTCAGGCATTCAGTGTTACAGCATTTCCATGAAATGAACCTGAATTCATAAGCTGTACATAGAGAGATCGCACCAATCACAACATTTTTGCACCAGTTTCCTCCTTCGTTCTATCTTTTGTAGAGCTAGTCAGAAACATTTTAATTTTAAAATCTGGGTGAAATTTCAAAGTTCTTAGAAAAATTATGCTGAAATTCTCAAAATCCACAGCCCCCCATACACTCTTTTGACCAATTATAGAAACGGTTGAAATTTTTATTAAATTTCATATTTTGAAACTTAAGAAAAAGGGAGGAAGAAAATTCCCGCAATGTATTATCCCCCCTTTTTTTTCATGATCATCTCTGGAATTTTGTTTTGCTACTTTGGAGGAGAAACCTAAGCCACCCAAATCACCAGAGCCCATTATAGGATCCTACTCCTTCTGCTACTAGCATCAACATTCAATAAAGGACTGCATTATGTGTAACCACATGACAAAGACTTAACACAGTCTCTGCTCTGATTCATAGTGAGGGTTATGCCCATGTATTTTTATTCATATTCCAAATAAATCACACATTAGGAATATATCGTCATCGCTATTGTGAGCCATATTCATGAGCAGCTTAACCCTGGTTAAGGCTGATTGTTTAGTAATTTACATGGCGCATTCTGGTGACATGGACTCTTCCAATAATAATTGTAGAGAGCCCGAGGCCATAAAGTTTGTCAAATTCATATAATAATAAGCTGCCTTCCTCAATTCCCCCTATATTTTAAAATTGTATATGGTAATATTCTTTACTTTTCTTACGTTGGTGGGTTGTGTTGCACTTATCAACAGCTGGCAGATTCCATTCCAAAGGTGGCTGCATTGCAGTGCTGGATGAAATCATTCCTATATACGCAGTGCTCTTAATGCACTTTCAGATCCTTAAGGACATACAAATGTGAAGTTATTATAAAGGAGGTTTTTGATCAAAATGACACTAGACTTTGACTGCAACATAAGGAACTCCACTATAAGACTTACTCCCCGGTTGTACAATAATCTCCATGCTGACAGAGGTCCATGTCTGTATGGGACCTCATTGCAGTCAACCAAGCATTGCACAAACATGGGATACCTGCCTGTTTAATATTAGAGGATTGGGCTTTGTAAGGGTCTTAGGTGTCCAGGGAGGAGAGTCTGGCTCACCTGCTCTGCCCACCAGGAGTGGGCCACGCCCTCTTGCTACAGGCTCTTAAAGTTCCCATTCCATAGTGGGTATATCATTTTTGCATCCTATATATATCTTAACTGAGATTATTTTTTAAACATTGAATAAAAACGCCATTAAAAGAAAAATAAAATATAGTTGCCATATGTAGCCTACACATTTGCTGTTAGAACCAAGAAAAGGGAAAGCATTTTGATTACTTTAAACCCTACCATATTTTTGGCAATGTAAGATTATGTGTTAATAAAAAATTAAATCACTGCAACATGGCTTCAGAATACATACTTTTATAATAGAGTGCTGTTTAAGTTTTCATATCATGTGAACTGTAACACACAGTAGCAAAAGAACAGACATGCCTATTCCCCTTAGATTGTACAGATGTTTTGTGCTCCTAGACAGTATTCTAAAAGAGACGTACAATGTTACTATGTATCTATTATAACATTATTAGCGACACTCCTAATTAATTCTTAGGCATTCCGGGCATTTTTCATTTAGTTCTTCGCAAAGGAAAGAAGAAAAAATAGAAGAAGGTGCCTTAACAACTGTTTGACTCATAGAGTTCATAAATGAGCCCATCACCCTGTACCAGAACTGGTATAATTTTATCGGAATGAAAACCATTCTCTTTGATCTCCTCCAGTTCTTAAATCCAGCAGTTGTGTATTCGAACATCAATGGAAATGTGGTTTCAAGCTTCCTCTTTCATTATCTTTCTCAAAGATAAAAAAGAGCAAAAGCGGGAAAAAAAAAAAAAAGCTCTGAGCTTTGTAGATGAGGCAATATTTTTACAGTAATTTCTTTATCTGATTTCATCCTGTTTACCAAAGCTGCTGTTTGGAGGATCTCCTCCCTTCCCAGCCATTTTTAAGATGGCTTTTCTTTAAATACGTACATATATATATATAAAGTATGCTACACAGTCAGTTTCCTGCTTGCTCTTTATTGTAAAGGAGATAAGGTTGCTAAATGCTATAATGTATGACTTAGGTTCCATGCATGACCTACATGGATCAAGATGGAGATTTAATGATTAAACTTAACTCCTTTATCTTCGGCAAGGGGGGAGGGGAGGAAACCTCAAACACACGACTTTATGTTCAGGGATGATAGAATTACAGTTCAACACAATAATTAACTCTCTGACACATTCTTGCAAGGCTGCTGAGGTTGCTAACAGTTCTGAAATGCCCCCGTAGTGTTGTTATAGATGTTATTGTCCAGTTCTGCTCAGCAGTAGAAATAAGCACGTACACTAAAGAAGGTCAGGGCTGGGGAAAAATATATATATATATAATCTCTTCTCAGTTGATTTGTACATAACACAGGTGTGTTTCCTGGTTTTATTATATATCAGTTAGGGGCAAATTTAGGGGAGAACTGAAGTAAACCAAAACATGCTCCTGATCTACCAAAATTTCAAAGCATTTTCATCCCCTTGGATAGATTTTTCTATTCAGCCTCTTTCCATGGACTCCCACATCTTATTGCCACACCCAGTGCTGCTCTTGAAAGATGTACTGGTCTTTCTCACCGAAACTACCCAGTCCATCCAGGACAGACTGGTTGTTGCTCCATGTTCTTTCTCAATGAATGAGGCAGAGCACTCCTCTCTCTCTTGATGTCTTTCACACCGGTCTTTTCTCATTGATACATCTGAGCCCCATCCAAGCCATTGCATCCAGATCTCAAGCATCTTGAATTAATCTGCCCCAAAGTGAACTTCAAAAGGTTCAAATGCTTCAGTTCTAATATGACAGTAAAAGTTTCAGACATTTATCCAAGCAAGAGTAGTGAAAAAACGTTGGCAATGCAACGTAAAGCCATGCAGAAGGTTGGGTTTCATTACAAACTTGAAGCTTCACCCAGATTCATTGAAAGACTTGCTGAGGTTTGTAAATATTTTGAGCGAATCTTGGGGCTGGTGTGAAGTGGACCCTGGGGTTGGTTTAGGCTTTGCATCAAAACCACATGATCTGCTCCCAGGGCCTGATTTTAGGGACAGGCGGCCCAAGTGACCACTGAGGGAGTTCAGGGGGCTGTTTTTGTTGTCAACGACAAAAGGGAAAATAGAATGTTTGAAGTAAAATGTGGATTCATTTTTCGCTAACCTCGTAGAATGTTCTGGGCCTTTGCAGAATCTTGTGGAACCTTCTAGACTTTCTGAGAACTACATTTTCCTCGAACCTCCTAGAATGTTGTCAGCCATGTCCCCACAGGTATATAAGAGGCGGGGCATTGCCAGTCAGTCAGTGAGATATAACAATGAAGTGAAGAGAGAGCCCAGCTCCACTATTGTGAACCTTGTTTTATTGTGTAATTGTGAAAGGGTACCTTGGGGTGCGGAACACCGAGGTGGGCCCCCAAAATGGAGTGGGGGGTGCTGAAGATGCTGGGGTGCTGTTTGGTCTAGGGCCAACCCTGCTTGCTTCCTTCTATTTTACCGCTATTTCAAAACTTGGGGGTTGCTTCCATCCGTGTAGATCCGAACTGTGTCAAGTATTTCAGTGAACATCTGTAGCAATCTGAAAGCACCATGTGACTCATAGACTCATAGACTCATAGGTCAGAAGGGACCAATATGATCATCTAGTCTGACCTCCTGCACAAGGCAGGCCACAAAACCCTACCCATACACATTTATAACAACCCCGAACCCATGACTGAGTTATTGAAATCCTCAAAAGTGAGATTTGAAGACCTCAAACTGCAGGGAATCCATCAGCAAGCGACCCATGCCCCACGCTGCAGAGGAAGGCGAAAAACCTCCGGGGCCTCTGCCAATCCGCCCCGGAGGAAAATTCTCACCATCAACCCAAATCTAGTGGTTGCAAAACTGGGCTGGAATGCTTACAAAAACAAGCTCCCTAACAAGCTTCCTGGTACTTCCTACATCCGTCCAGACCAGAAATACATCAGGAGCAGCTATTCCCATGCAAGGCTGGCCCGTCTACTATACTGTCAAATCAGTGAATCAGCCGCAGTGACGCCTGAGGCCACGTCTGCCCTGTTCCAAAAAACAAAAGCTGAATATAACTGCATTTAACATAAAAAAAAAAATAATCCCAGCTCAGGTGCCAGCCTAGCTCTGTCAGATGCAGCCTGCATGTAGGGTCAGCTGATCTGAAGCCCCAACAGCACCGCACACGTGTGGGCGTGCCACTCGGCAGTAACTACACTGGACAGGAGGCGCAGCAGAAAACTGAGCACATCTGCAGCTAAGGTGAATTTTATCCTGCGCCACCTAAAACGTTGGCCTAAAACTGTTGCGCTCACACCTCAGTGGTTCAGAAGGCAAATTAGTCATCAACAGTATTCAAAAGAGTCACAGTCATGTGAATTCGTTGTTTCATTTACTACAGTAGTATATGTATATACCGTAGTATAGATTCATATTTAAATAGTATGACGGGGAACTACTTAGTTTATAAAAATATAATATATGAGATATATATATAATATATAATTCTCACAGCAAATAAATGAATAATTTAGTTCAAGTTAATAACTTAATTGGTTAATAACATAGTAAAAGCATCCTAATTGGTTAATAACTTAGATGGGTTAATAAATCACACAGTGTTTTAATATGTGCTGCAAAGAGCCGCAGGAGAGACATTAAAGAGCCACTTGCAGCTCCTGAGCTCGGGCTGAGCATCACGGACCTAAACCCGCCATTGTACTTCATCCTATCCTAGCCAGAAGTAAAAGCCCATGTTCTCTGGTCCCGCTGAGCTGTGCTCATGGCCGGAGCTAGAGGAAGAAGCAAAGGCAACTTTACCATTGCAGGCCCCTCCATACCGCCATCTTGGGGCCATCCAAGTGCTGGAGCAGTCTCCAATGTAATGCAGACTAGCATCAGGGCAGTGCCATTTCACACCTGGCTGTAAGAGGATTGCCAGAATGTAGAGCTTCCCCAACCACCCGCCCTTTCCCTTGGGCATTTCCTTTCCCGTAAGGGTGGAGGAGTTATCTTGTTGGCACAACGCCTCTAGATGGATCCTCGATTTTCAGATAAATCAGGTTTATGTCTTTTCAAAACCATTTCTCCCCTCCTGATATGTCCTGCCATCCATTTAATAGACTGCACAGCAACATAACAACTAAGAAGTTTGGCCAGGAAACACAGTGTACGTTAACTGAGCTCAGCCCTTGCTGGTTAGAAGTGCTGGAAGGCAGCAGTTTGGAAATACAAAGCTTACCCTTCTGTTAGAGAAGAGGGATTTTCTGTCTGGAATTCTATGCATGCCTGTCAGAACAGGCCATCTTCCAAAAGATGTTGTTTAGCACAAGGGAAAATACTGCAGTGGCACTTTTGACTCAGTTCTTCAATTACATTGTCTTCTTGGCCTCCGCATCAATTGGTATTAGATCACTGTCTCTCTTGCTAATCATTACTTGGACAGTTTGCAGTGCTAGATTCCTATGGACCGCCATCATGGCTGGAAGTTACCGTGTTAAGGAAACCATTAGCTAGTGAGTAGTGCAATGTAGATTTTTCTGAGATCACTGAAAAAAACGGAGATGTGCACAAACGGGAACACCAGCTCCAAAGCCTCTTGTATGTTTGGACAGGGGGGATGGCTGGCGTCTCTGCAGCTGCATGGGGCAGGGGTGGGATGGTGGGTAGATTTGGGAGTCAAACTTCATGGATGTTTGGTTCCAGAATTAGATACAGAACAACACACCCAAACAAACCCTGGTGTTTGGATTTGGAGCCAGGTCAGGGTCTAAACTTTGTTATTCAGGTTCTAAAAATAAAAGGATAAAGTTTGGATTTGAAAGAGGAACCCAGGAGAAACAAGAAGCTGCTGAGTTACATGGACAGGGAAAAGGAAGTGTTTCTTTGTTGTCATATGGGGCATATTATTTACATCATGTCGGTCAGACAGAGATATAAGGGACATTATTTAGGGGATGTAGAAGGTAACACAGTTCCACTGTACAGAACTCATGGTGGGGGTAGGGATTCATACCAACATTTCCTTTGGCTTTCATCCAGATAGCTTCACACTCCTTGAAACCTACAAAACCTAAACTCTGAGAGAAAAATGGTGTCAGAACTTCTGAGTTTTAGTGCCACTGAGAGAGGTCAATTTCATGTGATTTTGGTGCCAAACCCACAAATCTGCCCAGAAGTTCTGTGTAACTTAGTCAGCCTTTCTGCGAACATGGCCCAAAGTTCGTGGCAAACACACCACATTTCAAGGCAATCTCAGTGACCATGTGGATTTTAGAGCACTTAGAGTCAAGCATTACAGAAAGTTGATCTAAAGCCTATAATTTCGGGTGGCTTTAGCTTTGCTCTGAACTTTTCACACAGCTCTGTACAATATAACGCCAAGCTTCAGGTCTGGGGCAGTGAGGGACCTGGCGCACCAAAGCTCAGCTCCAAATCCAAACACGTGCTAGGTTTGGAGGAGTGGGAAGGTGGGATGTTTAGATCAACACATTATAGAGACAGGGCCGAGTGCAAAGTCTGGCTGCAGAGCTGACCTCTCTTACCCATACCCCAAGTTCAGAGGTGTTTGAATTCAAGCCCAACTCCAGCCAAAGGCTGGACTGACTGGTGATGGAAGTTTGCAGGCACAATTAATAAGCAAACTGGCCCACATTAGAAAATGGCAACAGGCTTGCTCAATCAGATTAGGTTCTGATCTATTATAGGGCAGGGTCTGTAAAGTGCAGGGCAAAGTATTGGCCCCCAATAAATAAAATAACGATGAGCTCCCCGCCATATTTTGTAATTAACCATGAACCTAACAATTTCTCTTTGATTTGATGTGGTTACTTTCACACAATACACGCTGAAAGAGGTTCTGGGAGCGCCACATGTGTAGTCTGATCTTGCCTGAGCTATTTCTCTGCTTTATGTCGTATTTACTGCTAGCCCCTTTTGGGTTTCACAGCTGGATGACACTGCAGGTTAGGCAGTAACTCCTGCGATTGAATGTGTCTGTGTGCAGCTGTGTATGGCAGAATGTGTTGGACTGATGTGAAATCTCTTCTATTGTTGTTGTTACTGTTGCTAATTTTACAATGGCATATTAAAATATGTACAATTTATGTTTTCGCTCGTGGCATAGATCTATGGCAGCCTTCATAGCAGTTAAAATTAGAAATTGGCCTAGACTATGAAATTTGGGCCCAAGATTAAAATCTATATCTGGGTTTACCCAGGGTTCTGGAAGGGATAAAACCCTCATGCATCAGGGTATAATACGGTCTCTAATTCATGGGGGGGAGAGGGGTCAGGAAGAAATTTTCCCCAGGGGCAGGACTACTACCTAACTACAGGGTTCCTTAGATCATCCTCTGAAACAGCTGGGTACTGCCTGCAGCCAGAGTTAGAATTCTGGGCTGGATGGATCACTGCTCCGACCCAGTCTGGCAATTCCTAGGTATGGTTTTGAATCCATGTTACAGATATGGGACTGAGCTGTGAAGTTTAGATTTGAAACTGACTCCAACCACCCCAAAAATCCCCGGAGGTTTGAGTCCTGTGTTCTGGTTTAGATCGGTCACTTGTTAATTAATAAACAAATGTAAAATCCCTGTCTCTTAGGTGCAAATAACAGAAAAGGAATAGACCGAGGATGTTATTGGATGTAGATGTTGCACGACATGGGTTTTTTTTCCAAAGGGGCCAGAGAAGTACAAAAGCAAGAGCACTTTGCAAATGTTAATTGTGAAGCTGTCCTGTGCATAACAGATGGCTCAAAAACCAACACAGGGCTGGGGGTGGGCAAAGTGGATGATGGGATGTGAAGGACAGAAGGAGAACTTGAATTATTCATTTGGTCTCTTCACTGTGTCAGGTGACAGTCCAGAGTTGTTTTCTTTCTATTTGCCATAGTGACCCTTGGGAGTCTTTTTCTAATCATATTCAATTTCTCTTAGCACTGCTTTCCTACCTGATGTCCTGCTTGTTCTCCCACATGTTCTGTCTCTGAAGATGTGGCAGAGGAACCAGGCATATCTGAATACACAGAATAGGGAAGATATTCAGAAAAACTTTGGGGATCTGGTTTGCCCCGGCAATGGGTTTTGGCAAGTCTGTACACCGAGTCCTCCAAGCCTGGAGCAGTGTACCAGTTACATTCTTAAGTCTTGCTGTGTCTGGAAGAGAAAGACACAGGCCCCCCCTGTGGAGAATGGTGAAGAGATGCCAACTAGGGCCATAATACACCAACAGCTAACAAGGCATTTTGGTTAAGTGGAGCTGAATTAATCGGGGCTGCGTTGTATTGCTCAGACTGCAACTGGCTTATTAAAAAAAACAACAGAGCTAGACTTGAGAAAACACATACCAGATGGCTTCATTGCACTTTCACCTCCCTAGATCTTGTGTGTCACCATGCAGAGTAACTGCAGGAGAACAAAGACAGGACTTACACACACCTCTACACTTCTCCAAGCTTCCCAGTGAAGTTAAATTCCTTGGCGGCAATGATCTTAGATAGCAGAGCCACATATTCCAGCTTGCCCCACTTAAAGACACAAGCGTTGCATCATCCCTGCCCCAGCATACCAGCTTTTGCTGTGAAGCTTCCTTAAAGGCATCCTGCAAAGGGTTTGAAACAAAACCCCTATCTGCAAGATTCCACCCAAGGACAGAAGTTCCATAGATGCTGTTCAGCAATGCAAATCAGCATGGGATTGTAACACAGTTGAAGATGTTGCTAGGTTCCTTAGATCCTGAGCTACAGAATTCCTGAGACAAATACATACCTAAGGTAAAATCCTAGCCCCAATGAACTCATTGGGAGTTTTGCCATTAACTTCACCAGGCCAGAATATCAGTTTGTGATTTAGATGGGTTCACAGGGTGCGGGAGTTAACCTAGCCTCGGTTTCCTCTACTATGAGGCATGGCACCAGGGCCACCTTATATAAAAGTTCAAAGATCCATTCATTTCCAAACATCTGAGTTGTAACTTTAAAAAAAAATGTCCATTTGGCCTGGAATTTCTTGAACTAAGTACCTGGGATATCACACACACACACACACAGTGACATGGCTAATGCTGTAGCCAAACTAGAGAAACAGCACAATGTTATGTCACAATCTCTTTATTCTCAGACCATCCACAATTGGCACTTTGGGCCAGATCCACTGATTTCAGTGGAAGTTAGGAACTTAAATACCTTTGTGGATCTGGGCCTTAGTTACCCCGGTACGAGGTACCTAAAGCAGATGAATTTAGCAACCAGAATTGTAATCTAAGCAGTCACATTTGCATAGCAACATACAAGAGTGCACTCCCATAACAAGACTGTTAAGGTACATAGTGCAGTTGCGATATTCTTTTGATTACAGTGTGTAAAATGACAGACTGATTAGAGAGGTGACAGCTCCTGTTTTATTTGCAGGTATCTTGGTAGTCAGCAATGACTGGAAGGTGCCTGGAAGAAACAGCTTCAGTAGAAATAGGATGACGAAGTCAAAACTCTACCCTACAGCACTACACAGAATAAAAGCAATACTTTTTCCCCCTTTTCAACAGGGAGTTTTTCCTCTCTTCACCTTCCTGTGTGAATGTAGATGGGTGAGCAATGGGAAAGGAAATGCAGAAAAGCACACAACAATTTAATGGCGTGTTAGCAAAATATTATCATTTGAAATGTTTGTCAGCATGTGGCAATTTTCTCTTTGAACCAGGGATGGCTTAAATTCCGTCTTTCTTTGAAGACTTAATTTTTCCCCATAAAGATTATGGAGACAGTTGTGGATAATTTTAGAATTTAGGAACACTATTTGCTGAGCTTAGGCATGTTTTGGATAGGCGTCTATTTTATTTGCCACCTGCTCTAGCTGGGGAATGCATGATTTTTCACATATCCATGCACAGAGTTACAGCAATCATAGGTCACTGACCAACTGCAATTAATTCTGGCCCCGATCCTGTAATTGGATCTGTGTGGGCCAACACTTCTACTCAGGCGATGCCTTAAATTCAAGCATGCAAAATTATTGGACAAATAAATCTTACAAATAAATTATAGGTCCTATGCCTGCAAATATTTATACAGGTGCATAACTTGACACACACAAGTACTCCTCTTAAATTCAATGGGAGTGCTCACATCCACCAAGCTACTCAGGCATGTTTTCAGGATCAGGGACTGGGTCTGTAGCTTGCTTGTGAGCAGTTTGTTGCTAGTGTTCAATATCCAGAATGTTTAGGTCTGATTGATCACAGAGCTCTGTTTTAACAGATACTGCACTGATGTCTATAGGCGTACTTATGTGCTTGAAGTTAGATACGTGGCTAAGCATCTTGCTAAATCAGGGTCTAAATCCAGGAAATCGCAAGATGCTCATGGACCATCCACAAAGGGTCAAATATATCCGAGGGCTTATGTGGTACTCGAGCTGTTCATAAGGCCTGGGTGGGCTCTTTGCACAGGGGTGAATTTCACCCTAAGGTTGTAATCCAATTTGCTCTTAAAGTAAATGGGTGTCTTCCTACAAATTTGAAGTACAACTAGCTCTGAACCTCAATGAAAAGCACAGGCTACAACATGGGGTGGTGCCAGGATTTCACCCACTGTGTTGCTTCGACAATCTAGATGGATAAAATAAGCCTTTAGAAATCAAATTGTTCTAAAATAAGTTCTTATGAAAATCACAGCACTGAAAGCCTAAAAAGTCCTATTAATTCATAGCACAGGTACATCATGGGCAGCAACAGTGCAAGCTTCCCTGACAATGACCTCTTAATGTCCTTATCCCTGTTCTGCACTGATGGGAAGAAAGGAAGTCCTCTGTCATACAATCATTTGCCTCTCTCCTGAACTGGCAATTTGCACCAAATATCATGGGGTATTTTCGATGAGCTGCAAGCCTGCCGTTTGGGAACTGGATTAAGAACCAATGATATCATTTTAAACAGGCCACTAAAGGAGTGTCTGAAGGTTTGGTCACTATCTGGGTCTGTATTGGAACCAGGTACCTACAAAGGCGAAAGAACCTGTATTGTCCCCAGATATCACATGTAAGTAGTTTTACTCTAGTTGACTTTTTAGTCACTAAGTATTCATGATAGAAAGTCTAAGCACAGAGGCTATGACTTGTTTTTTTTAAATGAGAAGCAGGTTCTGTTTCTTTTTTCTTAAGAAACTATTCTGCCAAACAATACAGCAAAATCTACTTTTGTAAAATGCAGCTAGAGCCATATCCCCCCTTTTATGGAACAATGGCCATTTTGTTATTGGAAAAGCAGATCCTTAATTTAC